>MU825929.1:0-338448 GCA_029204205.1 Desmophyllum pertusum | reverse complement strand
TATACAAAGAATGTTTATGTATAATTTTTTCAACACTGTTTTGGGGGAGGGGGGAGTCCGAATATAAGCTACAAAATCACAAAAGTACTAATAAATTATTATTTTGTTATTTCTCATACAATTTTTCACAAGTGGTCGGCGCAACTACTTATGACCTGCATTGTAGACGTGCAACTCACCTCAGCAACGCCACTATGACAAGATTATTTGATTTAATTCCATTGTTTGAAATTGTAAGCAAAGAGAAACTACACACAACAGCGGTTTGTTTCGATAATTGGAAGGAAAAAACGATGACATCAAAAATTAAAAGTTTAGCTAAAAACAACAAGCCTAACTAAATGCATGTGTGCCGAAGCCGCGCATGGTTGTTTGTTGCTAAAAAAACCAAAAAAAAACAAAAAATCATTTTGTGTTAGGGTTTGCCCATATAAAATAAACATCTTATTAACGGCTAGCTTGGTTGGTCATGCATGGGAAGCCTGCATGGTAAATAAAAAAAATGGTCATCCATCTTTATTTTGTGTTGGGTTTTGTCCATATACATGTAATAAACATCTTATTAACACAAGCTTGGGTTGTTCTGTAATTTGGGCAAAATCTTGACCTCTATCTTGGAAGCGACCTCAACTGCAATTTAGCCTTGCAGTGCAGACGTCTCAAGGAAAATAGGAGATGTCTGCATGCAGGCTTAACCTGTAACACTTGCATTCAGTGCTCTTGAACTGATGGCCCTTGGCCAAGATTCCCCTCCATACAAGACCTCCGGCATAGTGAGAAAAGAAAAAAAATTACCCTCTGTTTTCAAATATGATCCGTGTTGAAGATAGTAGAGATTCCTCTGTGACTTCATTTTGATCGATCAAGGGCAAGAGTCAATAATTATTAATGTGCCAATCAGAGATCTATTCATTTGGTTTTGAAATAAATAGTTATGTTGTTTTAATGAAATGAAAAATCTTGCATATCTTTTAATAACACAAATAAGACGTCCAATGGTTTAATTAACCAGTAATGACAAACTTTGTTTTCACGTTGTCCCCTAAACAGGCTGTCAAGACAGAAGAAAAGACCATGAATACAGCTTAAGACGAATACTAAGCAAATCTTTTGAAAATGTACAGTGTGTGGTAAAGAAATTTAGTTTGCCAGTCAGCTCTAAAAAGGCACCTGGTGATTCATAGTAGTGAGAAACCCAGTCAATGTACTGAATGTGACAAATGCTTGTGCAGAATGTTCATCCTATTTGAAATCACACCTGAAATGATTCGACAGTGATGAAAAAACCCCACAATATTGTACTCCAATGTGACAAATGCTTCAACTATTTATCAGCTTTGAAAAGACACCTGAAGATTTCACAGTGGTGAAAAAGCCCTACAGATGTATCTCAATGTGACAAATTTCATTTTATCGTGTCATCAGATATGAAACACTACGACCTTGTTGGATATCACAGTGGTGAAAAAAACCCTATAAATGTACTCAATGTGACGAAATGCTTTGGCCTTTCACATCATTTGAAAACACACCTGTTTGGTTCACAGTGACGAGAAACCCTACAGATGTACTCAATGTGACAAACACTTCAACTATTTATCAGCTTTGAAAAGACACCTGAAGATTCACAGTGGTGAAAAACCCTACAGATGTACTCAATGTGACAAATGCTTTTATCGTTCATCAGATATGAAAACACACCTGATGATTCACAGTGGTGAAAAACCCTACAGATGTACTCAATGTGACAAATGCTTTAATCATTCATCACATTTGAAAAAACACCTGATGATTCACAGTGGTGAAAAACCCTACAGATGTACTCAATGTGACAAATGCTTTACCCTTTCAAAAGAACTGAAAAGACACCTGATGATTCACAGTGGTGAAAAACCCTACAGATGTACTCAATGGTGACAAATGCTTTAATCGTTCATCACATTTGAAAAGACACCTGAAGATTCACAGTGGTGAAAAAACCCCTACAGATGTACTCAATGTGACAAATGCTTTACCTGTTCATGCAACTTTGAAAGCACACCTGATAATTCACAGTGACGAGAAAACCCTACAGTTGTACTCAATGTGACAAATACTTTTCCTGTTCCTCACATTTGAAAAGACACCAGATGATTCCCACTGGCGAAAAACCCTACAAATGTACTCAATGTGACAAATGCTTTACCTGTTCATCGTATTTGAAAAGACACCTAATGCTTCACACTGGCGAAAAACCCTTCAGATGTAGTCAATGTGGCAGATGTTTTTACTCGCAGGGTACGTCTGTTGTATCATAAAAGATCGATTCATGGTGATTTTTCCGCACAATTGCGGCCACCTGCAGTAAAGGCTTCAAAGATGACAGAGGTTTAAAGAGACACAAATGTAGGAAAAGTTCCTCTTGGCAGTCGGAGAAATTCGGGTGTTGGATGTGATTGTGCACAGCTATTGTGAAATTCTTTACCACATGTACATGTACAAACATGGTATGTGGAAGGAATATTTTTTTTACGAAGGGCAAGGGCTCCCTCAAGTGACTCCCTCCTCCTCAAATACAATGTTGAACCCTTTGTAGGGCATCCTTACTTACTTACTTACTTACTTACTTACTTACTTACTTACTTACTTACTTACTTACTTACATGTATATCCATCCAACCTAGCCGAGCGTTGGTGTGTGCGACATCACATACCAACGAATGTTTGCCAATACACGGGATTCAACATTGATGAGGGGGTGGGTGAAAGAGACTAGATACCAATGTCTTCGAAGCACTCTTTACAGAGACACGGGACCCCTCAAAGAAAGCTTTATCAGCTCACTTCTAAGTAGGGTGTGGTTTGATGTATCTTAAGGAGAGAATCATGGGTCCGAGTTAACGAAAACACACTAGCGTACTGCAAAATTGGTTCTATTCTCCTATTCTCCAAAAAAAACCTAGCGTATGAACTGGAAAGCCAGGACAGCTGAAAATGTCCAGGGATATAAAAAAAACCTGGTATAATTATATATATTATATAAGACCTCATCGTCTTGTAAAATGCTTGTTTGCTTTCTCCACATAAAGTTAACGAAGGAGAGGTTGGCGTGAGAGGATCGTGGAGGTAAAAAGGGCCGCTACTGACAAATTCAATTTCCGAGTCCCTCCCTGTCCACCTTAATATAATTAAAATGAAAATAGAGCACTTTTCTTACTTGTTTCCCAAAAAGTCCGGTCTAAAAGTAAAAGTGTCGCATTGTCTACCTCAGGAGCAAACCAAACGAAACACGTTTGAATCTTTTATTTTTACTCATTCAGTGCTTTAATTCACATCAATTATCCGTTTTAAGAAATAGGTAGCTCAGGTCGGCAGTTTGGTGTATCGCACATTGCTACCACACAAGATCCTTCGTTAGCATCACAATGAGCTTTGTATTGGGTTGAATTCGTTTCTGTTCAAACACCTACGATGAAATACGAGGCCGTCATTTTCCCCGAAGCTTCCACTCCACACACCATGTCACTTCCATCACAATCCTCCAACACAATGCTGTTCTCGCATTCTTCTCGAGCATTCCTTCCTTCAGCAAAGCATTCTGGGCACTGATTTGTTTTTTCTGCGAATGAACATAGGTTGTTTATAACACAGTTTTATATACGTCAATTTATAGTTTGATTGGCTGCCTGGTTCCTCTAGCCCCTATTGTTATTCCAGGTAGCAGGAGCATATTAAGGTAGTACAATTGGGTGAGTCGTAAAATATAAAGTTGCCTTCGTTACAGCCAGCTGGTAGATAAAACATTATTATGATCAATTCCAAAAGATAAGAGTCCACCGCTTGCGGGTTTTGGAGAAAGCGGAGATTGAATTTCGTTGTCTGGGGCGCCATTTTAAGACGCCATCTTGGATTTGCAGACGTAAGTATCGAACGGTGGAAGCTAAGGACATGCGCTCTGGTATTTTGTTCACGGGAGTCTCGCACAACATTCCAGGATTATTTTTCGTGTGTGCTCATGTTGATCAGGCTGGTAAGTACAAGGCTCAAGATGGCGGATCAATTTGCAGAGAAATCGCGATGAAAAACTGGCTGAATTCCTCGAATTCGGCGTCTTTTTGACTTACATGTGATAAAATTTAACAAATTGCCACTAGGAAAAACTCAATGCTGACGAAATTTGCACAGTTTTTGTCCACATGTTAAGTAATCTTCCTGCATTTAGCCGCAAAAAAACATTCAATTTGAGTAAAATTAAGGGAGTCATGTGCTTGATTTTAATGTCTGTTAATAATTAACACAGAATTTGCTGTTTCACTGCGGCTAACTCATATTTCATGTATTTTCTTCATAACTGTTTATAAAACAAAAATTATGACTACTAATTAAAACATAAACCTAAAAATTAGAAAAACTGATTTTTACATCGCTTGCGAGGTAATCAATTTCACACATTCCCGTTACGAAATGAAAATGTCGATTTCAGAATCTGTTTCTCTGATAAAAATGACTTAACAACTTCTTCTATGGAATTTTAAATGGATTTGAAACAGTTCTCAAAAAGGGTCCTTTTTCGGAGCATTTTAGCCAGTTGTACTACCTTAAGGACAACAGCGTATTTAAACCTTCGGCTATTTTTAGAAACAAAGAAGAACAGCAAAAGTCATTGTATTGTATTGTGTTGTTTTGTATTGTATTGTAGCAGGAACAATCTCATTGGTTTAAAACGTGGGCGCGTGGCTCATGACATCATATTTTCGCGGCAAAAATAATTCTAAAAATAGCTCAAGGTGTACTTCGCCGAGGCATAGGCTAAGGCATAGGCCCAATAAGGGAGATGGAGGCTCCGGGGTAATATGCTCCTGAGGTAGCCAGCTACTTTGTTTAATTTCCATTAATTTTTTTTTCTATCATTCTGTAACTGTAATCTTGAGTGTAATTAAAGGTTTTTGTCGTTGTTGTTGTTGTTGTTGTTTGGTTTAAAAAGTAACGTTGAAACGCACTCGCAGTAATGACTAAATAATAAATATCATTCAGTGGTAATCAGGAGAGCGTGACTGCGAGAATTAAAATGAACAGGAATTTATTCCCGTTACATGTTAGATAATAAGATAACCCCCACCCCCCCCCCCCCCCCCCCCTGAAAACAGTTTCCAGTCTGCTGTAAATGGGGCCTAAATATCTTCGTATGGACATAATTATCGTTGTAGAAATCATTGATTCTAGATTGAGCATATTTAGCCGATTGGATTGATAAATGCCGTTTGCTTGACTTTAATGTTTACCTTTCTGTACAAAAGAAAATAATACATGACAGCAAGATATTATTTTTTGATGAAATCTTTCTTGCTTGTTATCTGCTAAGGGAAATGTTATCTTCTTCGGAAAAATGTGTGGAATGAAAATGTGGATTGTCCTTTATCAATTTAGTTGTAAGTTCACCCTATTCTGCTTAAGCTGTTTTGGAGTTCGTGAGCCTGGGTGTGTGTGTGGGTGAGAGGAGGGGAGAGGCGGGGCGGAAAGTGTTACCACCCTCCCCTATGTATCTCCGAATTTCACGCTATGGTTATGAAACTTGTGTGGTGTTTTAAAGCATCCCAAAAAGTTAACTTTTAGTGACAGCCAACCGCCATCTTGAAAATCTCCAAAATTGATTTGAAAGAAAATTAAAAAAATATATAAGAACGTAACATTTCCTAATAAAAAACACCAAACATGGTGTGGTGACGTGGGCAGACAGTGTTCCCCGATAATTTTTACGAAGTCAAACGAAATTTTCTCACTATTGCTTGAATGTAAGGGACAAGTTTGTTTCTCAAGTCATTAAAGATTTGTAGTTTATCTGCATTCTCCAAAAATAATACATTTGTAAAGCTTGAATTGAAACGTGTGCGAGTTTTAAAACAAACCCACTGAATTGTTAGAAAGCAATTAGAATGTTTTTGGTGCGGCAATCTCGTCCCTGGGCCTCGTATTTTAATTCGCTTTGCTTGTTTGTTTACATTTCCGTCTTGTGATTTATGACACCACAATCTTCGCTTGTGGGTGTGTAAAGCCTTTATGGAGAAAATTAAAATTAATTGGGTCAAACTTAAGAAGAAACAAGGTCCCTAACTGAAAAAAAAAGAACGTTGACAATATAGCGACGAAATCTTGCCAAAAGTGATAAAATTCGCTTGAATAGCCATTAATCACTTATAAGTTTTCGTCCTGGACCCTCCTCACAGTTTAAGGCGATTCACTATTCCGTGCGAAACTCCACGCTATTCCTCGTTTTTTTACGGGATCATTTGCGGTTCAAGTGGGGGATCATTTGCGGTCAATTTTGGGGATCATTTGCGGACTGGGGATCATTTGCGGTCGGGGATCATTTGCGGTGCTGTACAACAGGCACTTTCTCCCCTCCCAGGCAGAATAGGGTATACATCTAGAGCAAGCTATAAGAACCAAGATGTTATTTAATGCCACTTACCTCTTTTTTCCAGGAAAAAGACCAAAGGCTAGGCTGACCAACGAAAACATCACTAAGTACTTCATCATCATCATGTCACTGTCGCCAATAATAAACAATAAAAAAAACTATAGAATACTCACTGATTAAATAAAGTTTCATAAATTTATAAATTTTTATTTAATATATTTTTTAAATTTTATTTTTCGGTTTACGATAGGCATGATAATTATTCGCAGTATATACCAACTCACTGACCTTGGTATTTCAGTTAAGCAATCTGATTGGTCTGTTTTTTCGAAATATTCAGCACTGTCCACCTCCTAGGAGGTGAATGCCGCCGGGTATTCTGGGAAAACCTTTTGCTCCCATGTCCCTGTTGCTCTGTTTTCAAGGCGAACAGGGAGCATGCGCATACAAGTATCTTTTACCTCTATTGTTATCTGATAAACATTACGAGATCTAGATAAAATAATTTTTGGTATTGATCTATTGTTCTCTATAAAACAATGCGAATAGTGAATTAATTTACGTAATTGTTAACCAATCTTCAAAAAATGTTAAGAAATTCGGTTTCTTCGAATTTTTTCTTTTAAATTTTTTGGCTGAAAGGTTGTTATCTATGCTTTGAGCTTCTAGCCTCTAGTTCCTAATCTTTCTGGGACACGAGATGCAACGACTTTCTCCCTCTCCCCAATCTCCCCTCGTTTTAACACCTAATTTGCATAAATATTTATTTTCGCTCGCCCCAAGGATCTCAAAAGTATTAAAGACCGACTGCTCGCAGTCTATAAAAATTCAAGTACGTGAATATATTTTTGAGGTATTGAAGGTTTTTAGAGTTTCAGAATTTTTCTTCTTGTTAGTGACACCGAGCTAAGGATATAGTAAGACGGCCAATGGGTTGAAAATATTTCAGTGGAAATAATTTGGTCTGAGGAAAACGGTTGGAAACCGTTAACGTATTAGTCTATGGGAATTCGTGTGTAGAGGATATATTACATGTTAGCTTGGGGACACGAATTTAATCCTCGAGTGGTGATAATATCTCTCACGAGTGAGCGCAGCGAAAGAGTGAGAGATACTATCAGCATGAGAAGAAGAAAACAATCGTATCCCCAAGCGTTATGTAATGTTCTGTTCATTGTATGGATACTGATGAAATGTCCAGATTAAACAGTTAAAAAAAAAAAATTCATTTCAAAACAGCGAAGACATGGTCACTCACCTAAACTGAGCCAAGTTCGCAAAAAATATCATGTGACAACTTATGAGTACAGTTTATCCCAAGAAAATGTTAGTTTCTTTTGTCACGAGATGATTTACCGTTTTACAATCATTTTTATGGTTATCCGTATTCAGTGTTTTAAACCCCTTTTTAAAAGCCAACAGTAGTTATTCTGTGGAAACAACTATTAAAATTACTTAAGCCAAAACTGAATGAGTTAATCAACGCTTCGTCCTAGAGAGTGCATGTTTAAGTTTTAATTTACTTTTCTTATAATAAGTTCCGTTCCGAATTCGTGGTTAACTTGTTACTTGCCTGACTTATCGTGTACGTTCACAGTATGAATGCTTATTGTTAATAAGTTGCTGACCTATTAGTTGTGTTATGAATACATTCGCTGGCTCGTAATGAATATATTCATTTCAATGTTTGCTTAGTTAATTTGTTTTAGGCGAGAACTTGCCACTCAAACGAAGCCACTTCTTATCGCCTCACAATTTATTAGCTATTCACTAGTTTTAATTTGTTTTTTGAAGGTACTTTTCCAGCTAGGTAACAAACCATTTCAACAAAAAACTCTCGAGTTAAAATATAATTTTAATTAAGTTGCGCTATCCCCAAAGGACCTTTATATCTCCGTTGTAATTGATTTTTTAACATCTTAATATTAGCACGCTTATTGTATTCTGTAACAATGAGACGCGTGTACAGTCATATTTAAGGAAGTAACTTGTAAAGCTTTCTTTGATTAAATCCTTGATGACATCGCCGATGATTACGAAGTTAGAAGAATAAACTGTTGTTGGAATCAATTTCTGTCTGTGACGGGAGGTTTTTCGTGTGTACGGCGATTTTGAACTTTAGCTGAAACGTATGTGAACTTGGGGGAAAACTTAACTCAAATGGAAGCACCACTTGGCCTGCGCCGGGAATAGAACCGTCACTATTTCTCGGTACCTGGGAATCTACTTCGCTGAAACTTCTACGGACGTCAAGGAGGAGACAGACTTGGTTCCAACAGCCAGTTTATTCTTGACTATGTATTCAAATAAGGTTTACAAGTGCGTTACTTATATACGATTTGTACAAGCGTTCTTTGTTAACAGAGTACAATACGCGTGCTAACATAAAGATGTCAAAACAATTACAACGGAAGATAAGGTCCTTTGAAGATAGCGCAACCTAATCAAAATTCTAGTTTAACTCGAGAGCTTATTGTTACAAGTGTTCGTTACCTAGCGAAGAAAGTATCTTAAGGTGACGCAGGACCCTTGCTCTCATTATGTATGTATTTATTTAAAGAGTATGCACGAACCGTGACGACTGATGCCGACCGTACGCGAAATATTCATGAGAAGGTGTTTTTATAACGTTACTATAATCGATTCAAAAAAATTTGTTTTCGGCGTATTGATAATTAGTAAGTTATTGTTCTTAGTTTTGCGGCACGTGCAATTCAATGTCCCGAATTATCATAATTAGATTCACAACTTTTGTTGTCATACACTTTGTTGACTCGGTCAGTCTTCGGAACGGGGCAAAACCGGCTATTTTGTGTCCAAGCTTTCGTCGCGGATATATAATTTCAGGAATTGATACACGAGGAAGGTAAACTTAGTGTACTGTATTGTGATGTGACAGAAGCGGAATTGCAAAAAAACCTTTCAAAAAGAAGATAGAACGTTTCAAATTCTAATTTTCAAAATTTGACTCCTTTGGAAGGCAATAACTTTCAACGAGTCTTGAAATTGCAAAATCTGCTTCTGTCACATCACAAAAGAGGTTATTATCTACCACTAGGTAATACAAACATTTAATTAGAACGCTTCTCAAGTTGAAAGCTTGGACACAAAAATTGCATGTCCGCAATTCTAACTTTAGAAGCTTAACGTATCACCGTACAGCGCGATCTGCCAGAAAAACCACAATCTTGATATAGTTCCATCATCCGCCAATATCCCTATTAAGTTTCAGCGGAATCGACTTTCAAAATTCGGAGATTTGAAGGTTTAGAAGACAACACCCACCCCAGAAATTAAGCTTATGAATTTATTCATGGGCAAGGGTCCTGCGCCACCTTAAAAGTACGTTACTTATAACTAACGAAGCAATTTAAAAGTAGTGAAAAGCTACCAAACTGTGAGGCGCTAATAAGCGAGATCGTTTAGCAAGTTCTCACCCTAAAAAACAATTAACTACGCGAACATTCATTAGTGAAAACTGGTAGCCTGCGTCGCAGACGGACTCAACCGCCGGTAATGTCCGTCTGCGAATTAGCGCAAAAATCCTTGTTCTAGACCCCCAACGACGTACCTGGATCTGAATACTTGTCTGTGATTGGCCTTTACATAAAGCTATTGTTCATTAGCAGTTATTACGGTTGAGCCCGCAGTCAAATATTCTTTCGTGTTTAAAAAGTATGCAAACGAGTTAGGTTCGATTTCCGCCGCTCTCGAGTCCGGTCTTCGTTCTGGCTCATTTTCCCGAACAGCGACTGGCAATCGAGCCTACAAATGAGGAGTAATGGGCCAATACAAGGCCAGATTGACCCTTTCGCCTCGATTGCATGTCAAATGGCAAACAATACCAGATTGACCCTTTCGCCTCGTTTGCATGTCAAACCGCTGACATCTGTAATAACTGCTATTAGCTATGATTTGGTTGTGATTGGCTAAGGGAATTTCATGCGAGCTAGGACCGGAAGCTGGCGGAAAGCGAGCCTAAAAATAGTTTTAAAAAAAATCACTGAAGATAATGGAGTGCAGCTTTCGAAGCGGTCAGCGAAAGCTCAGTTGGAATTAACGGAGCTACTCCCAGAACAACGAGAAGCGATAAAATCTTGCTTCCAGGGGAAAAAACGTATTTATCAATTTACCCACGGGTTTTGGAAAGTCGTTCAGTGATCTTTCAGTGTCTCCCGATTGTCGTAGTCGCTGATATATCAGGGGCACCCAACGGATCGTTTCGGTGTAATATCTCTTCGGAAGGCCTATAATCGCCTAGGATATTCGGTTAGGGAAATGTCATCTCGAACTTTCTTAATAAGGGAAAATTAATGCCTTTTGTTTTCGGAGAGATAAAAATGTCGTTTTGGGTACAAAAATAGATCAGCTAGGATTTCGGAAAGGCAAATTCAGCTCATAAATTCGGGTAAAAGATTTCAATCCCTAAATTTTCTGAAGTTTGAAAGTTCAGCTAACGTATCCGAACAGATACATTTTTCTTAGCGTTTAAAAATAAGCCATTGAACTGCACAAAAAGCATAGTTATAACGTAAAAACGACGTTCCGACACCAACAGGAAAATTTTGTCGTTGAGTGCCCCTGATATATGATCGAGTGTTATTGTTGTGATCATTTCAACAATATGGGTATACTGGCGATTGCTATCACGGACGTGGAAGACCCAGAAACTATTCAGCAGGTTTTAAATGGGAACTACCTTGTTCGGTTCGCCGAGTGTTTGTTGTCTTATAAACCGGCTAGCGCGTTGTAAATATATGTTTGCCCGACAGGAGACAAAACGTGACCTCTTAAAATTTGCTAGAGTGCACACAGTCGAAGGCTCTATAGCTATTCTACTTCAAAATCCTCCTCATAATACAACATATCTTGCCCGTTAGAAACACTCTTGAAGGGCAAAGTAGGTCAGAAGACAGAATTCAATAGAGAACGGCAAATGTCACGAACTTCGAACAGGCCTGTCACGCCTTTTACCGTAGCCAATCAGAATAAAGGGGATTTCGAAAGGCACTTCCGGTATTTTGTTACGTCGTTGGGGTCTAGAACAAGGATTTTTGCGCTAATTCGCAGACGGACATTACCGGCGGTTGAGTCAGTCTGCGACGCAGGCTATGAAACTGGCTGTGTTAGTAAATGTATTACAACGCGGAAAGTCAATACTAACAGGTTGTTAATTAGCCGCTCGGGTGGCAGGATAACTAGGAAACGTAACTTAAGAGTAAATATGCTATTTACTAAAGATAACACTTATTTCTTGAAAAGCAAAAGCATTACTAGGAAACGTGACTTTAAACCAAACATGCTATTTACTAAAGATAACGCCTTCTAGGACTCAGCGTTGACTATAAACTCATTCAGTTTTGGCTTAAGTAATAAGTTGTCTTTTTCAGAATAACTACGGTCGGTTTTAAAAAAGAGTTTTAAACACTGGACACGGATAAACATAAAAATTATATTGAAAAACGGTAAATCCCCTCATGACAGGCCGTAGAAGTTTTTCAGTGAAGTAGATCCCGGTACCGAGAAATAGTGACGGTTTCTGTTCCCGCAGGCCAAGTGGTGCTTATATAATAATATATATACATTTCTACAGCGCCTATACAGGCATGCTCTAGGCGCTTTACAACAATAGTAATTTAAAAAAACGAAAAAATAAAATAAATAAATAAAAAAAAAAATTACGATAGAACATAGTTAAAAGCAATTTTAAACAGATGAATTTGAAGCTGTGACTTAAAACTTGCTTCATTTGAGTCTAATTCCCGCGACGTTTTAGTTGCCTTTCAGCTAGTCTCCCAGTGGAAAAACTCCCTGGGAAAAACCTATCGTCACACTTTGCATGGTGTGCATGCGTGTCCCCCACGCAAAAATTATTAAAATAATATATAGCATATAAATTACGTTTCCACCCCTCTAAACCATTCCAATAGTACATAGCCTATATCAGTATATAGGCGATTGCTGTCATTTCGAGAAAAAAGGAAACTTAGGTGGTCCACACTTTCCAAAATAGTCAAATTGAGCTTCCAAAATGTTAATAAAAAAGAGAATAAACGGGAAGCTCTATTCCCGTTTATAAGCTCTATTGTTATTGTTTGATCAATATCCTCACAAATGAAAGATAAAAATAGTATTTTCACTTCGCGCGAAGGAATAAATCATTTTTTAGCAAACAGGAAAAATCCTGGTATTTCATCAGTATCTACATAATAAAATGATTTATTCGATCTTAAAAGCAATAAACATTTGAACCTATTGTAGTTATATGGCCTAGTTTTCCATAACGACGCAAGCACAAGCGCAAGCATAAGCGCAAGAGTTCTGCGCAAGGGAAAACGAACGCAAGCACATCTCAAGCACGAAATATTCAGCAGCTAATATTTGATCATTGTTAAAACCAGGTTTTTGTGCATTTGACTGACCAAAAACATGAATCGATTTGTTTTACTCATGAATAATTTGATTTTCGCTTGAAAGTGAAACGAACAATTTTTACGACAGCGACGTTTTTAACCAGCAAAATTCGGAGAATGATGGTAAGCACAATAACTCACAAATAACTTTCGGAAGATGATTTTCTGAACTAACCTTTGTTTTGCACAAAAATTGTTATTTTCAAAATAATATCAACTGAAACCACTGCTTTTCCCTTGTGCTTGTGTTGTGTTCCGTTTTCACGTTTGACGAAAGCTAAGTGTAAGCACAAGGATCAAAATATTTTGATCATTGTGCTTGTGCTTCCGCTTGTGCTTATGCTTGCGCGTTAAGCCCGTTTTCACGGTGAAATAAGGTAAGGGCTCTTGTACTTGTCCTTGCGTCGCTACTGAAAACTAGGCTTTAATCTGGAATTCAACGGCTGTAAAATGCAAATGCGCGAGTAGATAAGCTACAATAATTAAAGTAAAATATTTCAGTTTCACTTACATTTTTTGACGATATCCAGTCACGTTAAAACATGTACAGCTTCTAAAACACATGCACAGGTTAGCAAGACTGGTATACTGGTCAGCGTGGAAAACGTGTTATCGGTAGAAAAGGTGGCATTCGAACTAAAAATAGCTGTCATGCGGTCAAGAAACTTAACGCAAATGATTATCACTTTCAAATGTCAATCACTGAAGCAATAAGACCTGTCCATTGTATATCAGCGAAACAACTTTGAAGAGAGTACTGTGGCGTCCGTTCATTTTTTGTTGGCAGAAATTAAATAGCTTTTTTTGAAACTTCTTATCGATACGTAAAAATTAAATTCTAATCAAATAAATCCGACAGTTGGTTTTCTTTCCGGACAGTTATTTACCATTGTTTTGGTTTTAATCGGTTAGATCGAGAATAAAGGGTCAATTTAATTTTGTTTTGCACTCGTTCCCAGGAAGACATTTTCAATAAAATTAAACTTAGAGATGAACGATGTGATTTCGTAAATAGAGGACTGGGAAAACTAGTTGAAAATACGACGCTTAGCGGAGTGTTTTTGACGAAATTCAAGGTGTTTGGAAATCGGATGAAACACTGTCTGAACCTTTTCAATCGAAACAAAAACTAAGGAGTAAACGGAGAAATAAAATCGTATAGATCTATGCTAATTAAACCACTTATTCGAAACTTCCCGACACGGTTATGATATCCTTTGTTTTAACCGGTTTGAAGTTCGACGTCAACGGCAAGCTAGGTTTGTTTTACTAGCTGTCGCTGAGCTATCGCTGCATGCGACCTACACACGGTGAGACTTTCTCTCTTCTAGCTACAGGGATCTTAATGTGCATGTTTTGTAATATGACGCTGACAGATAAATATTGAAGAAAGGTGTCACATGTCAAATGCAGATTGTATCCTGAGGAGAAAAAGTGAGACACTATTATTTGGATAACACTGACAAGATTGCTTTTTATTGAACTTATTTTGGACATTTCGTGCTATAATTTGCTTGGTTTAATGAATATAAAGGCTCTAATCGCGAGGAGAAAAAAATGAATAACACTAGATTGATTTTTATTCACGAGGAGAAAAGTGAGAAACTATTATTTGGTCAACAGATTGCTTTTTATTGAACTTATTTTGGATATTTCGTGCTATAATTTGCTTGGTTTAATGAATATAAAGGCTCTAATTGCAGATTGCTTTTATTCAACTTTTATAATTCTAAAATTCGTTGTTTTAATTAACATAAAGGCTGTAATTACGAGGAAAAAAGAGAGAAAACATTAGTTGGACAACACATTGCTATAATTTGCTTGGTTTAATGAATATAAAGGCTCTAATTGCAGATTGCTTTCTATTCAACTTTTATAATTCTAAAATTCGTTTGTTTTAATTAACATAAAGGCTGTAATTACGAGGAAAAAGAGAGAAAACATTAGTTGGACAACACATTGCTATAATTTGCTTGGTTTAATGAATATAAAGGCTCTAATCACGAGGAGAAAAAAACGAATAACACTAGATTGCTTTTTATTCAACTTTTTTAATTCAAAAATTCGTTTGTTTTCATTAACATACAGGCTCTAATTACGAGGAGAAAAGTGAGAAACTATTATTTGGACAACATATTGCTTTTTATTGAACTTATTTCGGACATTTCGTGCTATAATTTGCTTGGTTTAATTAATATAAAGGCTCTAATCGCGAGGAGACAAAAATTTGTATGACACTAGATTGATTCTTATTCAACTTTTAAAAATTCGGTTTTAATTAATATAAAGGCTCTATTTACGAGGAAAATGTGAGAAACTATTATTTGGACAACACATATTGCTATAATTTGCTTGGTTTAATGAATATCAAGGCTCTAATCATGAGGAGAAAAAGTGAGAAGCTACTGAGATAATACTAAGATTGTTTTTTATTGAACTTATTTCATGCTATAATTTGCTTGGTTTAATTAATATAAAGGCCCTAATCACGAGGAGAAAAAGTCATAAACTATTATTTGGATGGCACTAGATTGCTTATTATTGAACTAAAATATTTCATACTATAATTAGTTTGGTTTAATTAATCAAGGCCCTAATCACGAGGAGAAAAGTCAGAAACTATTATTTGGATGGCACTAGATTGCTTATTATTGAACTAAAATATTTCATACTATAATTAGTTTGGTTTAATTAATATAAAGGCTCTAATTACCAGGTGGAAAAGTGAGAAACTATTATATAGATGACACTAGATTGCTTTTTATTGAAGTTACCTCAAAATATATTAATTTGTGTTTTTTTAATTAAAAAAAGTTCTAATCGCTTGGGAAAAAAGTGAAAAAACTATTATTTGGATTTTATTGAACTCATTTCATGCTATAATTAGTTTAATTTAATTGATACGAGAACTTATTATTGGGATAACAATAGGTTGCTTTTTATTACACTTATTTCAGAATATAATATGTGTTTTTCATATAAAGGCTCTTATCACAAAGAGAAAAAGTGATAAATTATATATTTGGATAACACTGACACTGCTTTTTATTGAACTTATTTCATTCTATAATTCGTGCGGGGTTTCTTATAAAAAGGCTCTAATCACGAGGAGAAAAGATAGAAACTATTATTTGGATAAATCTAGATAGCTGTGTAAAACTCGCGCTGTGATTGGTTTAAGGCTGTCCTCTATTAAAGTTTAGTAAAAATCTACTAGTATACTAATGCAAATGAGACAATCTGATTGCTGAGCTACTCGTACACTATCAGCCATTATAGTTCACCACTAAATTTTCTTTGATTCTGATTGGCTTAAATCGAACACGTGACGTGATAGTGTTCATCCGCGGAGAGACACTGTCAGGTAATAGTGCCCGTCGGGCAAAAAACCCCGGATCGATAGTGCCCGCCTGCGCGAAAAACAACCGTTTTGTGCAGTTTTGAGCTAAACAGTTGAAAGAATAAATTAAAAAAATAGCGAGAATTTACTCTCTATCAATTCTTTCATAACATGGGCATGCACGAAGTTTGGAACGAAATATTTAATGGCAAATTCCTGTAAATGTACAACAAATGCGAATGAAAGAGCACTAAACAATTTACGGAAAGATCGGTAAACCGACACAAATTCGTCCAAAAAATGACAGCCTGTTTACACCACAAGTTTAAGCTTAGCCTATTCGGTATTGTTACCTTGTATTTCCAAGAGGCTTGTCAATTCCAGCTTGAATCAGCACAATAAATATCGGTTACGAAGCTTAAATACGGCAGTTTGTCAAGCGTTTGCCCGCAGTGAAACCTTCGACTCCGTTCGACGGTTGTCCGTTTGACTTGTAAAATGAATATAATGTTCAGCTCCACAATTATTTCAGATCTTCCCATTTTGTGCTAAATCATTTGCACAATTTTCCAGAATATATGAAACTTTAGAAGAGATTGAGCGGACGATTGAGCGAAGAAATAATCCGAAGAAAACTTTTTGTCCTGCTTTCTTTTCATTCAACTAAAATACCTACATGTACCCTGTGTAGGACAACATCCTCTATTTTAGGATCCTGTTTAGGACATACATGTAATACACACACTCTTGTTTTGCACATTTTTAAAGTGTTTTATTGGTAATTGCAAATATTTAGCGAATGACGTTTGAATGATACAAGCCAAAGACCGGCAAACATCTCCGATCACGGATAGCTAAATACTGTATATAAAACCATATTTTTACGATGACAATCGTGCAACCTCATACCCTGTTTAGGACAAGTCCAGCCCTGTTTAAGGACAGACGCATAAAATTATATACCCTGTTCAGAACAGATAGGCCAAAAACCATACCCTGTCCAGCGGCACGTCCCATAAGGGAGTACCTCCCCCGGGGTCAGAAGATACTTTTCAATCTAAAAGATGACAGTCTATGGTTGCAAAGAAACAACAATTCATTTAATGAGGATATGCAGATAAAGCGTAAACATGTTTAAACTCTGGCCCACAGCTAAAACTACAGGTAAACATAGAATGTATAATAGAATATTTACACATATTACTAGTAAGATTAATGCCCAGACAAAGTGCTCTAGTGGAGTACTAATGGCAATGCCTCAAGAAACGCTCAATCTGCAAGACATTGAGGACCTGGGAGTTGCTGACGAATTATTTAGTCTCATATTAAACAATTAGATTATGAGCTCGAGATTTCTATGATGTGATAGTTGACGAGGCCGTAGGCCGAATCAACTATCACATCATAGAAATTGAGAGCGAATAATCTAATTGTTTTAGTAAAAATCATAACAAGTGTCTAGTATTAACTCTAAATCTTCTTCCGAAACATCGGAGAAACGAGAAGAAACTGCAATTTTGTAGAGGACCTCAAGCCACTGCACACTAATGGCTGATAGTGTACGAGTAGCTCAGCCAATCAGATTGTTTCATTTGCATTAGTATACTAGTAGATTTTTACTAAACATGTATATAGTGGTCCACTATCATCCAGACCAATGGTGTGAAGGGATCCTTATAATTTAAGAGTTTTCATGGTGTACACGTATTGAATGATATAAATTATACATTTTAAATTTCTATTTTCTATGGGTTTTCTGGTAAACAATCAAATCAACGATATACATGTACAAGGATTGGGAAGCACCCAAAACACGGAGATTTTTTAAAGATCTATATTTTACTATGAATGTTTCCCTTGTTTTACATCAAATAATAATACATGCAATTTATTATACAATACATGCATGTACTGTACCAAATAAAACCTATAATTCCAGTTTTCTCCATTCAATCTCTTACTTCACTGCAATTTTTCAGTCAAAATCTCATTAAAAATTTCAATTTAAAATCATCAGATGTTCGGAAATTATTGTACATTATCTGATAATGTGCAAACAAACACTGTAATTTTGGCTGCCAAAATCTTAGCAAGGGCCAGTCTCGCCTTTCAAGATTATTGCCCGACTACAATAATATAAATTGCACATTAAAAGTTATGAATTTATTACCCTAAGCAGCTGGCAAGTAAACTGTATTAAACATGCGACAGTTTCGGCAAAACCTAACTGGAATGTTCCCTTGAAGTAGCAGCTAAAAACGTCGAAGGCGACTGTACAGACAGCTTGGGATCTCCGGGTGTAAAAACATCAAATTGAAATTTACCTTCCGTCCTTTGGCGTCCACTTTAGATGTCATAGATGAAAATAATTGTGACTTTCCGAATCCGAAACCTATCGGTAAAACCCTAACGTATCCTAAACAAACTACAGCTTCGATAAATGACTTCTGCTCAACTTTTAAGCCGTAAGTAGCAGTCTTTGCCAGCTTTAGATGAAGCAGAGTCTGGCTTTAGCACCGCCATTTTGGATTTGGATGTGGAGCATGCGCTGTGAAGGTCACATAGCCAGATTCTGGCTACGACTGCGCAGAGTTTCCCAGAGCTTCGCGCGCTTGCGTAGTCGAGAAAGCAGCGAAGGTCTGGGGTCGAGAATGGAAAAGTTAGCCTAACCTTTTCAAGTTCGACTCGCGAGACTGGCGCATGCGTCCTTGTGACAGTGCCCCTTTAAGGACGTTCGCGCCCAATTCGTCCCACATTCAGATTTTTCTAAAACTTTTGATGCAGTTAGATAACGACCAACTTATGTCAGAAAGGCAAACAAATTTGGGGGTCACCTTGCTCGTTTCTGAGATAAAGCGTATTGAAGACCTTAGTGTTTCTAGAAGCTTTGGTCATGTGAAGCGATATCGGCTTCATTGCTATCAGCGAAAAAAAAAATAGAATTGAGAACTCTAGACAAGATGGATGTGTTGATTTCAACGCAAATAGGCCTATTTAGTAGGTTTAGAGTAGGATACTTGTAAGTCATGCAAATTTGTAGAAACAAATGATCGCAAATGAGTAGAAAAAGCGAAATATGGAGAGAATCAGTAAAGGAAGTGATCAGTCTATGAAAAAAAAAAAAAAAAACAGGGATCACCGTGAATCCAAGAGAGTAAAATCCTCGCCAAGTTATTGAAGCGGCCGCGCGCTGGATGCATGATGTGGCGCGTGCGTGCGGCACGAATAATGTGCGCAGTTAGGATGCGCACTAGCAATGGGCGGTAACGTCCTTAAGCAAGAAGAACTGTTACAACTTAGAAGAGCTATATATAATATTATAATGTGAGAGGAGAGTGTTCGTGTAGTTGCAGTTGTAATATTAGTGGAGTTGAAGGTAATATACGACCGTTAGTTCGTTAAGGTTGTCCCGATTGCCTTGGACATTGTTTAATTGTTCATACTGCACTAGGCTAACGCCTCATGCAGTATTATCGTTATTATAAAGTTAACTCGTACAAATATTTTGATTGTGGACTCTTTTGCTGTGAATTTGTCTAACGTATCGAAACAAAGCTAAAACGAGGCAAAAAGGGCATCATAAACGACTTTGTGTAGTTTTTCCTTAACCCACATATATAATATATATACCATTCGATTCCTCTACTATAAAATATGTATAATATATATAAACTTGTCAATAATCTCAGTAAAATAAAAGTTGTATTGAAAATGTTGTTTCTCGCTTGGAAATAAAATCATTCGGTATTCTTAATTATTCACAACCTCTTTCCCAGTTTCTACTCTGCTTTCAAGATGGCGGCTGGGCGCGGAGAAGACCCTGGTACACGCTGGCGAAATACTCCACGAATCGTGGAGTATTTTTTCACGTGACACACGATCGAACTCGTTTTCTCTACACTTGACCAACGGTTTGATCCCAGAACCGTTGATCAAATGTACTAAAACGAGTTTCGATCGTGTGTAACGTGATAAAATACTCCACGAATCGGATTCGTGGAGTATTTTGCAGCGTGTACCAGGGTCTTCTCCGCGCCCAGCCGCCATCTTGAAAGCAGAGGAGACCCAACCGGAACGAGTTGAATTATTCCGTATAAATTTATAAACTTGCTAAATAATTATAGTACGGTTTCATTCTGTGAGTCAAAATTAATTAAAACTTTTGAATGCAGAGGACATAATAACGTATAAATAAATCGCTTGGCTATTGTTTGGTACTGGATCTCTTGTTTAGGACGTCACTTGAAGTGTAAAATCTGATTGCAAGGCCGTCAACACAGCATAAGGGCAGCTTTATTGGCGTAGTCTTCATCAAGGCCAGGGCTATGAGCAGAGATTATTTGCAGGCAGTTATTTTCAGCTGACCTAATGGTCTCTTAGCCCGGGCCAAGAAGACCAGGAGCACCCAACGACGGTTTTCTCCCAAATGCTTTAAAACTTTATTTTAGGCTGTCTGGTGTGCTTTTAAAGATCTATCAATGAATTCTAAGCTGCGCTATAAAATTGATAGATGTTCGGTCATTCTAGGGGAACTTTAGACACGAATTTATTAGGGCTTTTTTAGTCATTTCCCGAAAACCTCAGCTCTTCCTTGCTGATTTTTCCTTTCCGAAAATCCTAGCTGACTTTTTTTCCATGTAAAAGTGACTGAGGGTGATTGTCGGAAATTTTAAAATAAATCTTTGTGGCTGTGGCTTGAATTCATTTTCATCCCTAACATCAGAGATACCAATTTATTAGTACCTTCTGTAGAAATGTTCAAAGTTTAAAAGTTTTTAATCCTTAAGTTTGAAGCACAAAACTGCTAATTATCGTTCTCCTTCCTTTCTTGAAGTTCTCTAATCAATAATTCTGAGAATTTCAAAGTCAGTGGCGTATCAAGACATCCTTAATATAGTTGATGATTTTCTTAATTCTCATTACCTCTATGTTTGGTAATGGAGTGATATTGTCTGGAGATATTAGATGTCGATCGTCCTTGGGAATGAACAAAAGTTAAAATGATTAAAAACGCCAAACATCATACATTCGAACAACAAAGAAGACTATGAATTAAAGTTTGTTTCTCCTTTTTCTTGGAATGATTTATTGGGATTTACTAGTTTCGTTGCATACCTTCAGTACGATTCAGCCCTCCCGGAACTTCGGACATAAGGTCAAAACGCAAAATATCAAAACGCGAGCCAAAACAGCCAAAGGACAACTCTCTGGATTGAAAGGAAATACAGTAGTTGTGAAAACGTTTTGCAGGATTCATTACATAAGTACATATTAAAGAGCAGCATGAGTCTTTGCTGAATGTTTGTGGACGGGGAATTTTATGTTTTTATAATTTCGAACCAAACTTCATGTTTGTCTCGTATATTATAATCCATTTCCATCCTCGCTATAGTCATCCTTACTTCTTGGGTTCCTGTCTCTTGTTCAATTACTGTTCTTCAAAATCAATGGCTATCAGTGTTGGGTTTTCTATATGATCCAGCTAAAAATCGACGACGATACCTCTAGTTATAATGTAAAAGTACAAAGGTCTACTAATTTCCAGTTTGTCGAAATGCATCGAAATGGTTTTGGTATAAAGCCAAAGCTGACGCGACGGGATCAGTCTGCAAAGGTCAACTTATTGAAACTCAGATATATTTCATAGGAAAATCAATACGTTTTATCAATTTGTAAAATAATTTGTCATCTTTAATTATTCTCAGTTCACATCGGAAGAACACGCCGGTTTTCATCTGAAGCGCAAGCAGGGAGCAAGACAGATAAGCTTACTATTGAGTTTCTGGAAATTAAAGACCACGTTTCAATACAAAGTGACTGAAACGCCAGAAAATATTGCTGGAAAGTCATTTACATCCGCCTGACGGGAAGGGGGGGGGGGGCTTAATAGAGATGGGGTCTTATTACAAAATCTGACTTCCAACGGGGGGCTATTAGAGAGGGGGGCTTAATAGAGAGGGGGTGGTGGGGCTAAATAGAGCTTTTACGGTAATCATGTAGATTGACAAAGAAAAACCTGCATGAAACTTTGAAACAAACGGCTCCGGGGCGCTTATTTCGAAGAGGAAATACAGCTTTTACTTTGACCTGTTTGTTATAAACAAGTCAAGAATAGTTTCCCTCGTGAATTCCGTTTTTTGCAATGTAACAGTGTGAGAGAGAGCCATTTTATATCTATATCCATCTATATCAATAGGGTCTCATACGGCTGCTGTACTGTTTACGGCCGCGTTTTAGTGATATATTGAGCACATAAGAATTTAGAAGGTTAACAGACATTGGCTCTTCAGTCTTTTTTCTCCAGTTTGTGAATGTAAAATTGTAATTATAAAAGGTAGGCTCAGTTTGATTTCTTTTTTATGCTATCGCGATTTTGCATGAGAAGAAATGTAAGCATTTTATGGGATGCCATATGTAACTTGAGTCGCTTAACAACTTTAATCGCTTTGATATATTTGTCAAAGTAAACAAATAGCACGAACGTGAATTATTATTATTGTGCTATTTGTTTTATTTTTTCTCACACGAACCAAAGATAGGAAGTACATTTTTCGGTCGTTTGAGGCCTACTCCAGGGGTGAAAATTAAAAAATCGCTTAAAATGGAAAATATAAATCCGAACGAACTGATTCTTGTATTTTCTAAAAGTAGTTTCCAAAGGGCTTTATTGTGGCAAAGTTTGGGGAATTTCGATTTTTCTATCTTGCACACCTATCCGTGGTAATTACAGAAAGTCGCTCTTAAAACTCTTTGTACAATATTCATCTCTCCCAATCACATTGCATAAATTCATAATTAGGATCCCGTAAAACTAGCAAGCCTCAGGTCACATCCTATTCTTCACAAAGGCAGCTACTAACTATCGGCGGACGACACGCAAGGACTTCAAAGGATCGAAGTGATCGAAAAAACAGTGCACTGCCGGCAGTAAGTCATGTTGCGATTACAGTTTGACAATACAGTCAACTCCCGTTATTACGGACACCCTCGGGACCGCGATTTGGTGTCCGTAATAGCGAGAGTTCGTAATAGCGGGGTGCGAGAAAATTTTATTTGAAAACATATTTACAGTTAGACAGACTGGACGAACTTATTAATGGCAGCGAGACTGCAAAGAGGGCATTGAGAGAAAGAGAAGAATGAATTTTAGGTGATAGCCAACAGAAGAAGCGGAAATCCACCAAAAAAGACAAAGTCAATGACAAAAAGTAGAAAAAGTAGATTTAAAATGTGTGCAAATGTTCTCGATCTCCGCTATAAACGAGAGTGAAAACAATAAAATTGTGACGTCGGGACCGAATCAAGTGTCCGTAAGTCCGTAATAGCGGGAGTCCGTAATAGCGGGAGTTTGTTTCAGCATCGTTAATAGAGCGAAATGGTTATGAAGCGCGGCAAAGTTCTTTGTTATATGTTTTTTGTTCGCTTTTTTTTGGCCTTGACCGTGCACAAAACCTGACAAAATACAATAGGTGTTTACGTATGTTCAAGCAACTAACCAATAGAAACGTTTCGGTTATACGTAATTCATGCATAGTGTATGAGCGCAAAACAAAAGACGTGCAGGGTCATGGACCTTCCAACATAAATCTTGGCCTCTTTATTTGCTCCTTTGAAGTTTGCCGGGCTTCATAACCATTTCCCTCTATTAACTATGGTTTCAGTAAAACGTCTGTAACTTTGGCCGGGGATTTAATTAGCTGCTGTCCGTAATAGCGGGGTATCCATAATAGCGAGTGTCCGCAAGGCGAGAGTTGACTGTATACATGAAATCCTCGTTTACAACATCATCCTCGATTACTTTACTTTAGTTTATGCCATTCAAGTTTTATTTCTACTAAAGTGCAAAAATAGAAGACCTAATGTATAAAAATACAGGGGAAGAGATTTAGGCGACTTTCCTTAGCACCAGGCCTGACTCGCAAGTAAGAATCATAGCTTCTAGTTATTTTTTTATTGTTGTTGTTGGCAGGCACCGACATAATGGTGATGTGGCACTTGGTGATTTTGTGGTTTGGGAAGCCTTGCATTTGCCCATGTCCAGGGAAACGAAGGTTAGTTTCATGAAATGAACATTAAAGCCTATTTTGGATACACGAAACTCCAGCTAAATTGATCGAGATCAAAAAGCCCCTGATAGAAGCAGACAATAGTTTTTTAAGCTTTATTATTTTTATCCCAAACAAGTTGGGATATGATGGACAGGCCTGGACCTTCTTGAAGCGGAATTTCTTGTTTTACTTCTCCCTACAGCTAATGCCAAAAGGTGGCAAGAAATCAAAGGACGATCGCGGTACATAAAATAACTTTCACTTGCAACTGAAGATGATTGATCAACGGTCAAAACGAGTTTTGTAAATTCAAATGTGTCGTCGTATTCTTAAGCAGTGGCAGCAGTATTTTATCAGGTATAACAAGAAGAAACAAGAAGATTGTAAAGTGTAAGCCCATCTACCCATTCCCTTTTACAAAAAACCCGTTCATTCCGTGTATGGTAAATTGTAATTATTTCCTCGTTACAGTGAGTGCGCTTTAACTCAGTTGCTACGTTCATTCGTAGGAATAGAGGAACCGTTTATGTGCCCTGAATGTTTTGGTAGAGGACAAAATGCTCGTAAAGAATGTGACGACAACATCAAACTCGAGAAATGCAGGGGAAATGATATGGTGTGTGCAGTTGCTATCTTCGGCAACGAATTCCATCGTGGATGTTTGACCAGAAACGAGTACAAGCAATTCAAAGCTAAATGCGAAACTAGTAAATGACCTTGTCCAGTAGCAATGTGCGACACATCCCGTTGCAAGGTTGAGCTTTCTTAATTCCTGATGTTAATTGAGAACAGTAGCTTCTAACTTTAGAGCTCAATGTTTCTTTAGTAGCTGTAAGACCAATTTACCTTTGTAAGTAAATTGGCATTTCAGATCGTATGATGTGTGAAAGGAACAGTTCTCGACATTAACATCGCATGGTTTGAAGTGGGGCAACAAACAAGCCAAGGGAGTAAATAGGTCTTTTACTTTGAGAACACCTTCACCTGATATTAACAGTTGTAATAGCCCTTTTCACGGTTAACCTGAAATATTTGCATAACAATACAGATAAACATAGAAGCGAGGCAATTTCGGGCACAAGCTGTAAAACATCGTGATTTTCTTGAGCTCCTTAAACTATGTTAGCATAAAAATAGTTTTAAAACGGAGAAGAACTAAATATGCAACTATTTTAGTTAAAGTTTGCCGTAAAGATCGTAATCCGATGTCCCTGTTGCTTATGCGAGTCTACTCTTTATTAATAGAGAAAAGTCGTTACAATTTTTTCTAAAAACAACGTAAACTAAAAGAATTATAGTGCTTCTACATTTTAAAACTGTTTTTATACTAAAAGAGTTGAAGGAGCTCAAGAAAAACACGATGTTTTGCAGCTTGTGCCCGAAATTGCCTCGTTTCTATGTTTCAAGTGTATTGTTATGCAAATATCGCAAGTTAACCGTGAAAAGAGCTATTAAGTAAGAAAGTAAGTAAGTATTAAGTAACGCAGTAACAGTATAAGTAAAAGTATTGGTCTACTTACAATAAAGAGTAGAATAGTAACGTATCTTTATTGCACCTTAAGCACCGATCAACTGACGGTCTCAACATTCTCTCAACATTTATTGAGTCATGTTGAGAGATGTCAAGACTATGCCGTGCTGTCAAACGGCTACAACATTAGTAAACATTCCGAGAACAAACGAAATGTTGAGAAGATGTTGAGACAAAGGGAGTGTCAAACGGCCTCAACATCGGCTCTCAACAAATGGTGAGAGAATGTTGAGAAAAATGTTGAGACCGTTTAATTGGGGCCTTACTCTCCAAAGGGTATTGGTCTACTTACAATAAAGGGTTGAATAATGAACTATTCAAACTTCATCGAATATTCATGATCCCTCGCAATGACGTCATTGGCATTATGTAAGCAACTTAATGATATGCATCTGTGTCAGTTAAGCTAACAAGTCACGGGGAATACAACTCGCCCCACCCTCCCTCCCTCATGTTGCCTCTCTAGCACTTCGTGCTTCTCTCCGTCGTTAACTCGACAGGGAGGACTTTCCCATTACTTAATGCTAATGAGGCAGCAAGAGGGATAATGAACTATTCAACCCTTTATTGTAAGTAGACCAATACCCTTTGGAAAGTCCTCCCTGTCTCGCCCGGATGGGGAAGCCCTCCTATAAAAGTGAGCACTCTACCACAACAACTAAATATCAAATCTCTAACCCAATCCTTACCCCCAATCCTTACTATCCCAATCCTTACCCCCAAAACTTTACTTCCAAAACCTTAAAATCTGCAATTCCACACAAAATATAAACCCCCTTTTAATCCATTGTAGGATCTTCTCCTCCTTCTCATGACCATCTAATATCGCCTCCCAAGTATTAAAATGTTTGTGGAGCTCTCCCGCATTAAAAGAATCAGGGTCTCGGAAAGGGATATATCGGATATTCGTCGCAAATCTCCGTCTAGAACTCTGTCCAACTCTCCGAGTAATAATGCAGGCTCTATAACTTCCTCCGAGCTTGGGTTCCATCCAGGAGTAACCACTTAATACTGCCAAGTCTGACATACTGACAAGCCGTGATTGGATCAAATTGCTGTTCCCGCCTTTGCCATTAAACTTGGGTTACAATAAGGCAAAGGAAAGGATGCTTAACCAGGAATTAAGGCACCCCTAGATGAAACCCAAGCCGGAGGAAACGACCCATCTGCCCGAGAATTCGTGGCAACAAGGGAATGCCCTATAGGACAAAACGCTTGCTGGGTCATCCCTAGCCTGCGTCGCAGACGGACTTGACCGCCGGTAATGTCCGTCTGCGAATTAGTGCACAAATCCTTGTTCTACACCCCCAACGACGTAACGAAATACCGGAAGGGCCTTTCGAAATCCCCTTTATTCTGATTGGCTATGGTAAAAGGCGTGACAGGCCTGTTCGAAGTTCGTGACATTTGCCGTTCTCTATTGAATTCGGTCTTCTGACCTACTTTGCCTTCAAGAGTGTTTCTAACGGGCAGATATGTTGTATTATGAGGAGGATTTTGAAGTAAAATAGCTATAGAGCCATCGACTGTGTTCACTCTAGCAAATTTTAAGAGGTCACGTTTGGTCTCCTGTCGGGCAAACAGATATTTACAACGCGTTAGTTTAGACAACAAACACTCGGCAAACCGAACAAGGTAGTTCCATTTAAAACCTGCTGAATAGTTTCTGGGTCTTCCAAGTCCGTGATAGCATGCAATCGCCAGTATACCCGGTACCGTACCCATATTGTGAAATATATAAACTTGGTCCTCCATCAGCGATCGTAAAGGTGAAATCACAACAATAACACTCGATCATATATCAGCGACTGCGACAATCAGGAGACACTGAAAGATCAACGACTTTCCAAAACCTGTGGGTAAATTGATAAACACGTTTTTCCCTGGAAGAAAGATTTGATCGCTTCTAGTTGTTCTGGGAGTAGCTCCGTTAATTCAAACTGAGCTTTCTCTAACCGCTTCGAAAGCTGCACTCCATTATATCTTCAGTGATTTTTTTTAATACTGTACTATTTTTAGGCTCGCTTTCCGCTAGCTTCCCGGTCCTAGCTCGCGTGAAATTCCCTTAGCCAATCATAACCAAATCATAGCTAAGTGAACAATGGCTTTATGTAAAGG
The DNA here is from genome assembly GCA_029204205.1 of Desmophyllum pertusum. Classification (NCBI taxonomy): domain Eukaryota; kingdom Metazoa; phylum Cnidaria; class Anthozoa; order Scleractinia; family Caryophylliidae; genus Desmophyllum; species Desmophyllum pertusum. The sequence goes on along the minus strand of MU825929.1, from coordinate 310,601 downwards.
CCAATCAACAGACAAGTACTCAGATTCCTGGTACGTCGTTGGGGGTCTAGAACAAGTATTTGTGCACTAATTCGCAGACGGACATTACCGGAGGTCAAGTCCGTCTGCGACGCAGGCTAGGTCATCCACCGATCAAGGGTTACGGAAAATAAACAAAGCACGTCACACTTTGCAACAAACAACCCGAAAAGGTCATTGTTTCTTTACCATATCAGTGTTCCTTCTTTTGTTATCATCATTTGCCATACTCATTAAAATTACATAATCTATCGATTGTTCAGAGTCCAGTCCTTAATCCTCATTTTCCTTTACATTACTTTTACAGTACTTTAACTCCTCGGTTATCCAGTACTCTAGATTACATTCTCTTTTCTCACTGGCGAAGCCTGCGCAAACAGACAGAAACTTGGCTATATGGCCCATCTTTCCGCAAGAGAAGCATTCCTCTCCCCTTCCTCTCGGATATGGAGAGGGGCGTGCCCTTCCAGGCTCTCTTCCGCCTGTTTGCTGGTTCACCGCCTTCAGTGCCTTCTCGATGACTTTTGCAATCTCTACTTTCTTGTTTCGACGCTACCAATTTTACAAGAACACTCTGTGACGCCTTGCTTCTAGAAACTTTGAGTTCCAGGTCTCTGTCTAACTGCCACGCCTAGCTTCCAGCCCCATCAGAGGATTGTTCTTAACTTCAACTCTAATGCCACAAGAGCTATTTTGCAGCGTTATCCCTTGTGTGGCGCACTGCCACGCCTCCTGGAAAGCATACAGCCAGCATATGGGCCCACAGCCACACCTCTGTGAACACACCGCCAGATATCTTTGTGGGCACCCAACCCCAGCTTTTCGAGTACGCGGCCACACATCTTTGTGGGCACCCAGCCACACCTCTAGGTGTAGACACAGCCACACCTCTTGGGTGGGCACACAGCCACACCCCTTAGTAGGCACACAGCCACACCTCTTTGGTGGGCACATAGCCACACCTCTTCGGTGGGCACACAGCCACACCTCTTGGGAGAGCACACAGACATACTTGAGTGGACACACAGCCTCGCCTCTTGGGTGGTCACACAGCCACACCCCTTAGTGGGCACACAGCCACACCTCTTGGGTGGGCACACAAACATACCCCTTGAGTGGGCACATAGCCTCACCTCTTGGGTGGGCACACAGGCACACCCCTTAGTGGGCACACAGCCACACCTCTTGGGTGGGCACACAGCCACACCCCTTAGTGGGAACACAGCCACACCTCTTGGGTGGGCACACAGCCACACCCGACAAAGAAATAATAAAAGCTAAGACATAACACTGGACCATGATTCCCGGATGTGCATCTTCGCATAAATTACCAGCCACGTGCTTGCGAAGAAACGACCAACAATCCGATAAATTACGCCTACAACAAGCTCGTTATAACCCAACAAATAAAGAGCAACTAGAAGGATAAAGCTATAATTTCACCTCCAAAGTTTCCTTCTGCCTGCTAATTTCACCAGTTTTTTCAGAGTTTCCCGGGGCTTGCGAATTAACAGAATCTTGTCGTGAAGCCGCCGGCGAGTCCTGTTGACAGTTCTTCGGACCTGAAAAAGCTGAAGCCGCCTCAGAGACAGGATTATTCGTTGTATTATCCACGTTGGGCTGTAAATCCTGTATTATTTCCACAACTTCTTCGTTGTTGACCGGAATAGGACGCGACTGGTCCGCCATAGCATAGCGAGTTTGTTGACACCGTGACTTGTTAGCTTAACTGACACAGATGCATATCATTAAGTTGCTTACATAATGCCAACGACGTCATTGCGAGGGATCATGAATATTCAATGAAGTTTGAATAGTAACCAAGAAAGTATAACATGCATTGAAAATAATTAATTCAATCGTTGTTTCCAGTAAAAAAACTGAAGCGTTCCGCCTAAACAACGATCAAAGTCTGCGTGTAAGTACGGGGAATTGTAGCCATATGCATGTCATTTTGACTTATTGAATTCATATAAGAATGACCAAGAGGGATTAATTCAATTCTCAGTTGTTTCGTTATGTGATGGAACAATAACTAAGGTTCAGTGCAAAATATATCATAAATGATTATAATATAGGAAGAAGGAAGAAAGACAGCAGCGACCGACCGAGGGTCGCCATCTTTTTCTTCTAGTTTTATTTGATATCATATTACTCCACGGGTATTCCGAGCTCACTGTGCGAGAGTTGTATGCGAAACAGCGTTTAATATAAGGGTTTGTATGGGAATATTACGAACGTATTTAGAAGCTAGAAATAAGAAAAAGAAAAACAATAAAAATGACTTACTTTACGTACATTCCTTGCGTTTGCATGGTGTTTTTGGCCGTTTTCTGAGAACAAGTTAAGCGAGTTTCAAACGCTTTTCGTTTTGACGGCTTCTGTACACAGACCCACGCGTACGACTATTAATTATACAGCTGTTTCGAGAAAGGTTGTCGTAAAAAGCGCACGCGACAATCCCGAAAGGTATTGCGGGTAGTTTTAAGTTCACGGTTCCTTGACTTCAGCATTTCAGGGAAATCTGAGAAAATGGCACGAGACGCCATGGACGTATGTTTGCGAGTGCTAAAAGAAAGCAACAAAAGTAGGTTCGACAGCTACAGTGTCAGGAACGTACCTTGCTGATCATTTCCCAGATTACCTTTCGGGATTGTCGCGTGTCGCGTGCGCTTTTTCCGACAACCTTTCTCGAAACAGCTGTATACAATTACAGACATTTTTGCTTCTGGATTTTTACTTGACTCACATACGCGAACTAAGCCGATAACATATTCTGACAACAGTTTAGGCAACAATTTTTTCATGCACTGAAATAAACTTTTGTGAAAGCTAAATGGCTTAAAATAGACTACAGCTCAACTCAGCGATGTTTCGAAAAGCACATATATAGGCTATAAACTAACCTCTATTCCTTCCTATATGAGGAAAATACAGTTTTAATTATTCCTGCTGCACGTCGCTTCGCAGCTAATTAATTTCATGGATTCTCTGCTTCACAATGAGCTAAAACGTCATCATGTTTGCTTCAAAGTTTAGCCAAGTAAACAACCGGTTTAAAATTCGTATTAATTGATTTACATTTATTTTCTTCCGGAATATTTCCAGTTCGATGAAAATATTTCTCTGTTCTGAGACGGCGATGCGAAGGATTCGTGTTGGAGCAGGGCGTCCGTGTTTTCCCGCCATTCCTTACGTCATTAGTCTGTCTATTTAACAATTAGATTATGAGCTCGAGATTTCTATGATGTGATAGTACGGCCTCATCAACTATCACATCCTAGAAATTTGAGAGCGAATAGTCTAATTGTTTAGTAAAAATTATAACAATTGTCTTGTATTAACTCTAAATTATCTTCCAAAACTTCGGAGAAACCACAATTTTTTACACGACCTCCAGTCACTGCACACTAATGGCTGATAGTGTACGAGTAGCTCAGCCAATCAGATTGTCCTCATTTGCATTAGTATACTAGTAGATTTTTACTAAACTTTAATAGAGGGCAGCCTTAAACCAATCACAGCGCGAGTTTTACCACAGCTATCTAGATTTATCCAAATAATAGTTTCTATCTTTTCTCCTCGTGATTAGAGCGTTTTTATAAGAAACCCGCACGAATTATAGAATGAAATAAGTATAGGAAATCGTATGAACGCGAGTGCAATTCGTGATTTATGGGCACGAGTGATGTTTTGAAAGTTCTCAAAATTGCACGAGCCGTTAGGCGAGTGCAATTTGAGAACTTTCAAAACATCACGAGTGACCATAAATCACTAATTGCACGAGCAGTTCATACGATTTTTGTTTTATAATATTCAACAAAAATTTTGCTGCGGCCATCACGCTACTCTGCACATGAAACGCTTCACTGGTTTCCAAAGTGCTCACATGTTTTTATTCGAACGCGCAGGCAAACCAAACGGGAACTTTTTGAAAGAATTACAGTAACTATAGTTTAGAAAAATTTAACCATTAACTTGAAAGCTTATTTCAATGCCATTAAGGGGCAAAAACGTCTCTACTTGTCCGGAACCGTTTTATCGCAATTCCGTATTGCACTCTATAACCTATTTATGCATTCGTCATTGACCAATCAGAAGCTGCATATTTTGTTGAGTATATTATAAGTTCAATAAAAAGCAGTGTAGTGTTATCCAAATATATAATTTATCACTTTTTCTCTTTGCGATAAGAGCCTTTATATGAAAAACACATATTATATTCTGAAATAAGTGTAATAAAAAGCAACCTATTGTTATCCCAATAATAAGTTCTCGTATCAATTAAATTAAACTAATTATAGCATGAAATGAGTTCAATAAAATCCAAATAATAGTTTTTTTCACTTTTTTCCCAAGCGATTAGAACTTTTTTTAAATAAAAAAAAAACACAAATTATATTTTGAGGTAACTTCAATAAAAAAGCAATCTAGTGTCATCTATATAATAGTTTCTCACTTTTCCACCTGGTAATTAGAGCCTTTATATTAATTAACCAAACTAATTATAGTATGAAATATTTTAGTTCAATAATAAGCAATCTAGTGCCATCCAAATAATAGTTTTCTGACTTTTTCTCCTCGTGATTAGGGCCTTTATATTAATTAAACCAAGCAAATTATAGCATGAAATAAGTTCAATAAAAAACAATCTAGTATTATCTCAGTAGCTTCTCACTTTTTCTCCTCATGATTAGAGCCTTGATATTCATTAAACCAAGCAAATTATAGCAATATGTGTTGTCCCAAATAATAGTTTTCTCACATTTTCCTCGTAAATAGAGCCTTTATATTAATTAAAACGAATTTTTAAAAAGTTGAATAAGAATCAATCTAGTGTCATACAAATTTTTCTCCTCGCGATTAGAGCCTTTATATTAATTAAACCAAGCAAATTATAGCACGAAATGTCCGAAATAAGTTCAATAAAAGCAATATGTTGTTCCAAATAATAGTTTTCTCACTTTTCTCCTCGTAATTAGAGCCTGTATGTTAATGAAAACAAACGTTGAATAAAAAGCAATCTGCAATTAGAGCCTTTATATTCATTAAACCAAGCAAATTATAGCACGAAATAAGTTCAATAAAAAGCAATCTGTTGACCAAATAATAGTTTCTCACTTTTCTCCTCGTGAATAAAAATCAATCTAGTGTTATTCATTTTTTTCTCCTCGCGATTAGAGCCTTTATATTCATTAAACCAAGCAAATTATAGCACGAAATGTCCAAAATAAGTTCAATAAAAAGCAATCTTGTGTTATCCAAATAATAGTGTCTCACTTTTTCTCCTCAGGATACAATCTGCATTTGACATGTGACACCTTTCTTCAATATTTTATCTGTCAGCGTCATATTACAAAACATGCACAATTAAGATCCCTGTAGCTAGAAGAGAGAAAGTCTCACCGTGTGTAGGTCGCATGCAGCGATAGCTCAGCGACAGCTAGTAAAACAAACCTAGCTTGCCGTTGACGTCGAACTTCAAAACGGTTAAAACAAAGGATATCATAACCGTGTCGGGAAGTTTCGATAAGTGGTTTTAATTAGCATAGATCTTTACGATTTTATTTCTCCGTTTACTCCTTAGTTTTTGTTTCGATTGAAAAGGTTCAGACAGTGTTTCATCCGATTTCCAAACACCTTGAATTTCGTCAAAAACACTCCGCTAAGCGTCGTATTTTCAACTAGTTTTCCCAGTCCTCTATTTACGAAATCACATCGTTCATCTCTAAGTTTAGTTTCATTGAAATTGTCTTCCTGGGAACGAGTGCAAAACAAAATTAAATTTACCCTTTATTCTCGATCTAACCGATTAAAACCAAAACAATGGTAAATAACTGCCCGGAAAAACCAACTGTCGGATTTATTTGATTAGAATTTAATTTTTACGTATCGATAAGAAGTTTCAAAAAAAGCTATTTAATTTCTGCCAAAAAAAAATTAACGGACGCCACAGTACTCTCTTCAAAGTTGTTTTCGCTGATATACAATGGACAGGTCTTATTGCTTCAGTGATTGACATTTGAAAGTGATAATCATTTGCGTTAAGTTTCTTGACCGCATGACAGCTATTTTTAGTTCGAATGCCACCTTTTCTACCGATAACACGTTTTCTACGCTGACCAGTATACCAGTCTTGCTAACCTGTGCATGTGTTTTAGAAGCTGTACATGTTTTAACGTGACTGGATATCGTCAAAAAAAGTAAGTGAAACTGAAATATTTTTACTTTAATTTATTGTAGCTTATCTACTCGCGCATTTGCATTTTACAGCCGTTGAATTCCAGATTAAAGCCTAGTTTTCAGTAGCGACGCAAGGACAAGTACAAAAGCCCTTACCTTATTTCACCGTGAAAACGGGCTTAACGCGCAAGCATAAGCACAAGCGGAAGCACAAGCACAATGATCAAAATATTTTGATCCTTGTGCTTACACTTAGCTTTCGTCAAACGTGAAAACGGAACACAACACAAGCACAAGGGAAAAGCAGTGGGTTTCAGTTGATATTATTTTGAAATAATTATTTTTGTGCAAAACAAAGGTTAGTTCAGAAAATCATCTTCCGAAAGTTATTTGTGAGTTATTGTGCTTACCATCATTCTCCGAATTTTGCTGGTTAAAAACGTCGCTGTCGTAAAAATTGTTCGTTTCACTTTCAAGCGAAAATCAAATTATTCATGAGTAAAACAAATCGATTCATGTTTTTTGGTCAGTCAAATGGACAAAAACCTGGTTTTAACAATGATCAAATATTAGCTGTTGAATATTTCGTGCTTGAGATGTGCTTGCGTTCGTTTTCCCTTGCGCAGAACTCTTGCGCTTATGCTTGCGCTTGTGCTTGCGTCGTTATGGAAAAACTAGGCCATATAACTACAATAGGTTCAAATGTTTATTGCTTTTAAGATCGAATAAATCATTTTATTATGTAGATACTGATGAAATACCAGGATTTTTCCTGTTGCTAAAAAATGATTTATTCCTTCGCGCGAAGTGAAAATACTATTTTTATCTTTCATTTGTGAGGATATTGATCAACCAATAACAATAGAGCTTATAAACGGGAATAGAGCTTCCCGTTTATTCTCTTTTTTATTAACATTTTGGAAGCTCAATTTGACTATTTTGGAAAGTGTGGACCACCTAAGTTTCCTTTTTTCTCGAAATGACAGCAATCGCCTATATACTGATATAGGCTATGTACTATTGGAATGGTTTAGAGGGGTGGAAACGTAATTTATATGTTATATATTATTTTAATAATTTTTGCGTGGGGGACACGCATGCACACCATGCAAAGTGTGACGATAGGTTTTTCCCAGGGAGTTTTTTCCACTGGGAGACTAGCTGAAAGGCAACTAAAACGTCGCGGGAATTAGACTCAAATGAAGCAAGTTTTTAAGTCACAGCTTCAAATTCATCTGTTTAAAATTGCTTTTAACTATGTTCTATCGCAATTTTTATTTTTATTTATTTATTTTATTTTTTCGTTTTTTTTTAATTACTATTGTTGTAAAGCGCCTAGAGCATGCCTGTATAGGCGCTGTAGAAATGTATATATATTATTATATAAGCACCACTTGGCCTGCGGGAACAGAAACCGTCACTATTTCTCGGTACCGGGATCTACTTCACTGGAAAACTTCTACGGCCTGTCATGAGGGGATTTACCGTTTTTTCAATATAATTTTTATGTTTATCCGTGTCCAGTGTTTAAAACCCTTTTTTAAAAACCGACCGTAGTTATTCTGAAAAAGACAACTTATTACTTAAGTCAAAACTGAATGAGTTTATAGTCAACGCTGAGTCCTAGAAAGCGTTATCTTTAGTAAATAGCATGTTTGGTTTAAAGTCACGTTTCCTAGTAATGCTTTTGCTTTTCAGAAATAAGTGTTATCTTTAGTAAATAGCATATTTACTCTTAAGTTACGTTTCCTAGTTATCCTGCCACCCAAGCGGCTAATTAACAACCTGTTAGTATTGACTTTTCGCGTTGTAATACATTTACTAACACATCCAGTTTCATAGCCTGCGTCGCAGACTGACTCAACCGCCGGTAATGTCCCGTCTGCGAATTAGCGCAAAAATCCTTGTTCTAGACCCCCAACGACGTAACAAAATACCGGAAGTGCCTTTCGAAATCCCCTTTATTCTGATTGGCTACGATAAAAGGCGTGACAGGCCTGTTCGAAGTTCGTGACATTTGCCGTTCTCTATTGAATTCTGTCTTCTGACCTACTTTGCCCTTCAAGAGTGTTTCTAACGGGCAAGATATGTTGTATTATGAGGAGGATTTTTGAAGTAGAATAGCTATAGAGCCTTCGACTGTGTGCACTCTAGCAAATTTTAAGAGGTCATGTTTTGTCTCCTGTCGGGCAAACATATATTTACAACGCGCTAGCCGGTTTATAAGACAACAAACACTCGGCGAACCGAACAAGGTAGTTCCCATTTAAAACCTGCTGAATAGTTTCTGGGTCTTCCACGTCCGTGATAGCAATCGCCAGTATACCCATATTGTTGAAATGATCACAACAATAACACTCGATCATATATCAGGGGCACTCAACGACAAAATTTTTCCTGTTGGTGTCGGAACGTCGTTTTTACGTTATAACTATGCTTTTTGTGCAGTTCAATGGCTTATTTTTAAACGCTAAGAAAAATGTATCTGTTCGGATACGTTAGCTGAACTTTCAAACTTCAGAAAATTTTAGGGATTGAAATCTTTTACCCGAATTTATGAGCTGAATTTGCCTTTCCGAAAATCCTAGCTGATCTATTTTTGTACCCAAAACGACATTTTTATCTCTCCGAAAACAAAAGGCATTAATTTTCCCATATTAAGAAAGTTCGAGATGACATTTCCCTAACCGAATATCCTAGGCGATTATAGGCCTTCCGAACAGATATTACACCGAAACGATCCGTTGGGTGCCCCTGATATATCAGCGACTACGACAATCGGGAGACACTGAAAGATCACTGAACGACTTTCCAAAAACCCGTGGGTAAATTGATAAATACGTTTTTCCCCTGGAAGAAAGATTTTATCGCTTCTCATTGTTCTGGGAGTAGCTCCGTTAATTCCAACTGAGCTTTCGCTGACCGCTTCGAAAGCTGCACTCCATTATCTTCAGTGATTTTTTTTTTAACTATTTTTAGGCTCGCTTTCCGCCAGCTTCCGGTCCTAGCTCGCATGAAATTCCCTTAGCCAATCACAACCAAATCATAGCTAATAGCAGTTATTACAGATGTCAGCGGTTTGACATGCAAACGAGGCGAAAGGGTCAATCTGGTATTGTTTGCCATTTGACATGCAATCGAGGCGAAAGGGTCAATCTGGCCTTGTATTGGCCCATTACTCCTCATTTGTAGGCTCGATTGCCAGTCGCTGTTCGGGAAAATGAGCCAGAACGAAGACCGGACTCGAGAGCGGCGGAAATCGAACCTAACTCGTTTGCATACTTTTTAAAAACGAAAGAATATTTGACTGCGGGCTCAACCGTAATAACTGCTAATGAACAATAGCTTTATGTAAAGGCCAATCACAGACAAGTACTCAGATCCAGGTACGTCGTTGGGGGTCTAGAACAAGGATTTTTGCGCTAATTCGCAGACGGACATTACCGGCGGTTGAGTCCGTCTGCGACGCAGGCTACCAGTTTTACTAATGAATGTTCGCGTAGTTAATTGTTTTTTTGGGTGAGTGAATGTATTCATAACACAACTAAGGCCCAGTTCAGACGCCGTACTTCACATGAGCCGAATCAAATTCGAATTTAGGCCGACCCAAATTAATTTAGTCCGGCTGAATTGATTCAGACGCCGAGCTTATTCAGCCGAACTTGGGAAAATTGCTGTTATATTGAAAATACATTATAATAATTCATGCATTTGTTTCGGTTCATGTGAAGTTCGGCGTCTGAATCAAAGCCGGTCCACAGCCGTTATTCCCGGCTGAGCCAGGCGGGAAGAACGGCTGAGCCGATCCGAATTCATTTAGCCGTTCCGAATTGATTCAGACGCCGTACCTCACATGAACTTAATTCATCGAATTCGATTCGGCTCATGTGAAGTACGGCGTCTGAACTGGGCCTAATAGGTCAGCAACTTATTAACAATAAGCATTCATACTGTGAACACGATAAATCAGCAAGTAACAAGTTAACCACGAATTCGAAACGGAACTTATTATAAGAAAAGTAAATTAAAACTTAAACATGCACTCTCTAGGACGAAGCGTTGATTAACTCATTCAGTTTTGGCTTAAGTAATTTCAAGAGAATATTAATAGTTGTTTCCACAGAATAACTACTGTCGGCTTTTAAAAAGGGGTTTAAAACACTGAATACGGATAACCATAAAAATGATTGTAAAACGGTAAATCATCTCGTGACAAAAGAAACTAACATTTTCTTGGGATAAACTGTACTCATAAGTTGCCATGATATTTTTTGCGAACTTGGCTCAGTTTAGGTGAGTGACCACGTTTTGAAATGAATTTTTTTTTTTTAACTGTTTAATCTGGACATTTCATCAGTATCCATACAATGAACAGAACATTACATAACGCTTGGGAATACGATTGTTTTCTTCTTCTCATGCTGATAGTATCTCTCACTCTTTCGCTGCGCTCACTCGTGAGAGATATTATCACCACTCGAGGATTAAATTCGTGTCCCCAAGCTAACATGTAATATCCTCTACACACGATTCACATAGACTAATACGTTAACGGTTCCAACCGTTTTCCTCAGACCAAATTATTTCCACTGAAATATTTTCAACCCATTGGCCGTCTTACTATATCCTTAGCTCGGTGACACTAACAAGAAGAAAAATTCTAAAACTCTAAAAACCTTCAATACCTCAAAAATATATTCACGTACCTGAATTTTTATAGACTGCGTTTAATACTTTTGAGATCCTTGGCGCGAGCGAAAATAAATATTTATGCAAATTAGGTGTTAAAACGAGGGGAGATTGGGGAGAGGGAGAAGTCGTTGCATCTCGTGTCCCTGAAAGATTAGGAACTAGAGGCTAGATGCTCAAAGCATAGATAACAACCTTTCAGCCAGAAAATTTTAAAGAAAAAATTCGAAGAAACCGAATTTCTTAACATTTTTTGAAGATTGGTTAACAATTACGTAAATTAATTCACTATTCGCATTGTTTTTATAGAGAACAATAGATCAATACCAAAAATTATTTTATATAGATCTCGTAATGTTTATCAGATAACAATAGAGGTAAAAGATACTTGTATGCGCATGCTCCCTGTTCGCCTTGAAAACAGAGCAACAGGGACATGGGAGCAAAAGGTTTCCCAGAATACCCGGCATTATTCACCTCCTAGGAGGTGGACAGTGCTGAATATTTCGAAAAAACAGACCAATCAGATTGCTTAACTGAAATACCAAGGTCAGTGAGTTGGTATATACTGCGATGCCTATCGTAAACCGAAAAATAAAATTTAAAAAAATATTAAATAAAATTTATAAATTTATGAAACTTTATTTAATCAGTGAGTATTCTATAGTTTTTTTTTATTGTTATTATTGGCAGACAGTGACATGATGATGATGAAGTACTTAGTGATGTTTTCGTTGGTCAGCCTAGCCATTGGTCTTTTCCTGGAAAAAAGAGGTAAGTGGCATTAAATAACATCTTGGTTCTTATAGCTTGCTCTAGATGTATACCCTATTCTGCCTGGGAGGGGAGAAAGTGCCTGTTGTACAGCACCGCAAATGATCCCCGACCGCAAATGACCGCAAATGATCCCCAGTCCGCAAATGATCCCCAAAATTGACCGCAAATGATCCCCAACTTGAACCGCAAATGATCCCGAAAAAAAAACGAGGAATAGCGTGGAGTTTCGTACGGAATAGTGAATCGCCTTAAACTGTGAGGAGGGTGAGGACGAAAACTTATAAGTGATTAATGGCTATTCAAGCGAATTTATCACTTTTGGCAAGATTTTCGTCGCTATATTGTCAGCGTTCTTTTTTTTTTCAGTTAGGGACCTTGTTTCTTCTTAAGTTTGACCCAATTAATTATAATTTTCTCCATAAAGGCTTTACGCACCTACATGCGAAGATTGTGGTGTCATAAATCACAAGACGCAAATGTAAACAAACAAGAAAAGCGAATTAAAATACGAGGCCCAGGGACGAGATTGCCGCACCAAAAACATTCTAATTGCTTTCTAAACAATTCAGTGGGTTTGTTTTAAACTCGCACACGTTTCAATTCAAGCTTTACAATTGTATTATTTTTGGAGAATGCAGATAAACTCAAAATCTTTAATGATTTGAGAAACAAACTTGTCCCTTGCATTCAAGCAATAGTGAGAAAATTTCGTAACTTCGTAAAAATTATCGGGGAAACACTGTCTGCCCACGTGACCACACCATGTTTGGTGTTTTTATTAGGAAATGTTACGTTCTTATATATTTTTTTTAATTTTCTTTCAAATCGGCAATTTTGGAGATTTTTCAAGATGGCGGTTGGCTGTCACTAAAGTTAACTTTTTGGGATGCTTTAAAACACCACACAAGTTTCATAACCATAGCGTGAAATTCGGAGATACATCGGGGAGGGTGGTAACACTTTCCCGCCCGCCTCTCCCCTCCTCTCACCCACACACACACCCAGGCTCACGAACTCCAAAACAGCTTAAGCAGAATAGGGTGAACTTACAACTAAATTGATAAAGACAATCCACATTTTCATTCCACACATTTTTCCGAAGAAGATAACATTTCCCTTAGCAGATAACAAGCAAGAAAGATTTCATCAAAAAATAATATCTTGCTGTCATGTATTATTTTCTTTTGTACAGAAAGGTAAACATTAAAGTCAAGCAAACGGCATTTATCAATCCAATCGGCTAAATATGCTCAATCTAGAATCAATGATTTTACACCGATAATTATGTCCATACGAAGATATTTAGCCCCATTTACAGCAGACTGGAAACTGTTTTCAGGGGGGGTTATCTTAAACATGTACGGGATAAATTCCTGTTCATTTTAATTCTCGCAGTCACGCTCTCCTGAATTACCACTGAATGATATTTATTATTTAGTCATTACTGCGAGTGCGTTTCAACGTTACTTTTTAAACCAAACAACAACAACAACAACGACAAAAACCTTTAATTACACTCAAGATTACAGTTACAGAATGATAGAAAAAAAATTAATGGAAATTAAACAAAGTACTGGCTACCTCAGGAGCATATTACCCCGAGGTTGGACGGCAGCCGGGCCTGCAGAAAATGTCGGGTAAAATATTTCCTGGTAACTGAAGTGTACCCAAGTACCCTGTCTATGGCAGCATCGAGTCAATTAAAACCCATACCCTATTGGGCGGCACATCCCCATATAGGCTATATAGCCGATACGGGGATGTGCCGCAGGCCCGGCTGCCGTCCAACCTCGCATCTGACAAAAACAATATCAGTGTCGACCACAGATCACTGTCAGGAATCAAATGCTCAAATAAACACTTACCTATAGTCTTCATATTAAATTCATGTCATAAACAGGGTAGGGGAAGGGCAAAAATTGTTGTCATAAACAGTGTCAGGGTTTGACAGCCTGGGCGGCACACCCCTGCTCAAACTTGGGTTGAGTACCCCCCCCCCCCCCCCACTCCCCCCCCCCCCCCCCCGGGCATGTGATAAACATAATAGAGGCAAGGGAATATTAACATCCTGCCTGGACATTGTTCCCTGAGATTATCAAACAAAGTCACATTGATTTTAAAAGAAATCACCTCAAGTTGCATGAGTCCCATATCTAAGTCGACTTGCATGGGCCGAATATAAGCCAAAGCCTGGCCTAATCCAGCGCTGAATCTCTTAAGAAACGCACCGTATAACCACTAGCTACTTGGAGGTTGAAACCGAAGTGGAAGGTCGTGAAAAACATCGAACGAAAATTCCTTAAAACTGCTGCATTTCGATCAGATGATGTCCCCTTGCTGTTGCTCCTGCTGTTGTTTTGATTGAGCATCTTCCCGTTGTTCAGTCGCTGGCGAACGATTACTCAACAAATCCTTAACTTCCTCCAACAAAAGATAGGCATCGATCAGAAACTTCACCACTGTCGGCAGCCATGTTTGATGGTGAATGCATTACAGCAGCGCGAGAAAACGATACGAATAATTTTTCATAAATTATGTGTGACTTCCTTTGTCCCAGGTTTCCCTCGGTTCACCCGAGCGCCAGAACAGAAGTAAGGACAGCATAATAAAAGTTAGGACATAACAGAAGTTGAGACAACATAACAGAAGTTAGGACAGCACAGTAAAAGTAGGGACAGAAGTTAGGACAACATAACAGAAGTTGAGAAAGCATAACCGAAGATGGGCAGCACATATAAAGTTAGAACAGCATAACAAAAGTTGGTATATCAGAATTTGGTGGTTCCCATCAAAGTTAGAGTTGATACAGACACAATTTGGAGCATCATAACATAATTTATAAAGCATCATTTTGGCGGACTTCACCCCTCATAAAACAATACAATGACTTTTGCTGTTCTTCTTTGTTTCTAAAAATAGGTGTAACTACGCTGTTGTCCTTAATCATCATAGATAGAGGCTCCGGGGTGATATGCTCCTGCCACCTGGAATAACAATAGGGGCTAGAGGAGCCAGGCAGCCAATCAAACTATAAATTGACGTAGATAAACTGTGTTATAAACAACCTATGTTCATTCGCAGAAAAACCAAATCGGTGCCCAGAATGCTTTTGCTGAAGGAAGGAATGCTCGAGAAGAATGCGAGAACAGCATTGTGTTGGAGGATTGTGATGGAAGTGACATGGTGTGTGGAGTGGGAAGCTTCAGGCAAAATGACGGCTTCGTATTTCATCGTGGGTGTTTGACCAGAAACGAATTCAACCAATACAAAGCTCATTGTGAGGCTAACGAAGGATCTTGTGTGGTAGCAATGTGCGATACACCAAACTGCCGACCTCAGCTACCTATTTCTTAAAACGGATAATTGATGTGAATTAAAGCACTGAATGAGTAAAAAATAAAAGATTCAAACGTGTATCGTTTGGTTTGCTCCTGAGGTAGACAATGCGACACTTTTCTTTTAGACCGACTTTTTGGAACAAGTAAGAAAAGTGCTCTATTTTCATTTTAATTATATTAAGGTGGTCAGGGAGGGACTCGGAAATTGATTTGTCAGTAGCGGCCCTTTTTACCTCCACGATCCTCTCACGCCAACATCTCCTTTCGTTAACTTTATGTGGAGAAAGCAAACAAGCATTTTACAAGACGATGAGGTCTTATATAATATATATAATTATAATATACTAACCATGGGATAATGCATTTTCGAGCAATTTGATTGGTTCCCTACTCATGGTCTCAGAGGCAATATACCCTCTCTACCTTATTTGGAAATGCCACGAAGTTCAATTTTGTTTATCTCGGGCAAAAATTATACCTGGCACGTTTTTTGATAGACTTGTAGGCGTTGTGTTTCCTGTTGTGGCACAACAGCCACAACAACCACTTTTATCCACGTAAAGGTGGCTAAAGCACATATGCGCGTGTTTTTCTTGTACAGCTGTCTCACTCTTCTCTACATACACATACAAAATTAGCAGTCAATAGACCTAGATTTCGCTATACCCATACTTAAGAAATCAGTAGGGTCGATATAGAACAAGCCGGAAAAAGCTTTTCCCTCTCGTTTAACATACCCCGAAACGTTCACAACGCCCACATCAGCCACAACACCCACAACACCCACAGCACCCCACAACACCCACAGCACCCACAACACCCACAACACCCACAACACCCACAACACCCACAACACCCACAACACCCACAACACCCACAACACCCACAACACCCACAACACCCACAACACCCACAACACCCACAACACCCAACAACACCCACAACACCCACAACACCCACAACACCCACAACGCCCACAACGCCCACAACGCCCACAACGCCCACAACGCCCACAACGCCCACAACGCCCACAACGCCCACAAACGCCCACAACGCCCACAACGCCCACAACAGCCACAACAGCCACAACAGCCACAACAGCCACAACAGCCACAACAGCCACAACAGCCACAACAGCCACAACAGCCACAACAGCCACAAAAGCCACACCAGCCACAACGCCCACAACAGCCACACCAGCCACAACAACCACCACAGCCACAACAGCCACAACAGCCACAACAGCCACAACAGCCACAACAGCCACAACAGCCACAACAGCCACAACAGCCACAACAGCCACCACAGCCACAACAGCCACAACAGCCACAACAGCCACAACAGCCACAACAGCCACAACAGCCACAACAGCCACAACAGCCACAACAGCCACAACAGCCACAAACAGCCACAACAGCCACAACAGCTAGCCACAACAGCCACAACAGCTAGCCACAACAGCTAGCCACAACAGCCACAACAGCCACAACAGCCACAACAGCCACAACAGCCACAACAGCCACAACAGCCACAACAGCCACAACAGCCACAACAGCTAGCCACAACAGCCACAACAGCTAGCCACAACAGCTAGCCACAACAGCCACAACAGCCACAACAGCCACAACAGCCACAACAGCCACAACACCCACAACACCCACAACACCCACAACACCCACAACACCCACAACACCCACAACCCCACAAACACCCACAACACCCACAACACCCACAACACCCACAACACCCACAACACCCACAACACCCACAACACCCACAACACCCACAACACCCACAACACCACAACACACCCACAACACCCACAACTAGCTATATTTATTACAACGGTGCGATCAACATAAAACATTGCTGTTACATGTACTCTGACCAATACGATTGAACAGAGTAATTGGTGTGTGTCATATGTATACCCCGGATGTATACATTAATGTACGCTATCACCAATACCACTGCAATGTGAACAAGGGCCATTCCATTTTTAGAACACCTTTAATGGAAAAATTTAAAACATATCTTATTTAACCCAATCATGTATTTTTGGAATGAGGAAAACCTAAATTGTTCAAAAAATAATTATCTGTAAGTTGACTTTGCGGGAAACGTCAAAGAGGGGCTGTTGATTTTTTACCAATGAAAAGGTGTGAAAAATAGCTGGCAAGCTGTAAGATTTCAAATGATTATACCAAGGCAGATTTAATCCCAAAATCTTACTAATGCATAACGCTTGCGCATATATTGCGCATAATATACAGTGGGTCATACAGTGGAACTCTCCACGCGAAACGAAGATTGGTTTGAGAAATCAGGAAGTTCGAAATATCGGGAGTAAAATTTACAGTGAAACAAGTCCAAGGAAAACGACTTTTGGTTTGAGTTATCGGGGTTTTCGAGAAATTGAGGGTTCGAGAAGTTCCACTGTACTAGCAGTATACATCGAGGGCGAGAAGCCGTCTTACATTTCATTATTTATTTCATCCTGCAACTGATAAACATACACCTTGTTTGAGTTCGAAATCGAAATACTCGACCGCAAAAAAAAGGGTTTCTCATGATATAAACACGCGTTAAAAAAGTAAAGAAAAAAAAAAAAAAAAAAGGGAACCTTATAGGCGCCGAACCCAGGACCTCTAGACTCCAAATCGGTGCTTATATCCACTGCGCCACGTCGCCACAACCAAAAATATTTGGGGAAAAATCATTTACAGCAGATTTCAGTGCTGTGTGTAGCTATGATTCGCCCGTCATGATTCGACCGAGAGGTTACCAAGTAGTAAGACGAATGATGAAAGTTTTCGGCACGAAGACCCACGCTGGCGGGTGATTTATCATCAATATTTGTATGGAAGCACTATAAAGGAAACAGCTAGATGTCTTTTACAGTACCAGCTTTGTATCAAATATTAATAGGTTGTATGGGGAGCGTAGCGAGATAAACCGGCAAAGAAGAAGAGGAAGGCAAATCATCTTGTCTAGTAAGCGGAAAGTTTGAACGTGTTGGAATGTTTATTGTATTTAATATCGAGTGACATGAAAAAATGAAAGTCAAACAATTCTTTATCTGATACTTGAATAGATAGGAACACAAAAACTCTGGAGGAAATGATAAAGAATAAGTCGGAACTGTTTATATAGACGAGTATCAAGACTGGTTTCACACAGTTACACGGGTAAGCACAACTGATTGCAACTGATTGCAACCTCATTGTGCAGGTCGATACTACGCCTTGGATTTACGTATGAAAAGGTAGGCTTATCTCAATGAATTTTCCGTGTTTTGCATGTAGGAAAGTTTGCAGTTACATAGAACTCCAATGGTCTAGTGGGAGAAAGCCTTCTTGACTTCTGACGGCTGTACTTGACAGCTGTTTTCGTAGTTCGCTATTGTTATTGTTAATTTAGGTCAAATTTACAATCGCATCGATCGGATTTGCAAGCCGCAAGGACCAAGATGTCCTTCTGAACGGCCTCACAAAATATGTAATGTTGTCAGAAAATTTTTTAAATATTCTTTGTGACTAGATATCAAACTTATATTTTCTGAAGGAACTTACAATAACAATAGCGAACTATCCGAAGCCGCTGTTACGGCACCCGTCAAGAAGTCAAGAATGCTTTTCTCCAGACCATAGGAGTTCTATGTACTGGCTGCCAAACTTTCCTACATGCAAAACACGGAAATTCATTGAGATAAGACCGACCTTTTCATACGTAAATCCAAGGCGTTAGTATCGACCTGCACAATAGTTGCAATCAGTTGCAATCAGTTGCTGAACCCGTGTAACTGTGTGAAACCAGTCTTGATACTCGTCTATAAAACAGTTCCGACTTATTCTTTATCATTTCCTCCAGATTTTGTGTTCCTATCTATTCAAGTATCAGATAAAGAAATGTTTGACTTTCATCTTTTCATGTCACTCGATATAAAATACAATAAACATTCAACACGTTCAAACTTCCGCTTACTAGACAAGATGATTTGCCTTCCTCTTCTTCTTTGCGGTTTATTCTCGCTACGCTCCCCATTAAACCTGCTGAATTTTGATACAAAGCGCTGTACTTGTAAAAGACATCTAGCTGTTTCCTTTATAGAACTTCCGTACAAAATATTGATGATAAATCACTCGCCAGCGTGGGTCTTCGTGCAAAAACTCAAATGCCTTTTGTTTTCGGAGAGATAAAACTGTCGTTTTGGGTACAAAAAACGGTCAGCTAGGATTTTCGGAAAGGAAAATTCACCTCATAAAATTCGGGTAATAAGATTTCAATCCCTAAAATTTTCTGAAGTTGACAAGTTCAGCTAACGTATCCGAACAGGATACATTTTTCTTAGCGTTTAAAAATAAGCCATTAAACTGCACAAAAAGCACAGTTTAACGTAAAAACGACGTTCTGACACCTACGGAAAATGTTGTCGTTGGGTGCCCCTGAAAACTTTCATCATTCGTCTTACTGCTTGGTAACCTCTCGGTCGAATCATGACGGGCGAATCATAGCTACACACAGCACTGAAATCTGCTGTAAATGATTTTTCCCCAATATTTTTGGATTGTTGGCGACGTGGCGCAGTAGATATAAGCACCGATTTGGAGTCTAGAGGGTCTATTGTTCTGCGCCTATAAGGCCTTTTTTTCTTTTTTTTTTCTTTACTTTTTTAAACGCGTGTTTATATCATGAGAAACCCTTTTTTTTTTGCGGTCGAGTATTTCGATTTCGAACTCAAACAAGGTGTATGTTTATCAGTTTGCAGGATGAAATAAATAATGAAAATGTAAGACGGCTTCTCGCCCTCGATGTATAGGAGTGTTCACTGTTGATCAACATTACGTCAAATTTGTTTTTGTACTCAAATTTGCCAACCATTATAACAAAATAACTCTTTGTTTCAACAGCCAATAATTCTCTGGTTGGGCACATTAATAACAATAGGTGACGTAACGAGAAATATCGCTATACTGCTAGTACAGTGGAACTTCTCGAACCCTCGATTTCTCGAAAGCCCCGATAACCGAACCAAAGTTCGTTTTCCTTGGACTTGTTTCACTGTAATTTTTACTCCCGATATTTCGAACATCCTGATTTCTCAAACCAATCTTCGTTTCGCGTGGAGAGTTTCCACTGTATGTCCCACTGTATATTATGCGCAATATATGCGCAAGCGTTATGCATTAGTAAGATTTTGGGATTAAATCTGCCTTGGTATAAATCATTTGAAATCTTACAGCTTGCCAGCTATTTTTCACACCTTTTCATTGGTAAAAAATCAACAGCCCCTCTTTGACGTTTCCCGCAAAGTCAACTTACAGATAATTATTTTTTTGAACAATTTAGGTTTTCCTCATTCCAAAATACTGGTTGGGTTAAATAAGATATGTTTTTAAATTTTTTCCATTAAGGTGTTCTAAAATGGAATGGCCCTTGTTTCACATTGCAGTGGTATTGGTGATGAGCGTACATTAATGTATACATCCGGGGTATACATATGACAGACACCAATTACTCTGTCAATCGTATTGGTCAGAGGTACATGTAACAGCAATGTTTTATGTTTGATCGCACCGTTGTAATAAATATAGCTAGTTGTGGCTGTTGTGGCTGTTTTGTGGCTGTTGTGGCTGTTGTGGCTGTTGTGGGTCGTTGTGGGTGTTGTGGCTGGTTGTGGCTGTTGTGGCTGTTGTGGCTGTTGTGGCTGTTGTGGCTGTTGTGGCTGTTGTGGCTGTTGTTGGCGGTTGTGGCTGTTGTGGGGCGTTTGTGCTGTTGTGGGCGTTGTGGCTGTTGTGGCTGTTGTGGCTGTTGTGGCTGTTGTGGCTGTCTGTGGCTGTTGTGGCTGTTGTGGCTGTTTGTGGCTGTTGTGGCTGTTGTGGGCTGTTGTGGCTGTTGTTGTGTGTTGTGGCTGTTGTGGCTGCTGTGGCTGTTGTGGCTGTTGTGGCTGTTGTGGCTGTTGTGGCTGTTGTGGCTGTTGTGGCTGTGTGTGGCTGTTGTGGCTGTTGTGGCTGTTGTGGCTGTTGTGGCTGTTGTGGCTGTTGTGGCTGTTGTGGCTGTTGTGGCTGTTGTGGCTGTTGTGGCTGTTGTGGCTTGTTGTGGCTGTTGTGGCTAGCTGTTGTGGCTGTTGTGGGTGTTGTGGCTGTTGTGGGCGTTGCTGGATGTTGTGGTATGTAATGAAAACAACATGGTGTATTATTTACAACGAGGAAGAGCCTTTTCCGGCTTGTTCTATAGCGAAATATAGGTCTAATTGACTGCTAATCACGGTAGTGTGTATGTAGAGAAGAGTGAGAACAGCTGTACATGAAAAACACGCGCATCTGTTCTTTAGCCACCGTTACTTGGAAAAAGTGGTTGTTGTGGCTGTTGTGCCACAACGGGAAAACACAACGCCTACAAGTCTATCAAGAAAACGTGCCACATTTGCAAAAAATAGCGGAACATTTTGGTCTTTTTCTATTTTCCTCGAGAAATTCAACATGTTCCCTGTGTTTTATATATTATAAAACAATTATTCGCCTCAGGCTCGTGAATATTGGTGAAATATTCCCCTCGACTTCGTCTCGGGGAATATTCACCAATATTCACTTCACCTTCGGCGAATAATTGTTAATTATACCAGGTTTTTTTATATCCCTGGACATTTTCAGCTGCCCTGTGCTTTCCAGTTCATACGCTAGGTTTTTTTGGAGAATAGGAGAATAGAACCAATTTTGCAGTACGCCTAGTGTGTTTTCGTATACTCGGACCCATGATTCTCTCCTTAAGATACATCAACCACCCCCTACTTAGAAGTGAGCTGATCAAGCTTTCTTTGAGGGGTCCCGTGTCTCTGTAAAGAGTGCTTCGAAGACATTGGTATCGTAGTCTCTTTCACCCACCCCCTCATCAATGTTGAATCCCGCGTATTGGCAACATTCGTTGGTATGTAAGTAAGTAAGTAAGGATGCCTACAAAGGGTTCAACATTGTATTTGAGGGGGAGGAGTCACAGGGTCAAGGGGTGCATGATTATTTCGGACACGATTTAATTCAGTAACATAACAGTAAACAACATCAGAGAATCTTAGAAATTGACTTGTCATTCGTATGTGTTGAGCCACGAGCTGTGGTCGATCTTATTAAGTCTGTTCGAGAAAGTACTTTTTATGAAATCCTTCTAAGTGTCAAAATTTCTTTAGGTACGTTTCTATTAAATTAAGAAAGATATAGAGATAAACTTGTTGGAAAAATTTAGATCTGCACAGAGTAGTGTAATTGTCCTTGGAATAAGGAACACAGATTGTTGTATCTGCTATTTCCAGTGTTTCATGATCGAAAAAATCAAATGCAAATCAAATCATGTTTTGAGGTCGCAATACTTTCGGGGGATCAAACTTCGCGGATTTACTAACAACGCGGGAACTGTTATCGCTACTAACTTTTGAAGGGTTGTAACTTTTGGGTGTTTACGGTATACATGATGAGCAATACTAAAAGTCTAGAAAACAATATTATTATAATATTAATATTATATTATTATTATTATCATACTTAAATGGTACGTACAATGTACTACATTTAATTGCGTTCGAGGAACGAGAACGCATCCTAATCTCACGTGTCGTCGACCTCTGTGTACATGTACACCCAGGAAATTTTGAGAAATTTTGTGAAGATTGATTGAAGTTCGCAAATCGTCCGCCCCTCAGTTTTTGCACGGGCAGCTCGGCCTCGTTATCGCGCCTGTCTCGTTTTGGTGTACGCTGGATGAATTGGGGACGAGAATGTGTGCTGTTCTTGTTTTGTGTTTTGTGGCGATACTCGTGGGTTTTTTTCGCTCTAATCGGTAAGTTAGTACATTGAATATCCATTTCCAATAGGACGTAATGTTTATTCAACAATTTATCGACGTCTGAGAGAAATGTGTACGACTCCTGGTGCTTGTATAGTTCTGCGGTTGCAGTTTCAGTGTTGTCAAACCCGCTTCGGCCTTAGCTGAAGAATCGGCACGCTGTTGTGTTTATAGTTGTGTACCGAAGCAAAGAAAACATATTGCTGCTTATTATTGAGCCATGTGACCGTGATTTGTGGTCATAAATCGAGTCGTTTTGCTCGGCCATGGCAAATGAAAATATATGTCGCTCGTTTCAAAACAAATTAACTTACCGAGTTTAAGCTTATAAGCTTGTATAATCAAGATTTAAGACCAAATCAGACCAGTTCGATCGAGCGAAATCACTCCTGTTCAAGCTTTAAATGTGAGTAAATCCATTAGTACCTTTTAATGGAAATCTTCTTTTTTTTCAGTCCCTAAACAATGGAAAAAGTGGAAGGTGTATTTCTATATTATCAACAAATCATATTGTTATTTCTTGATGTGTTATTCAAGTTGCTAAAGTTCCCAATTTGTTAGAATGTTATTTTTAAGCAAAGCATTATGTATACACCATGGCATTGTTTTACATGTAATACTGGTTTGAATTTATCTCAAGAAATTTCAATAAATGTCACTGCTGCAATTTGTGCCTCCATAATATAATGAATTCGTTAGTGTACTGTTATTTACAATAATTATTAGCTTTCAACCACAGGAAGCAAAGTAAACAGAGTGAATGGGGGGGGGGGGGGCACACTGGGCTGCACTTGCGTATTGACAAATGGTTTACTCAAACTTAAAGTTTTATATATTCAGGAATATTATTCCACTATTTCAGAATTATACTTCCGTCACACAATTCTCAATGAAAAGAATAATTTATCAAGCTAATCATATTCCCAAGACCAACACCTTTCATATTGATCAGCTAATATAGAGAACCATCCTCTAGCTGTTTGAGATTAACCCGTCGAACGCACTCTCTTAATCTGTGATTACTACTAGTTTTAAGGTAATATGTATAGGTAATCACAAGATTTTGAGTGCAATTTGGAATAAATAAGCACAAGTAAATCTAACAAAATTGCACGACCCCGTAGGACGAGTGCAAATTGTAGTCTTTGACAAATTTACAAGTGCTTATTTATTCCAAATTACACTAGAAAATAGTGTGATTACTTGTTACTTTTTTTTACTATACAATAATTGTCCTCAGTGACAGTCTAAGTAATTATTACTTAGACAGAGAGTCCTTGCCCTTCGTAAAAAAAATATTCCTTCCACATACCATGTTTGTACATGTACATGTGGTAAAGAATTTCACAATAGCTGTGGCACAATCACATCCAACACCCGAATTTCTCCGACTGCAGAGGAACTTTTCCTACATTTGTGTCTCTTTAAACCTCTGTCATCTTTGAAGCCTTTACTGCAGTGGCCGCACTTGTGAGGAAAATCACCATGAATCGATCTTTTATGATACATCAGACGTACCCTGCGAGTAAAACATCTGCCACATTGACTACATCTGAAGGGTTTTTCGCCAGTGTGAATCATCTGGTGTCTTTTTCAAATGTGAGGAACAGGTAAAGCATTTGTCACATTGAGTACAACTGTAGGGTTTCTCGTCACTGTGAATTATCAGGTGTGCTTTCAAAGTTGATGAACAGGTAAAGCATTTGTCACATTGAGTACATCTGTAGGGTTTTTCACCACTGTGAATCTTCAGGTGTCTTTTCAAATGTGATGAACGATTAAAGCATTTGTCACATTGAGTACATCTGTAGGGTTTTTCACCACTGTGAATCATCAGGTGTCTTTTCAGTTCTTTTGAAAGGGTAAAGCATTTGTCACATTGAGTACATCTGTAGGGTTTTTCACCACTGTGAATCATCAGGTGTTTTTTTCAAATGTGATGAATGATTAAAGCATTTGTCACATTGAGTACATCTGTAGGGTTTTTCACCACTGTGAATCATCAGGTGTGTTTTCATATCTGATGAACGATAAAAGCATTTGTCACATTGAGTACATCTGTAGGGTTTTTCACCACTGTGGAATCTTCAGGTGTCTTTTCAAAGCTGATAAATAGTTGAAGTGTTTGTCACATTGAGTACATCTGTAGGGTTTCTCGTCACTGTGAACCAACAGGTGTGTTTTCAAATGATGTGAAAGGCCAAAGCATTTGTCACATTGAGTACATTTATAGGGTTTTTTCACCACTGTGAATCATCAGGTGTGTGTTCATATCTGATGAACGATAAAAGCATTTGTCACATTGAGTACATCTGTAGGGTTTTTCACCACTGTGAATCTTCAGGTGTCTTTTCAAAGCTGATAAATAGTTGAAGCATTTGTCACATTGAGTACATCTGTAGGGTTTTTCATCACTGTGATTCATCAGGTGTGATTTCAAATATGATGAACATTTAAAGCATTTGTCACATTCAGTACATTTGAAGGGTTTCTCACTACTATGAATCACCAGGTGCCTTTTAGAGCTGACTGGCAACTAAATTCTTTACCACACACTGTACATTTCAAAGATTTGCTTGTATTCGTCTTAGCTGTATTCATGTCTTTTCTTCTGTCTTGACAGCCTGTTTAGGACAAGTGAAAACAAAGTTTGTCATTACTGGTTATTAAACCATTGACGTCTTTTTGTGTTATTAAAATATGCAAGATTTTTATTTCATTAAACAACATAACTATTTATTTCAAAACCAAATGAATAGATCTCTGATTGGCACATTAATAATATTGCTCTTGCCTTGTCATCAAAATGAAGTCACAGAGGAGCTCTACCCAAATCTTCAACACGATCAATTTAAAAACAGAGGTAATTTTTTTCTCTCATATGCGGGAGGTCTGTATGAGGGAATCTTGGCCAAGGGCATCAGTACAGACTGAATGCAGTGTACAGGTTAGCCTGCATGCAGACATCTCCTATTTCCTTGAGACATCTGCATGCAGGCTAAATGCAGTGAGGTCTGTTCCAAGATCGAGGTCAAGATTTCCCAATACAGAACAACCAAGCTTGGTTAATAAGATGTTTATTATATGGCAAAACCCAACACAAAATAAGATGATGACCATTTTTTTTATTTACCATGCAGGCT
This sequence comes from Desmophyllum pertusum, assembly GCA_029204205.1. Classification (NCBI taxonomy): domain Eukaryota; kingdom Metazoa; phylum Cnidaria; class Anthozoa; order Scleractinia; family Caryophylliidae; genus Desmophyllum; species Desmophyllum pertusum. The sequence continues at coordinate 284,617 of MU825929.1, read as the reverse complement.
TCTCATGCAGACCAACCAAGCTAGGTTAATAAGATGTTTATTACATGAAAACACAAAATGATTTTTTTTTTTTTTTAGCAACAAACAACCATGCGGGCTTCGGCAAACATGCATTTAGCTGGCTTTGTTTTTAGCTAACTTTTAATTTTTGATGTCATCGTTTTTCCTAAATATCGAACAAACCGCTGTTTGGGTAGTTTTCTTTGCTTACAATTAAACAATGAATTAAATAAAAATCTTGTCATAGTGGCGTTGCTGAGGTGAGTTGCAGTCTAGATGGGAGAATATTGACCACGACCAATATTCGTTTTATCCAATCAATTGACAGATTTGGTAGTGTCCAGACCCCAAGGAGTCTCTGCCATATAATAAAGTGGAATCCTGATTTCTCAAACCTCATACAGTAGTGTATTTGAGATATTGAAGGTACGAGAAATTGGGATTGCACTGTATTAATTGATAAATTAATAAAATTTATTTATTTAATAAACCATAATTTCATTCAATACATGTATATTGGCAACACAAGTTTCAATAATACAAGTGTATGGAGTTGAAGAGAAGTTATGTGCATTGTATACTCATATAGAGAAATGTTGAACATGTTTTACATAATTATGTAAATACTGTACATGTACGTGTACTCATAAAGAGCTGCATACATTATACATTGTACATGTATGAAGCCAATAAATATTATTGTTAAGTGACAATCTGATGAGTGATTGTAAAAAGTTGCTCTGCTTATTAAAATGTTAGAAAGGGAAAAGGGCTTGCTTATAGCCGGGATTCTGTATGGAGTAAGTATTTTTTTAATTCTATGCTTTTATTAAACATTTTAACAAAAATAGAAAACAAGTTTTGTAATGAAACAGCACATTATGTTAGCTGTACTGTATGTATAATTTTAGAAAAAAACATTTTCAAATTCACAGTGTGACTACTACAACTTATACATGTAACAAGATCCAAACCACCTTGCATAATAGAAACAAACAATAATTATTCCAACTTCAGTTGTTTGAGACAATCAGTTTTCGGGGGGGAGGAGGGGGGCCCCTGGGCCCCTCCCCCTGTTGTCGGCATTACTTTGTTTTGGTGGATCAATTAGCGGTGTTCTGAAGGATGATAACATGAGGTGCTTTTTAAAGGAAATGGCCAGAATTGACCGGTAGACATCAGTTGCATTGCAGTTTTGCATGATTTGTGAAATGGTGTAAAAAACATGGCCAGAAATTTATTTCACCGGCCGACGAGAATCTGGGACCGTGACATAGTTAGGAAGAAAAATTACCGTTTTTTCTCCAACCGTGAAGTAGTAATAAAACTTTTTACTACTATAAAACTTTTTACTTCATTTATTGATGAATGAAATACTACAAGCTGCCAATTTGTTGCGCGTTTATTTATACATGTATTTTGCGGCAATTTTTATATTTGCCAATACTGGGCTTTCTATATAATCATCTATTGTCTCCATTAGACCAATCACAAAACCTGTATTAAAATAACGAACTACAGCCAACTCTCTCTAAAGCGGACACCCTTTGGGACCAGCTCTAGCTGTCCGCCTAGAGAGGTGTCCGCCTTATAAATGGTTGGGTCCGGCCGCACTTGGTGAATTTTTGTTTGTTTTTGCAAAAATATCTGTCATCAGTTCCATTTTACAAGTGCAAATGGCGATTATTTTCCTACCAAAATTTTGTCAAGCCTTACAAACTTCAAAGGCGCCATCGTCCTGCCTCAGAGCAGGACAAATGTTTGTCAAGCGTCAAAACTGACAGATTCATCAATTCACACGCATTAATCTCGAGGTTACAGCGATGATTATTCGCTTACCTCGGACCAAACAACTACTACAGATCCCAAATTTACCTGCTAGCAGCACTTTCTAGTGATGTTAGAGTAGGCACAATTTGCTTTATAAACAGTGAACAGTGCATAGTTTTTGATTGGGTACAAGTGACAGTCGGGAAAAGCGGGTCGGAAGAAAACAGTCCAAGAAGAAGAAATATCTGGTTAATCTTTGTCCCGGGATCTTTGTGTATCATACCACGAAGGCAGGAGAGTAAAAACTTTAGAAAGTATTGGTTTTAAAAGATTGCCGAGGAGTTGAAAGCAAAATTTCACAGCAACAACAGAGGTGTTCAGCCCCTACAGTACGTGATTGATATGTTGTGGTTCCCAAAATTGATTTGTCATGTTTGGTTTTCAAGTGCGTATGCGTTTATCAAAATGAAAATTTGGCGGAGACAAAATTTGTAGTATATTGTCAAGGATTTTGTGAGCCTACAATCATGCCTCAGTAAGCCTATTTGTTTCAACCCTCCTCCCCCATGTCAATGTTGTCGTGTTGTGAAAACGATGTTAAATCAAAGTAGGATGAATTGGGCAGCCCATGAAACAACAATATTGAGCAGGGGGAGAGGGGGATAAAAATATTCTACCCGCTCGTTGGTTAAGTGACTCAACTACATGATGCATTTGTAGTTTTGACCACGATTGTAGTGCGGCCGGGCCATTGCATATTAATTTTACAGTCCCTTTCAAAGCTGATCAGTAAAACTATTTTACAGTTTGATTCATGCAAAGTGAACGGTAAGTCCACCAGTACATGTAGGTCAATTTGAATTAATATCCAGCCTACAATCTATCGATTGTGCAAAAAAATGCACTTTAGTGTCCTCCTTGTAGTACTATGAGACCAAGATGGCGGCGAGAAAACAAAGATCTTGTGAAGCGAAGACAGTGATTTTAACTTACGGACTTTTGCGAATGCTTCATCATCACACTACCGTGTACAATAATAAACAATATTATTGTAGTTTAAATTATGACCTTTCCTTTTCTTTTATTGTTGTGAGATGGGAAGGACGAGGATGCATTTTCAGAGGACAAAAACACTGACAAATTAAAGGGATGAATGTCTACTTTAAATTCTCGACAGAACAAATGAGAATTTTCCAATGGTGAACTGTCGTCAGGAGCAAGGAAAAATGGCATATTTTTTGGAGTGCAATAGTCGATTTTGTAGACATTTGCATGGGAGAAACGAAGGTAAGCTTAAATTATATTGCATTTGTATTTTTTTTCTGGAAAGCACGGAACTTGAAGCTACAAATTCAACTTTTCCAAAACTAATATGTCAAGGAAGTTTCCACTTTCAATATTACATTTGTAGATCAAACAAAATAATTGTTCAGGTTTCTAGTAGCCCATACTATTTATTGTAGAAGTTTAACCTTCTCATATTTCTCTGTAAAAATTAAGTTGTTTGCATTCATAGTTTTTTTTTAAGTGCCGATCCAGAGGAGGGGTGAAAATATTCCCCAAGATGCTTGCGTTGTATAGGATATTATCAATTTTTGCGCGGTTGCTCAGCAGTTGTATTCATCGCGTTGAAGATGAAAACATCTCCTCGAGGGAAAATGCATACCTGGCAAATGGGCTCCAAATTTTAACCAGAATCAACTGCTTTGTGCTCACGGCATCGAACAAGGACAATTTGGATTAATATCTTCCAGAATGAGCTATTTTAATTGAAATATCACGAAGTACGTCTCTTCACGTGTGCCTTCTTGGTAGCCGAGCATCAACTGAAATGCCTTCGAATGTTTTCCACGTTTTCAAGAAAGTTATCCGCAATCCTGCATCACTCTGCCGTGTGGAATCAAGTACTGATTTGTGCATTTTAGGTATTTGAAATCTCGGGGTTTTCAAGGTAATGGAAATTGTGTAATATACTTTTTAGTTTTACCGTAATCTCGCTTCAATAAATAAAGTCTATAAACTGATATGAAAGTCCTACTTGTACGTCCATGATGTTCGTTTTAATGCAAGGCCAAGCGTGATATTGCTAGCTTTGCTTGATTGAGTATCAGGAAATACAGGAGTGTATGATTTTTAATTTAAGGTATAAATATAGCATGTTTCGTTTTAGACCAAGCGAAATTTTGAAATGTACATCTGCAATCGAATCAAGTAACTATTTACTTTTATATATGATTGATTTTGTTTGTATTTTACATTTGAGGGTTTCCCTTGTTTCTCAGTGGCAGTGTTATACTGCCTGGATAGGGAAACATATTTTTTATCCATGAAACTAAATTTAAATTAGTCTGAATACATGTTCTGCTTAGTTTTTAAAATTTTGTTACAAATGCTGTAAACTACAATATTTATCCAGTTCTATCACTGTATTTTCTGGCAAAAATATGTTGCATTTTCAACACTTCCATGGCCAGAAGCAAACCAGAGGCAAACCAAGTTTAAATGTGGTACTGTGCGCAGGTGAAAGACATTTACCGTAAAGTGGCACATGTACTTTTGTGTTCTAAAATTTCAGAAATGTACTGACACTGGGGGGTATTTCGCTTCGATTAAATCTTTAGAAAGTCATAATTTAATATTTGTAGTATACACTGTAGGTCCTTCATTCTCATGACCTGCCTTCCAACCTCTTGTAGACTCATGCTCAAAATCTTTATTTATATATTCTCATTCCTGATTATAATATACAGTGCATTTTTATGGTTTCTGTGTTTGATGACCGTCAAAACAATATACAGTACAGAAGAAACCGGACACCAAAAGGGACATGAAAAAGTGTCCGTATTATCCGGGTGTCCGTATTAAGTGGGCTGATATAAGAGAAAACATGTGTCGTCGGGACAAACAAAACTGTCTGTAATAAGCGGGTGTCCGTATTAACAGTGTCCGTAAAGCGGGGTTCCACTGTACTACAATGGTCACTCTGCCAGTCTGGGGCAGAATTTACTGGCTGTTGTAGAGGTGACCATTGTAGGGATGTTTGGTTTCAGAAAGAGAAGTGTGTTAATGGAACATGGTCGGGGTGCAAAAATCATGGCTATTGTTAGAGGTAGCTGTTAGTGGCAGTTAAACTCCCCTAACATACATTTGATTTATTATCCACTCTTGTCTGCTTAACAATGAATTGTAATTATGAACACTAGGCGAATTTAACGTGGCTACTGTGGTTATAAATTACCATGACTGGTAAATGATTTGTAGCATTGAGTCTCTCTTCTCAGTCTCAAGCTCAAATTAGTAATTCTCCTTCTGATTATCATACATTAAAATTTTATTACAGTGGAACCCGGTTTAATATGGACACCAAAGGGACATGAAAAAGTGTCCGTATTATCCAGGTTGTCCCGTATTAAGCAGGCTGATTAAGAGAAAATATCTGTCGTTGGGACAAACAAAACTGTCCGTAATAAGCGGGTGTCCGTATTAACGAGTGTCTGTAAAGCGGGGTTCACTGTAGTTCAACTTCTGGGAATTTGATGACCATCCAGGTGACCATCAATAGCAGCCACATCTGGGCAGAGTAGGGACCAGTTTTAGTGAAAGTGAAGTGTATTGATGGTGGCATGGTCAAAATGAAAAATCCTGGCCATTGTAGCTGACAAATTGTACTTTATATTATCCACACTGTCCATGTTACAATAAATTGTAAGGAGAAATTAGAACTCCATATTGAAATAGTGTCACTGCAAAGTTTATGAGGCACTGGCCGACTGGGTGACTTATTAAACATGACTACTGTGGTTACAATGACATGGCTGATGATCGAGTCTACATTAATATTGAACTTTGCTTTCTCACCAATTTTGACTGCTCTTCATTTCTGGAAATATATTTATTGTTGCTCACCATTTAAAACATGACTATGTAATAAATTGTGTGGAGAATTGAAGGCATGCTGGAATAAGGGCATAATTAACAATAGAATTATATTGTCGTTATGCCCTTATTCCAGCACGCCCTTCAATTAGAAATCCATATTAAAATACATGTAGTGTCACTGCATTTTAATAAACAATGAGTGGTTACATGGCTACTGTGGTTGTAACAGCATCATTATGTAATGTGAAAAAACTTCCAAGAAATAATTCACTGATTTCAAGGTTAAGCTGCAAACTCACAACACACCACATTTTTGGACACTTTACAGTGGCGGATCCAGACCTGTCATAGCTGATCAGGTGGAAAAATTGTCCGCCCTCTCCTAGATCCGCCACTGCTTTATAACTTTCGGTGTTCTATTCTCACCAACCCCCCCCCCCCTCCCCCCTCCCCCCCTTAACAGTGATGTGATTTGTGACTGGATGTCTACTATTATCCCCCCCCCCCCCCCCACCTTTAACAATGTTGCGATCTGTGACTGGATGTCTGCTATTCCTTCAACATTGTTCGGCGGAATGGGGTAATCCTGTTTTGATAGCATATATAGGATGATATCTGAAGTAGTCGGAACTTTCTGTAGTCTTCAACTTTCCATACCTATTGCCCCAGGACTTTTGATGAGGATTTTAGTTGCATATATGAACCAGCTGTTTATTTTATGGTGACTAAAATCAATAATATAATTAATATTGATTGAATTTCTTTAAAAGTAACAAGGAATAGCAAGGTTGTATCATGAATAATTAGGTAACTTCTCAGATTGAGGCAGTATGAAAATCTAAGGATGGCCTGATTACAATTAAGTTATTTGATATAATTGGGCGAAAATATATTTTTTGTATTCGTGTATATTTTTTGTATTCCTGTCTCCCCCACCCCCTTCCTGTTTATATTATTTTTGTATTGGGGGCTCTGTGGCTACACAACCCCATCAGATACAGAATATATATTTTTCCCACTAGCCACCAATATGACACAGTATCACAAAATAGTTGATAGTATTCTTATATGCCCTAAAATTATTCAGGTAAACATTAAACTTGTTGGAAATGTGAGAGCATTTTGGGCACTATAAAGTGTCTTGAATCTAAGCTTATATCATCCATGCTGGACCTAAGAAAATAAGAAGAATATTATTCATTTTGAGTTCAATGAAACACATAAAAGCGTTATTTGTACGCCTATTTCGCGTAAAAAAACGATATAAAGAAACAAAAACGGCATTTCTCTTCATAACATGTCTTGCATGTTAGCCATGTTTCACAACATGTGATCCATAATTGCTGATTTTCCCATTTTCAAGCCTCCAAAAAGCTAAAAATCCTGGGTCACTAAGAGTCCACTATGGTACAAAATTGTGTAGAAACGTTTCTAAAACAAAAATATTAATTGTATGTAAAAATTACTCAAGCAGAGAGACTGCTACGAATAAATTTATGCACCGCGTCGAAGCCATGGTCACGGATGGATCGAAGTATTGATTTTGAAACATCATAAAAAATAACTCCTGAACCATTCATTTCCACAAAAAACACTTCCATTAGAAGACAAATGATAAGGATATGTTTTACAAGCTCACTTACTTCAGGGTAGCGCTTAAACGCTGAAAAATGAAGATGAAAAATTGCCAAAATTCGCCACGCATCAGGAAAGCGCCGCCATCTTGTCAAATCAGAGACCGCAAAGGATTCTTGGAAGACGTTCACTTCTTCTCTGGTGCCGATCTATAGCTACTGCGTGTGCGTGAAATTTAATTCCGGCCATGATATATTTTGTACATGTACTGTACATTCATGATTTGAAGAAAAATGAATTTAACAAGCTTGTGACTTGTGAACAACAACAGCCTTTATTTGTACTTAAGATGTTATTACAGAATGAAAAAAAAATGTTTCTCCGTTCATTCCATATCCTTGATCCCAAAGTCCCTCCAAGTTCCCATAAATTCTCAAAATGAAAAGGAAAACTAGGGTGCGTTCGAAATTCGATTATAAATTATGTTGATTTGAGCCAAAATGACAATGAAACCCTTTGATAGAATTCAAGAGCACATTATCACCAAGAAAGATACTTTTTCACAACTATAAAATCGATTATAGGTCGGTCGATTATGCCGTGAACGCAATGCAACGATAGACATCGACAGTCAATTGAAGAACATCATGGATTCATGGCATCAAATTAATTTGGAAGATACAGAATAAAGCAACCAGCTGAAATTTCACCGGTTCTTATATACACTGTGCTATTATTTAATGTTAAGTGTTACGGGTTTGGTTACTTACCTTCTTGGCAGATCAGAAAAGCTGCCCAAAATGGAGGCAGTAAAACTCAATCCAACACAACCAGCGAACTGACCGCAAACAACACACAGTACTGATCACGTGATGTCAAGAACACTTTGCAGGTCGCGCGCGAAGCGTGACTACACGCGTGTTTGGTTTTGCATTTGCAGGGGCGGATGCAGCAAATTTGCACGCAGGAGATACATGTACTCTGTTAGAAGTGACGACCAGTTTCTGAGTGGCAAAGTGCAACACAAGTTTTATTTTCGCACTTCCATCGCCTCATCGGCCGCTATGTTTTTCTTTTTTTCCTTCTGGCTTTACACAACTTCTACGCACGTGCAGATTATGAATCCGCTGGCTAAAGTTGTGATGATTGCTTTGCAAGTTGTGAGAGCATGGTTTGGATTTGATTTAAGAGAATGTACGGGAAGTAGCTACCCCCCCCCCCCCCCCCCCCCCCCTGCTTAAATATATTCCAAATTGTCCTCATGTAATGGATCAAAAGCAGAAAGCTCGTGAGCAGATGAGTTACTGTCTGTTTATTCTCCGTTTGTTGAAAAAAATTATTTGTAGGAAGGTGCTTTGCAGAGGCGCATAAATTAAAAAAACATTGTTGGCAGAGGAAAATTTATCATCCTCCCCCCCTCCCTCCAGAAAAATAAGAGTGTCCCTAAGAGTGTTGTGTTATTTCTTAAATTTGTATTCGTTTTTATCAGATGGCATAAATGTTTATTATCAGAGGGCCTTTTCTTTGTAAACAACTTACTTGAATTACGCTAAAATACTATTATGTCAGTCAATCATTTTACAACAGTAACAAATTAATGCACCTTTCAAAATGCAATGAAAGCGCACTCAGAAGTTCAAAACCCGACCAATAAATAGATGTTATTGAACTAGCTTGTTCGGTCCGTATTGGGAAAATATTGGTCGAGTTCTTTTTTTGCAAGTTTATGGACCGAGCCGAAGGCGAGGTCCATAAACTTGCAAAAAAAGAACGAGACCAATATTTCCCAATACGGACCGAACAAGCTAGTTCAATAAAGTTTTTATTATAATGGCTTTTTTAAAAACTTGCTGATAAATTGATGCAATCATTCTCGGCTAACGCGCAAGCGCCAAAGTTAAGCATATTCCTGCATTTTTCAGGCCACTTTGCGCGGAAAAGTTTAACCAAAATTGTCCGCCAGATATACTTAATAGAAAACAGTTTTCTTTTGTTCAATGTTTCATAAAAGGAATTCGGCGAAATGAATTCGTGAGCGGTCCATCTTAGCGGTCGGACCGCTCAGGGAACCAATCAGAATGCTCCTTTTCATCGTGGACCAGTTTGCCATATAATAATTCAGCATTTTACACTACCATCATAATTACAACAAGCATCGGACCTTGAAAATACCAAACAAAATGGCTCGAAATCCACCAAAGATAAACTATGCGACATTTTAAATGTTAACTTCTCAAACTTAGCCTGTGTAAATCCGCCTTGCACCTCGGATGCAACACGGGATACTCAAACTCATTAATAATTCATCAAATTAAAACAAAGGAAATCATAACCGTGTCGGAGGTTTGGCTACCAGAATTTTACGATTTTATTTCTCCGTTTACTCCTTAGTTTTGTTTCGATTCAGAAGGTATATCAAACACTAGAGACAGTGTTTCATCAGCTATCCAAACACCTCGAATTTCGTCAAAAATACTCCGCTGCGCGTCGTATTTTCAACTCTCTTCTCTGTGTTTGGATATCCCGATGAAACACTTGTCTCTCGTGTTTGATATACATGTATCACTTCCTTGTTTCCTCATGAAATGTCCACTAAGATAATTGATGACACCCAAAAACACAACTGTTGGTTGAGTTTTGAACATCTCAAACTCATTAATAATTCATCAATTAAGTTATAACAAAGGAAACCGTTATTGTGACAGAGGTTTTTGGATATTTGGTCTTAATTAGCATAGATTTTTACGACTTTGCTTCAACGTTTACTCCTTAGTTGTTGTATGGATTCAGAAGATAAATCAAACACTTCTGATAGAGTTTCATCTGATTTCCAAACACCTCGAACTTAGTCAAAAATACTCTGCTGAGCGTTGTATTTTCAACTCTCTGCAAAAAGTTTGGATCTAACATTTATCAAACACTCAATATAGTGTTTCATCCTTTTTCCAAACACCTCAAACTCTACTACATGTCATATTTTTAACTCTCTTTTCAGTGTTGGGAAATTGGATAAACACTGTCTTTCATATTTTACTTTAAAGTAAATAACACTATAACCCCCCGGGGGGAGGGGTACTGAACCCAAGTTTAAGTAGGGCCGCCTAGGCTGTCAAACCCTGACCCTGTTTATGACAAAAATGTTGCACTTCCCCTACCCTGTTTATGACATGTATTTACGGAGTAGGTGTTTATTTTGAGCATTTGATAACAGACAATGATTTGTTGACGACATTGATATTATTTTGGTAGGATGCAAGGTCAGCCAGATGTCTGGGAAAATAATTCCTGGTAACTAAAGGGCAACAATGTACCATGTCTATGACAGCGTCTACATGTAGTCAAAAATCCATACCCTGTTTATGAATCTAAGTCGAAAACCCATATACGCTATATATGGGAGTGGTGGTGCCCTTCAGTGTCCCCCTGGGACTATTAACTCTGTTATCAAACTGACTCTTTTCGCATACCACGTTTATACATGTTATAAAGAATTCCACAACAGTTATAACAAAATTCACCACACATCCAACAGGTGAATTTCTCCCTGTCTTCAGCAGAAACTTTCTTACACCATTTTTTTGTTACCCTTACTTGTTATAGTGGGTTGTTTTTACCCTTGCTGGTGAGCTCTAGAGAAGCTAATACTTACTTACTTACTTACTAGAGATTATAATAACTTCAGTAAACGTTGATGACGAAAAAACACTATAACGAAATTGTTGCCACACTGCCTGGAACTATGACGAAATACCTGAGCAAATATTGAATAAAGAACATGTAAATAACTAGACTTGGATCTTGGACTATGGTAAAACCTCATCCCTTCCACATACAATGTTTTATATACATGTAGTCTATGTGGTAAAGAATTTCACAATAGTTGTGGCACAATCACATCTAACACATAAATATCTCCGTCTGCAGAGGAACGTTTCCTACATTTGTGTCTGTTTAAAACCTGTCATCTTTGAAGCCTTTACTGCAGTGACTGCACTTGTGAGGAAAATCACCATGAATTGATCTGTTACGATATAACGAATTACTCTGCGAGTAAAGCATTTATCACATTGAGTACATCTGTAGGGTTTTTCACCACTGTGAATCATCAGGTGTGTTTTTCAAATATGATGAAAGATTAAAGCATTTTGTCACATTGAGTACATACAGTATGTAGGGTTTCTCACCACTGTGAATCATCAGGTGTGTTTTTCAAATATGATGAAAGATTAAAGCATTTGTCACATTGAGTACATCTTGTAGGGTTTTTTCACCACTGTGAATCATCAGGTGTGTTTTCAAATATGATGAAAGATTAAAGCATTTTGTCACATTGAGTACATATGTAGGGTTTCTCACCACTGTGAATCATCAGGTGTTGTTTTGCCACTGTGAAATCATCAGGTGTGTTTTCAAATTTGATTGAACGATTAAAGCATTTGTCACATTGAGTACATCTGTAGGGTTTTTCACCACTGTGAGTCATTAGGTGTTTTTTCAAATTTGATGACTGATTAAAACATTTGTCACATTGAGTACATCTGTAGGGTTTTTCGCCACTGTGAATCATCAGGTGTGTTTTCAAATTTGATGAACGATTAAAGCATTTTGTCACATTGAGTACATCTGTAGGGGTTTTCACCACTGTGAATCAAGAGGTGTGTTTTCAAATGATGTGAAAGGCCAAAGCATTTGTCACATTGAGTGCATTTGTAGGGTTTTTCACCACTGTGAGTCATTAGGTGATTTTTTCAAATTTGATGAATGATTAAAACATTTGTTACATTGAGTACATCTGTAGGGTTTTTCACCACTGTGAATCATCAGGTGTTTTTTCAAATCCGATGAACCAGTTAAAGCAATTTGTCACATTGTGTACATCTGTAGGGTTTTTCACCACTGTGAATCGTCAGGTGTTTTTTCAAATCCGATGAACGATTAAAGCATTTGTCACATTGAGTACATTTTGTAGGGTTTTTTCACCCCTGTGAGTCATTAGATGTTTTTTCAAATTTGATGAATGGTTTAAAGCATTTCTCACATTGAGTACATCTGTAGGGTTTTTCACCACTGTGAATCATCAGGTGTGTGTTCAAATTTGATGAACGGTTAAAGCATTTGTCACATTGAGTACATTTGTAGGGGGTTTCACCACTGTGAATCAAGAGGTGTGTTTTCAATTGATGTGAAAGGCCAAAGCATTTGTCACATTGAGTACATTTGTAGGGTTTTTCACCACTGTGAATTATTAGGTGTCTTTTCAAAAGTGATGAACGATGAAAGCATTTGTCACATTGAGTACATCTGTAGGGTTTCTCACCACTGTGAATCATCAGGTGTTTTTTCAAATCCGATGAACGGTTAAAGCATTTTGTCACATTGAGTACATCTGTAAGGTTTTTTCACCACTGTGAATCATCAGGTGTCTTTTCAAATGTGATGAACGATCAAAGCATTTGTCACATTGTGTACATCTGTAGGATTTTTCACCACTGTGAATCATCAGGTGTTTTTCAAATCCGATGAACGATTAAAGCATTTGTCACATTGAGTTACATCTGTAGGGTTTTTCACCACTGTGAGTCATTAGATGTTTTTTCAAATTTGATGATTGGTTAAAGCATTTGTCACATTGAGTACATCTGTAGGGTTTTTCGCCACTGTGAATCATCAGGTGTGCGTTCAAATTTGATGAACGGTTAAAGCATTTGTCACACTGAGTACATTTGTAGGGTTTTTCACCACTGTGAATCAAGGTGTGTTTTCAAATGATGTGAAAGGCCAAAGCATTTGTCACAATGAGTACATCTGTAGGGTTTTTCACCACTGTGAATCATCAGGTGTTTTTTTCAAATTTGATGACTGATTAAAACATTTGTCACATTGAGTACATCTGTAGGGTTTTTCCGCCACTGTGAATCATCAGGTGTGTTTTCAAATTTGATGAACGATTAAGCATTTGTCACATTGAGTACATCTGTAGGGGTTTTCACCACTGTGAATCATCAGGTGTGTTTTCAAATATGAATGAAAGATTAAAGCATTTTGTCACATTGAGTACATATGTAGGGTTTTCTCACCACTGTGAATCATCAGGTGTTGTTTTGCCACTGTGAATCATCAGGTGTGTTTTTCAAATTTGATGAACGATTAAAGCATTTGTCACATTGAGTACATCTGTAGGGTTTTTCACCACTGTGAGTCATTAGGTGTTTTTTCAAATTTGATGACTGATTAAAACATTTGTCACATTGAGTACATCTGTAGGGTTTTTTCGCCACTGTGAATCATCAGGTGTGTTTTCAAATTTGATGAACGATTAAGCATTTGTCACATTGAGTACATCTGTAGGGGTTTTCACCACTGTGAAATCAAGAGGTGTGTTTTTTCAAATGATGTGAAAGGCCAAAGCATTTGGTCACATTGAGTGCATTTGTAGGGTTTTTCACCACTGTGAGTCATTAGGTGATTTTTCAAATTTGATGAATGATTAAAACATTTGTTACATTGAGTACATCTGTAGGGTTTTTCACCACTGTGAATCATCAGGTGTTTTTTCAAATCCGATGAACAGTTAAAGCATTTGTCACATTGTGTACATCTGTATGGTTTTTTCACCACTGTGAATCGTCCAGGTGTTTTTTCAAATCCGATGAACGATTAAAGCATTTGTCACATTGAGTACATTTGTAGGGTTTTTTCACCACTGTGGAGTCATTAGATGTTTTTTTCAAATTTGATGAACAGTTAAAGCATTTGTCACATTGTGTACATCTGTAGGGTTTTTCACCACTGTGAATCGTCAGGTGTTTTTCAAATCCGATGAACGATTAAAGCATTTCTCACATTGAGTACATCTGTAGGTTTTTTCACCACTGTGAATCATCAGGTGTGGTGTTTCAAATTTGATGAACGGTTAAAGCATTTGTCACATTGAGTACATTTGTAGGGGTTTCACCACTGTGAATCAAGAGGTGTGTTTTCAATTGATGTGAAAGGCCAAAGCATTTGTCACATTGAGTACATTTGTAGGGTTTTTTCACCACTGTGAATTATTAGGTGTCTTTTCAAAAGTGATGAACGATGAAAGCATTTGTCACATTGAGTACATCTGTAGGGTTTCTCACCACTGTGAATCATCAGGTGTTTTTTTCAAATCCGATGAACGGTTAAAGCATTTGTCCACATTGAGTACATCTGTAAGGTTTTTTCACACACTGTGAATCATCAGGTGTCTTTTCAAATGTGATGAACGATCAAAGCATTTGTCACATTGGTGTACATCTGTAGGATTTTTCACCACTGTGAATCATCAGGTGTTTTTTTTCAAATCCGATGAAACGATTAAAGCATTTGTCACATTGAAGTACATCTGTAGGGTTTTTTCACCACTGTGAGTCATTAGATGTTTTTTCAAATTTGATGATTGGTTAAAGCATTTGTCACATTGAGTACATCTGTAGGGTTTTTTCGCCACTGGTGAATCATCAGGTGTGCGTTCAAATTTGATGAACGGTTAAAGCATTTGTCACACTGAGTACATTTGTAGGGTTTTGCACCACTGTGAATCAAGAGGTGTGTTTTCAAATGATGTGAAAGGCCAAAGACATTTGTCACAATGAGTACATCTGTAGGGTTTTTCACCACTAGTGAATCATCAGGTGTCTTTTCAAAAGTGATGAACGATTAAAGCATTTGTCACATTGTGTACATCTGTAGGGTTTTTTCACCACTGTGAATAGCCAGGTGTGTTTTCAAATTTGATGAACGATGAAAGCATTTTGTCACATTGAGTACATGTACATCTGTAGGGTTTTCCATCACTGTGAGACTTTAACTGTAGGTGTCTTTTTAGATCTGACTGGACACTGTACATTTCAAGCCCTTTCTTGTATCCTTCTTAGCAGTATTCATGTCTCTTCTTCTGTCTTGACAGCCTGTTCCATACAAGAAAACAATGTTATAGATTTTTCATACTCACATTATGAAAAATTTTATGACAGGAATAAAAAGCAAGAGAAACAGCATATTGGATTAGCTGCCTGTATTTCATACAATGTAGCTGCAAATAATCCAGTGAAAACAGCTGCTTCTTGTTGCTTCGATCCCAGCCACTTTGTGTGCAAAACTCAAAGTGGCTCACTCACAGGGTGCAATGATTAACAATGTGCATAAACAAAGCTACTGCCAGCTCATCAAGTCTAACAGAAACTCCCCCTAGTTAGCTCTATTGAATCTCCTTGCAAAGGCTTTAGCACATGCATAAACTACATGTATCATACCAATCAGTGGTGGACATGTATGGGGGGGTCTGGGGGAGCCCCCCCCCCCCCCCCCCCCCAACCCGTTATGGGCGAAAATACTTAATTAGGGCCGAAGGGCCAAAACGTTTTCCGGGTCACCACCTTATAAACAGGTCTGGATCTGCCATTGCCAATGGAAAGCTTTTATGGTTCCAAGTGACCAACATTATGTTATGTGTAGTTTGTTGTAAAAAAGACAGCTAGATCCTAAACTAGAGTATGTGTGGTGGTTTAGCATTGACTTGTTATTTGACAATCACCATGCCAATTAAACCAAATCAAATGTTCCATTGTGTTTGATTGCTGCAATGTTTTTGTCATTGTTCATTTACCCAACCCAATACAATATTGCTTTGCATATTAAAATCTAAACTGTTAATTCTACAATTCTATTTTTTCACATATTCTAGACATACAAGACATTAACCTCTATGCAAAGTTTGGTATCGATTCAGTGCTTTGTTTCGAAAATAAAGCATTTTGAAATTTGCGATGTCCCAGATAAAAGTGTTTTTGAACTCTCACAAAAACGACCAAAAATGAGTATTTTTATGTTGTTTTTAAATTTTCATATGTGATAATAATTCAGAAGTGATATCTAAAGAGTTTTGAAGTGAGCTGCTGATATTGATGGTAGAATCTACTCTACTTCTTGTAAAGTTTTACATGTATGGCCGGCATATTGTTGTCCCAAAGAAGGGCACCAACATGGCAGCTGCATACTAAATACTGTAATTTTCTGAAAATTATTATTCGTAATAACTTGGTTATGAAAAACGTTAAAAACTAGAGACATACAAATTAAAATTTAGAGAAGATATGAAACTTTAAAAAGAGATGTCTTAAGGGCGCATTCACAAAAACTTGTTGGGGGGGGGGGGGGGGGGACTGATGAGAAACTAGCCTGCAGTAAAAAAAATTTTAGCACCCTCTTGTCCAATGGCAAAATTTTCAAGACCCCCCCCCCCCCCTCCATTCACCTCTGGAATTTTAGGTCCCCCCCCCCCAATCTCTTTCTTGCGAAAAATTTCATTACAAAGCTGCAAAATAAATCTGCCCTATTGAAGTTACCTCGCCTCTTTATAAGATCAATAGAATAGCCAGTGGATCTCCATTCTTCTTTTGCTAATTTTTTGGGCCCCCAACAAGTTTTTGTGAATGCTCCCTAAGTCTTGATTTAAAAGTGTCAACATTTACAATACATCTAATAGCTAAAGGAATGGTATTCCAAAGCTCGGGAGCAATAAATGAAAAGGCATGGTGACCATAAGATTGAGATTTCATAAAATTGTGGTTTATGAGGCGTGTAGTGTCAGATGATGAACAAAGCTGTCTAGCTAGAAGGTCGGTAAAAATCAAACTTTTCCCTAAGATAGAAAGGACCAGGACCATTTAAAACCTTAAAGTTAATAATAGAATGTTAAAATAATGTGCTGTTCTACATGTATGGGTAACCAGTGAAGTTCCATTAGGGCGGGTGTGATGTGGTCATGTTTTTTTGGATCTGTATACACTGAAGTTTTTGAAGCAATTTCTTAGGCAAGCCATATAAAAGAGAAAGTAGGAAATCTACGGCAACATTTGGAATGGTCAGAACATCTTTGGAAATCCAGGTACCCGGAAGACAAAATCTCATGCATTTGACTCAGGAAAAGTTGGCAAGTATACCGGAATAGTATACCGGCAATACTATAAAAACTACATTATTGCGATTTGGAGACGGCAATACCACATTATATTGGCGAGTAGTTGGAAGAAAATATATTCTGTATTGGGCGGAAGCACAAAGCGATGGAGCCCAATACGGAATGTATATTCTCCCAACACCGCCAATATAATATGGTATTGCCATCTCAAAATCGCAATTAGTTTTGTATCATGATTCAGACATTTTTGGAGAGATTTTAAAAAAGGAAAATTAAGATCAGTTTGTTGCTGAGTGAAATATAAATTCCTACTAGATACACAATTTTGGTTTCGAGAAAGTCGGACGTTTTTCGTCGGTAAATTGCTTATGGAAACAAAAACAATTCAGAATTATGTCCCATGAAGTTTTGTACCAATCAGCAATAAAATGGAAAAATAATCCAATTTCGCACCAAGGTAAGAGTTATCAGCCGAAGCCGAAGGCTGAGGCTGATAACTCTTACCGAGATCTTGATTATTCTGGATATCACAAAAACTGAATCTAATAATAAATATTATTACACATTCAACTCACTATCTCTTTTCTGATTGGCCGAAAGCATACAGTGAATTTTCGAAACCAGCGCCTTTGAAAGCAATCTACGTCATCTACCTACAGATTATACAATAATCATGTCAAGTGCACTCAAGGTCACGGGTAATCATGTCAAGTTCGCGAGAGGATCACGAGTAATCACAGGTAATCATGTCAAGTTCGCGTGCTTTGCGTTGCTTGCCGCTCATAAGTAAACAACATCGTTGGCAAAAGCATTATTTTTTTCGTTGAATGTATAATAACAATTATTAGATTCGGTTTTTGTGATATCCAGAATAATCAAAGTCTCGGTAAGAGTTATCAGCCTCAGCCTTCGGCTTCGGCTGATAACTCTTACCTCGACAAACCTCATCCAATAATTCTTAATTGTTATATTATACATTCAATGAAAAAGAATAACGCTTCTGCCACCGATGTTACTTAGCGGCAAGCAACGCAAAGCGCACAAACTTGACATGATCACCCTTAGAAATCATGCACCGCGGTCATAGATGACATGATTACCTGTGACCTTGAGTGTCCTTGACATGATTATTGTATAATCTGCAGGTTATTACCGTGATCCTCTCGCTAATCTGTAGGTAGATGACGTAGATGCTTTCAAAGGTGCTGATTTCGAAAATGAGAAGAAAGAAATGATTTTTTAATACTCAGCATTCGCGGCTGACTTTTAGATTGAGCAAGATGTACCAGTGAATAAAGCATTCCATAACTGAGCAAATGACAAGATATAAAAGACTGCCGACGACTCATCAAAGAAAACTTTTGAATTTTGATGTGTACGTGAGGAACCCAATTCAGTGCCGCAATGTCAATTTGAACTTTGTAACCAATCACAGACCAGAAAAGTGAGACGGCAATACCACGTTATATTGACGCCTCGCAGCAAAAACTATAAGCGGATCGCGATACTGATTCAAATTACTTAAATTATTCATGTACAACAAAGTTCATTCCCTATCCTGAATCCAAGAGTCCCGCCTTGTCTTTCTGAAAATAAGGGAAGTTATGAAGAACATAAAAGCTCTACTAGGAAAATAACCTAAGCGCGAACTCGGCAAGAAAGCAGTGATAACTAAATACGTCAACCGCACGTACTGAATCAACTGTACAAAGCGTTCGCTTAAACATCGATAGACTTCACTCGAGATCATAGACGAAATCAACATGTTCACGAACGAGCGGGTATTGTGACTGAATTCACATTCAACTGCAATATAAACATCTTCTGAACACTGTGATAACACATTTGATGTGTTATGGGTTTCATTACTTACCTTATTGCCAGAAACAAACAAGGCGAAAGTAGTAAAACAAAGCAGTAAAAACAAACGACCCAAGCAACTAAACTCGCACATTGCAGAATCGATCACGTGTTGTTATGATACCGAGGGGAGGGGGTAGTGCAATTTAGGAAGAGATCGAGAGCGGGGTCCTCATTTGGATAGCCTGCGTCGCAGACGGACTTGACCGCCGGTAATGTCTCGCTGTTGGAGGGTTGTAGTCTTTATCCCCGGGGGGAGGGGGCGTTATTAACGGGGTCGTGATTTTGGATCTAGAACGGGGTATCCATATTCGGATTTCTAGAACCGGTATTAAAAATTGGCCTATTTCTACAAGAACGGGGTATCATTTTAAATACAAATTCTTTCTAAAACGGGATCCAAATTTGGAGACCTGGGCGGAACATACCCACCCAAAAAATATCTCAGAGTAGATCCTCTATTGAATTGGGATACGCCACATGGGAGGTGGCATACACCTCCGGCCCCACTTTGTACATCTGGGGGTTAATCGAGGTCCAGCGTTTATTGAAACTAATTTTATGTAACTGATTCTCGTCCATCGATAGTAAGTCCACGAGCCACCCACGGTATACCAGTTCAATTTATCAGTACCGCTAGGTACTGCATTCGGCCATTATCAAATTTTTGACTACATAAACTTCTAAATAGCCAATCAAAATTACTTCCGATACGCGACACTCGCGCGAACGCCGGAATTCCACGCGTGTAACGAAACGGGAAGCGAATTCCCACATCCACTGTGTGACCCCCTTCCGCGGTATGTTTTCTATTGTGTCAGCGGTCGTCCCACTTTATTAATAAGTAGGAATGAGCGGTAATAATACCGCGCTAAATATTATACTTTTTTAATAATTATATATTTATAATTAGCTATGACTTCAATATAAACGGGATCCCGAAACATACAAGCTATGTTGCGTAAACTACAACACTATATTTGTACCATTTCACCCCATTTTTTCTACGTAGATAACGTTGCGTAAGATGTAAAGTATAAACGGTTAGTGAGGTTACAATAAAGTTGTCTTGAATCTGTATGTAAGTACTCTCTAAGCGGCACGTTCAAGTTACACTAATGATCTAATGCAGGAGCATAACACCCCGGAGCCTCTGCCCTGAACAGGGTATATAATTCCATGCGAGTCTGTCCTAAAACAGGGTCTGAACCTGTCCTAAACAGGGTATGGTTGCACGATTGTCGTCGTCAAAATATGGTTTATACAGTATTTAGAGATCGGAGACGTTTTCCGCGTATCAGTCAAACGTGATTTGCTAAATTGCAACCTAAATAGGGTCATAAAATAGAGGATGTTGTCCTACACAGGGCTGGTATTTTAGGAGTTTTTATTTATTTTTTGTCCTAAACAGGGTCAGGTTTTCAAACCTTCAGCGGCACCCCTATACCCAAACATGGGTCAAGTACCCCCCCTCCCCCCCTCCCCCTCCCCCCCCCCCCCCCCCCCACTACTTGCTCATTAAAATACACTGATGGCCATACATGGGTTAGCCTGCGTGGCAGGCGTAGAAAGAGGAGGGAGGAGGGAATTCGGGCGCGTTCGAGCTCTCTCCTCCCTCCCCTTTCTAAGCCTGTATTGTGTGACAAAAGGCATTTTATATTTTGCACTTTTTGTTTCTGTAGAAGTGCTGACTTTCTATTTATAAATACGACTTCTGCGAGGACTTTGTTGACCAGTTTATCTGGATAGCCTCGAACAAGCAAATGTGATCTGACATTTTTAATGTTTTATTCAAAACTTTTTCCACTGCACTGTTTAATTAATTACCGTTGGTTGACTGCTGGCAGACTCGGCCTAGCGCCTGTTAGTTATTGATGACGAAGGGCGACCGCTGACAAAATGGAAACATACCGCGGAAGGGGGTCACAGAGTGGATGTGGGAATTCGCTTCCCTAACGAAACAGCTTTGGACGCCATTTTTGTTGTGAATGTTTCGAGAGGAAACGTTTGAAATCAAATCTTTCAATTTTCCCGGTATTTATATCTACATGGGAGATCTTGCCATTGAAAGAAGGAAGGACTATTAGATATTATGTGAGTAAACAGCACGGCAAGCGAAGGAATAGTAAGCTTATCTTCGATCGATCGATCGAACCTACTCTGTGGCTGTTGCGATCGACTACAACGCGATGGCATGCGCTTTATTTTCTTTAGCAACTAATAAATAGATTGATGTGATTTTATTGTTAGATCATTGACTTGTACTGAATGGACAAACTATTTTGCGCCCAGATTTTGCGATAGATAATTTGTAAAGCAATCATGGAAAGCATTTTAAACATATTTTAAAATAATTATTAAATGTTATGCCACTTTGGATCAAGGAATGTGATTTCTTGGAATATCCTTTTCCTAATCCCATTATTTTATTTTGAAACATATTCCTTTCTTGGCCACACAGTGGATTTTAGGGAATTTTAGCCAAGTATCAGAAATTTTTGTGCAATAATAATATTATTGCACACAAATTTTCTTGTCAAATTTCTTGTCTGACATAATTTTTAAACCCAGAGGCATGAACTTTATGGATGAGGGTTGACAGGATCGGACACTGCTAATGATTTAAAACAAAAATAACTTAATATGCAGTTGTAGAGCTACTCTTGCATGGTTGCTTCAGGTCGGGAAAAAGCCAGCAATTTTTTTTTCATGGTATCAGGGAAAATTCGGAGAATTTAATATCTGGTCAGAGAATTCTTAATTTCTCAGGTAGGTAGACAGGAGGTTGCTACATGTTTTGATGATGAGTATTGTTGATGCAGAAGACTGTCTTATTATGGTCCAAAAAATGCTTTGTGGAAAAGAAATGAAAGCAAATTGCACATGTCATCAGCTTGCCCCTAGGGTAGACCCCCGGGACAACCAGGGGAATTTTAAACTTAGTTAATCTTGACCCAGTGGTAGGGGATGTTTCTCAACAAAAATTCCCCCTGATATAAGGGGTAATAGAGAGGGATTTGTCTCAGTGATTCATGACCAGGCGATAGTCTGGGATCATTTTAAAATTTTATTTGTAAATCAAACAGAATAACATCTTGAGACAGCTGATTTACATTGATATGTCATCACTATTTCAGTGAAAGTCATAGTAAGGTTTTCATCTGATATATACCGGTAATATGTCCCGGATCACAGACTCATTGTTGTCCATGATTTTACAAACTTGTGAATTCCCCCACCCTATGGACACTTTCCATTCAACCCAAAATTCCAGAAAAAAGTTGCAGAAATTTGGGTATACCTCTTAAGCTTGTCAGAACGTTCAGGAATTTCAAACTGGAATTTTTGGTCAAATGGAATGCACCAGAGGTCTATAACTAGAGGTTTCCATCTAGCATTGCGCGCGGCCCATCAGATTAGGAGTTAGGCTATTTTTAGACATTTTTCGCGCGAAACCAGCAGCCAATCACGCACCATGCCTGACAAATATGGTCACTGAACGCGCTAGCTCGACAATTTTTGTTCAAGACGGTTGACAGTGAAATTTGAAAAGATGGCTAAAATTATTAAGTAGAAAACCTTGGCCCTTCCAAATCAAACAAAAGTTAATTCTACTAAATAATGCACGAAGTTTGGAACGAAATATTTAATGGGAAAATTCCTGTAAATGTACAACTAATGCGACTGAAAGAGCACTAAAGGCAGCCTGAAATTAGTTTACGGGAAGATCAGATCCGAAAACCGCGGACATATAAGCTTAATTAATTCGTCCAAAGAATGAAAGCCTGTTTACAACACAAGTTTAAGCTTAGTCTATTCAGTATTGTTACCTTGTATTTCGAAGAGGCTTGTCAATTCCAGCTGAATTAAGTTTTTACAATCAGCACAATAAATATCCACGGCAGTTCGTCAAGCGTTCGTGACGGTCAGATCACTTCACAGTGAAATTCTCTTCGAAGACCACTCTCTTCTTTCCATCCATGTAGATATTGAGGGTTTCCTTTGTTCTTTTACTTCAATGAACTTGATTTTAAGCTCAGTTCGTTTCAACACAATTTAGTTTAAGCTTATTAAATTCTGTAGTCGCGCAAGTTTTGCCCGCCGTATAATGTAAACAAGTGAAACCTTCGGCTGTGTATAGCTGTCCGTTCAACTTGTAAAATGAATATAATGTTCAGCTTCCACAATTATTTCGAATCTTCCCATGTTAAGCTAAACCATCGGCACAATTTTCCAGAATATACGAAACTTTGGAGAGATTGAGCGAAGATTTTAAATCCGCGGAGAACACTTTTCATTCAACTTGCCAACTGGACAGCGCGCCAGTCCGCCAGAAGTTTTTGCCGCGGAATTCATACAAATCATGCTTTCATTTAGATTGAACTGAAAATCACTCAGTCGATTTATAGTTTTTACAAAAAGTATACCGAAGGTTTGACCTAAATTTAGTGAAGTATTTAAACAATTATTACATTCTGCTGTGACGCTTTTCGCTTTTCCTTGGCCTAAGTTTCTGTCTTTGCGTAGCGCTCGCCGCATATCATTTTAAAGATGGTTCAACTTCAACGTGATTGGCTGCTGGTTTCGCGCGAAAAATGTCTAAAAATAGCCTAACTCCAATCTGATGGGCAAGGCCCAATACCAGAGATGGAAACCTCTAGTTATAGACCTCTGAATGCACCCATTATTATATTACAATAAGTATAGTATTTTCCCCAGGGGCAATCCTCAAACTCCATTTCCTTCTATTCCCCAACAAATCTAGCTTGTTACAGGCATGCGGATAATTGGGAGTGGTGAGGGGATTGAGCCCACTCTTCACGCTCTTCCGCCTACTCATACCGCCTCTCATTACCTGAATTGCCTGGAACAGGCTACAACATATCCCCCTGATTGTCCGGGGGGTTGACCCCAGTGCCTAGCCGATGAATTTATAATTTCATATTGAAATTTATTACATTGGTTAATTTTCATCTGATCAGTGGTCCTTATTAATATAGTCAGGTGAAAAGTCCAGCATACTCACGTTTTGATAAATTTCAAGGGTCGTTTAAATAATTCGGTAATTTTATACAATTTATACAACAACCACCGTCCAAACAAATAAGGAATTTTTTTCATGAGGCAGTAAGTAGTCCATAAACTTTGTGCAACTTGATATATCCTTTACTTTATTATTGTTAGAACTATCGATTTTTTTTATTTCTATCCATTTTGCTATAATAAGTGTCGTTCTACTACACTGTACGTTTTCAAAAGCTTAATAAGCTTATATACATTCAATGAAAAATTTTACATAAGCAAGCTTATGTCTTTGAATACTACTAAGTATATTAAACACGCAGAAACAAATAAGCTTAATCAGTTCACTTCATTAAAATATACAATATTCTCGTACTGCTTACTGTCCTTTGTCCTAAGTAGCGGCTTCCATCCACGAAACAAGGGTCAAATACAGAGGCTGTCATGTACATGTAAAGCCACCAAAACCAAATAACAGACAGCTACATGTATAGGTAATAGCTGAAATACAAGCTTAGCTGTATTCTTCGGAAATTCAAAGTCTTCCAGTCGTTCGTGGACTGAAAATCCAACGTAACCTCGTAACTGCATGCAAGCCTTGTTAACTTCCCAAAATACTAAAAAACCGGGGAAAAAATCACGAAAAGGTTGAGTTCATCGACCTTTGATGAAAAAAGTTGAACAAGAACACAAGAAATGCCTCTTTCCAACATGGCGCATTTCGCTTGACTCTCCACGAAACGCGCAGTTGCTTTTACTTCCGGCGGAGCTCTATTGTTGAATCAGCCAATCAGATTCATTAGATCACGTCCAAAATCTGGACGTGATCTGTAATTGGCCGACAATCTGTAGAAAAATTGTATCAGCCGCATTTTTAGCGTGACATCCGTAAAGAGAACGTAAGGAGCGCGAAAAATTGGCCTGATCGCAGGTTACTATTTTTCATACAGGAGGGATTTTCTTAAATTGTCAATCTCAGCCTGAACTTTCTAATTCCTGGCCGAGCGTGTGAGGTTTATAATTGTGTCCGTCAAAGAGCTCAGGGATCAAATCTCGTACAGAGTTTGGGTCTATTTATTTCTGACAAAGATATGCGGCCGTTACTAGACAACAACAAACCCGAGGCTATAAATTATGCCCCGGCGACACGGGGGGCGCTCGTGGCCTAATGGTGTAAGACGCTAACTTTTAAATCATGATCTTCGGGACTGGGGGCGAGGGTTTCTTTCACGGCGGTTGTCGCTTCTCCTTCCCTTGTTGGACAGTCGAAAACAAGATCGTGAACAGGAAAGGCGTACAACACCGAAGTAGGAGAAATCCAGCCTGGTGGTTTCACCCTCACATCCCAAAAATAATTAATCCCCATCCTAGCTTTGGCGAGGATCTGGCGAGTCACTTATTACTAGTTATATAAAAAAGGGTTCTTATAAAAAGAGTGTAATCTATTGCCTGTTATTTTTAATGTCGGTCTCAACATCTTTTCTATGTTGTTGTTTTTTTATTCGCCTGTTATTCGGAACCAAAGCCTTCCTCTATCGCTCAGTTAATTGGCACTAAACTGAAATGAACTCAGACCATTTTAGTAGCAGGTACAGTTTTAGTTGTGGTGGTTGATAAAAAAATCGTTGGGAAAAGAAATTCAGAAGCAGCTGTTGAAACGTAACAGAAAAGAACATTTACTTAGTTCCACTTCAAGGTTTTTACAGGATTGATTGACTCATTGAGCAGAAGGAAAGCCGTTTCTCTTTTAATTAAAATCATCGCTGTGATTTTAATGCAACATCTCGTTAGCTTTCGTTGATTGGCCAGAAATAATTAGTTGAGTTTTCGTTCGGATATGGCGGATATGGTAAAAGAAAGAACCGCCCAGGAGTGCATTTGTTGAGAAAACGTTGTCTTTCTTCCCAGCGACCTGAACAACAGTGAAGTAAATTAACGGAATGACTTGTTACTGTAAAAGCAATCAAATGCAGCGAAAATGTAAATGCGGAACGAGCGATACCGTTGAAACATGAACACACAACTGCGAAGTACCAGGTGTTAAACAAGAAGTTCCGTTATAAAAGGGGCCTGGCCATTCTCACACCTAGTTGTCACCGTAAACAGCTGACAAACCACCTGCGCTTTTTCTTCGACCGTTAATGATAAAATGTGTTGCATTTTTTTCGAAGAATGTTTGTTAAAACATTAGCGAATTATATTTATTTTTGTGAATGATATATTTTGGTTTTCATGAGATGTTTAAGCATGTTTAGTTTGCAGGACGCTTGACTCCCTGCGAGAGTAAAAATGTGCATTTCGCACCCGAAAGGTGTGAAATGTGGGAGGTGCCATCCCTTTTATAGCGGAACTTCTTGTTCAAAAGGTGGCAAGCACATTATAGACTAAGAATAGATAAGGAGAGATTGAAGGTGCGCTGAATCAGTACCGTTATAGCGGGTCAGCGGGTAGCCGAAAAAACCCTGAAGCGATGAACTCAAGCTAATCAAATACCCCGGGGGGTACTCCCTATAATGGACTATACGGGGAGGCTCCGCCCGAAAGGGGTCCTTTTTTAGGCTCGAGGTATGTGAAAGGGTAGGGATTTCACGAGTTGAAGTATATGAAGTTAAATTGCTATTAAATAGTTAAATAATTTATTTATTTAGTTTTATTATACATTGTGACAGAATAGCCCTATATAAGGGAGTCTCAATAAAGTGTTATGTATGTATGTGTATGTATGAAAGGGTAGGGATTTCACGAGTTGAAAGTATATGAAAGGGTAGGGATTTCACGAGTAAATGAGTAAATAATATTATTGTTTTGGTTAACATCTCTACTGGTAATGCTTGATGATTTCTGGTGATATATATTGTTCATTAAGTTCATTCCAAGGGTATAGAAAAGGGATGCAGTGTTTCTACTGTAGGTATGTGAAAGGGGTACCATTTTCATAATTTCTATGGAAGGTATATGAAAGGGGTACCATTTTCTATGGAAGTTATATGAAAGGGGTACCTTTTCTGTGAAAAATGGGTATATGAAAGGGTAAGGGGTTGGACCTCTGGCGGAGCCTCCCCGTATAAAACGTTTTTGAGTACCCCCCCCCCCCCCCCCCCCCCGGATCAATACCGCCTGAATGCAAGATCTACATTTCAATGCATGGGAGGAAGACTGCCACCTTCTGCCACTGAAGCTAAAGCCGTTCTTATTTTTCTCATAATCATCAACATCATCACATTTCCTTTCACCGCGGCCTTGAACGCGCTGGTGATAATGGCCGTGAAAATGAAATCCCGGCTGAGAGCCAACAAGTCTAACATACTACTCGCGTGTTTGGCCACGACCGATTTCATGGTGGGTGATGATTGTACAACCTCTTTTCATAGCGTTATTGATAACAATCGCTTCAGGACGAGACAACGAGTGGAGCGTGTGCATTGCAAGTAACCACAACTGTAATGGCGAATGTCCTATGCAGCACAGTTGAACTCCCGCTAATTCGAACTCTCAAGGGAAACGGAAAATAGTTCGAATTAGCGGGGGTTCGAATTAACCGATAGTAAATGACTTGAAAACAAGGGCAAGGGAAATGGGTTTGAGTTCGAAATAGCGGGGAATTCGAATTAACCGAGTTCGAATTAGCGGGGTACAACTGTATTTCACTTTTCCATCTTGTTTTAATAAGTGGAGAACGATATCTAGCCATGAAGCACCCTTATCAATACAGTGCGGGACTCGTCACTGAAACTCGTCTGCTGGTTGCTTCTGCTCTGGTGTGGTTTTTATCTTCTATTTTGTACATTCCTCTTATATTAAACATTGACAGAACTGTATATTCTTCCATCAGTAACACACTTTGATATAAACAATAGCCTCCATTTGGCTTCAAAAATATGCTCGGATATTTGTCCTTGGACATTATCTCGGCTGTTCCGAGAAGCGAACAGTTTTCCGAGAGCGAAGCTCGAGGAAAACTGTGAGCTTCGAGGAACAGATAATGTCCAAGGACAATTTTGAAGCCAAATGGAGGCTATTGTAGTTATTATCCTTCAAATATTTTTTTCACAAGGCCGCTCTGTTTGCCGTGGAAGATCTCGGTCGGCCAAGCTGTTAAACATCAAAATAATTCTGTTGGCGTTCAAAAAATATTTCTAGTCTGTTCAAAACCATCAGTTTTATTTAATTTAACAATTTATTTGAGACGAAAACTGAACCTGCGAACGTGAAACGCAAATTTTCAAAACTGGGGAATATCACTTGGGGAATATCACCCGGATATTCCCCAGTTTTGGCTGCGTCACGTGACGTGTTTAGACCAATCGCGCGCGAGAAAAATTTTTGATGGATTATAATGGCCTATATTTTGCCATGATCATTTTTCTGCCATGATCATTTTCTGCCATATCGCGGTCTACCGTGAGGTTCGGCGACACGAAAAGGAACTTTCAACTCTGCAAGTTACAGAAGAGGCAAGGCGGAAATTTCTGAAAAACAAAAAGTCCTTGAAACTAACAGCTATCATCGTTTCAGTGCTATTCCTTTGTTATATGCCTTTTTGCGTTTTCAGAATAATTATTCTTCAAGTAAAACATCGGAGACTAAATATGTCTATAAACTCAATCGACAGACAATGTATATATGTTTTATTTATAGGCGTGTGGTTTGCAATATCGGACTCGTTCGTTAATCCAGTTTATCTACTCGGTCAGGATGAGACAGTTTCGCATAGCGTTTATTGAGTTAACGTGTAGAACTGCAAACATAATTGAAGCGGAAGAAATTGAGATGCGAGTGTTTGTGGTCGCCGAACGCTGTGATCAGCCTTGAAACAGGACAACAACACGAAGGAGTTCAACAAAATGCTCAGGAGGAAGCAAAATGTGAACGACACTAACAATGCATGACAACAATGTTGTACTGCATCATGCAGCACTAAAAGTTTTATAATTTGTTCAGTTTATAATTTCATTTTCGCTCCCTAATCTTGAGAGCGGTCAGCGGCACGTTCTTAACCCTATTCTGCCTGGGCTTTTTTTTCGTTCGTGAGCCTGGGGGGGTGGCAGATAGTGCCCCCCCCCCCCCCCCCCCCCATGTATCTCGAAAAGTATTGACGCTATGAAAATGAAACTTACATGGTGTGTAAAGCATCCAAAAATCTTTATTTTAGTGGCTGTCACGTGTCAATTATGACGTCATACACGCCATAATGACGTCATACATTAAACAAATCCGCCATCTTGGATCCTAAATCTTGGACTTCTAAATTGTTCAGAAATGTCAGAAAATCTCCAAATTTGTTTTTAAAACATCAACAAAAATATAAAGATGCTAAAACGGCAAAGATTTTGGAACGATTTCATCGTAAAAAGCAAAAATGTTATGAAAATTAAGCTAAAAATCAACAAATTTGGGTAAAACGATCTGTATCTCGAAAGTATTTGTGCTATAAAAATGAAAACTTATGTGGTGTATAAAGCATTCAAACATGTTTATTTTAGTGATATCATATCACGCCAAAATAACGTCATACTTTTAAAATGTCCGCCATCTTAGGATCCGCCACCTTGGATTTTTAAATTGTTCAGAAATGTCAGAAAATCACCAAATTTGATTTGAAAAAATCAAAAACAATATAAGGATGCAAAAATTTCAAAGATTTTCGAAGAAACTCTTCGTAAAAGCGAAAATCTCATGAAAACGGACATTTAAGCTGAAAATACCAAATTTGGCTAAAAACGGCCTGTCAAAACTTGGTTGCCATGGGAAACATCAAGTCACGTGATCAAAAAATTGACACACCAAAATGTTCCCAGATAATTTTTAGGAAGAGTCATAAAGTTTGGCTATGATTGCTTGAATGCTCTTTAAGTACGATAAATTTGAAGTCAGCGCTGGCACTTTCTGCCCCCCCCCCCCCCCCCAAGCAGAATAGGATTAAAACGAAAAAAAGCTCGATATGAACATTCCTTTGGACTTCCAACTGGTATTATTTGGAATGTTAACTAGTGCATCACGTGTAAAGAGTTATGTGTTACACATGCGCAGCAATAGGAAACATCTTAATACCTTGGTAATGGAAACAATATTGTTACAGTATTTGAGAAGACCAATCGATGTTTTTGTTTGTAGTTGACAATGAGTTCGTAAAATTAAATACGAGTGATAGGAGATCACAGGGATGAAAGTTACGCCAAATCGTCACGCGTGAAATGATCGAAGGCTACGTGTGTTATCGTTAAGGATTACGGCTATTATGCTAAGCTTTATTCAACTGAAATCAGTGTTACATTATCTGTCATAAGATCGGAGTTTGAAGTTAATACTCGAAGGTAGCAGCCAATAATAAAGCCACGGTGGCTAGAGTCCCAAAATATTGTAGTGCCTACTGCAGACAAGAAATCGTGATGTTTCTGTTTGTAAATTTTCGTTGAGTTGATGAGTCATTCGTACCACCGAAAATTATTTGTTCGGACGGAGTTTGAAGTTAATACTCGAACATAGCCAATAATGAAGCCACGATGGCTACCCAGTGGTTTCCTATATCAAAGCCAAATTAAGATACTTTTTTTCGGGAACCATACCTAATATTTTCAATCAGCTTTTTAGCAGACGTTTCGCACAGTCGAACCGATGTGAAATTTACACCAATTATCAGTCTTGGATTGAAGTTTGCTATGATGTACTTTTCAATGAAATCGATATTGCCATGGCAACGATAAACAGAAAACCTCGAAATTGTTAAACTTAAATTTTGCACGATCCAGATTTCATCTGTAAAAGCCAATACCAACATCTTAATTAACCTACAGTATGATGTATGGCAAATAAAATGTGTGAGAATAAAAAAATTATGTATGTTTGATTTCAAATAAATTGCCGAAAAGATTCAAACCTTATTTCCTGCATAATAATAGTAATTGGACCGAGAGATACATACTGTTTTTTATTATATGGCAAACTGGTCCACGACGAAAAGGAGCATTCTGATTGGTTCCCTGAGCGGTCCGAATTTTGCAATACGGACCGCTAAGATTGACCGCTAACGAACTCATTTTGCCGAATTCCTTTATGAAACATTGAACAAAGGAAAACTGTTTTCTATTAAGTAGAAACATTTTTCCTTATGTCTGGCGGACAATTTTGGGCTTTTTTGGCTAAACTTTTCGCAGTGGCCTGAAAAATGCAAGAATATGCTTAGCTTTGGCGCGCGCGCGTTAGCCGAGAATGGTTGCATTAATTTATCAACAATTTTTTAAAAAGCCATTATAATAAAAATTTTATTGAACTAGCTTGTTCGGTCCGTATTGGGAAATATTGGTCTCGTTCTTTTTTTGCAAGTTTATGGACCGAGCCGAAGGCGAGGTCCATAAACTTGCAAAAACAGAACGAGACCAATATTTTCCCAATACGGACCGAACAAGCTACTTCAATAACATCTATGAATTATGCCAAATATGACTTCAACCAGAGGTCTATAGACCTCTGCTTAACTGAATTTATGCTTTGACACCATAAACGTTTTGTTGATTTTCATTTCTGCCATCCCGAGAACGAGAAATTGTATTAACCTTGTTTTTTATTTTAACTCTTGCTCCCGCCTCGATTAGTTTTGTAACTAGTAGCGGGGGCAAGCACTCTTGTAAATTTTATATTTAAAAAATTGAATAAAGTTGTTGTTGTTGTTGTTTTTGTTGTTGTTGTTGTTGTTGTTGTTCGAGTATTTTTGTTTTGCTAAGGTCACTCGCATTATATTTTTCGGGTTTTTTTATAAATTTTATAAATCGCCCAAGAGCGCAGTGCGTGTATCACCGCCCATGCTTTCCTGCGCCCTGCTTAGAACAATCAGATATCGTGTATTGTTAATTAGAACGATTTCGCATAAGCCGATTTTTATATGGTAATGAGTACCATTAACTGCTAATGTAGAGGAACAATAGCACATTACGTGCACTAAAAAAAACATTGTTTAAAATTCTAATTTGTGTACATACCAGCGTGCAATAACGTATTTTCCACACACCAAATGTATATTACATGCTGGTATGACCATATATTAGAATTTTAAACTCCAGTTTATTTCAGCGCACGTAATTTTCTATTGTTCCTCTGCATTAGCATTTAATGGTACAAATGTACTCATTGGCATATAAAAATCGGCTTATGCGAAATCGTTTCTATTGTTCAAGTTGTTTTATAGTAGAGAACAAAGGAGACAACAGATACTTGTCTGCGCATGCTCCCTGTTCCCCAATTTCAGCGCCAACCGAAAAAAAAAGAGAGAAGAGCGGTCGAGGACTATCTCAGTCATTGCAGCGCAGGTTACCATGGGAACCACAGTTCTCTAACAAAATAGCTTTTATTATCACTGTTTAACATCAAACTAATATCTTCCTGATTTGTTCTGTAAGCAGAGATAAATCACTAAATCCCTAAGTCACTCAGTGCTGTTATCAAACAAAAAACATTTTGGTTATAACTATGGATGCCAGATCTAGAGAAATAACGAAAAAATAAAACACAAAGAACCTGAGGTTCGTTAACCTTGTTATACATTGAATAGGAAGCTTAATTAAGCAAACCATGCACTACGGCAACGAGAACGTCGCAAAACAGCAGGTTTAATGAGCAGTGCAATAGCTCTGCATGTGTGTTATGCATCTTGGTACTAAGCCGTACTCAGCCGTACTCAGCCGTACCGGCTTAGTACTAAGCCGTACTAAGCCGTACTCTTCAAAACAACGACGTGAAAAGACCACATTAATTCTGAGTATTTTGGAGACCGTGAACCACGACGGTTAATTTTTCGTATTCAGTCCATTTGTAGTGAACGCTGTTTTTATATATTCAGTTGGAGCTAGTATTAATTGCGAAATTATATAGTAAATATACATTTACTTTAAAAAAAATAGGGCGTTGCCCTTGACGTCGCCGAGGTCATTACTTACGATCTCTCATGACTAAGCAACCAACCTAACTTTTGATTATTTCTGAAATTACTGAAAAGTATTGAAACAAAATATGTAACAATGCAACTAAAAGGCTAAGCTCAGACTAACATGATATCTACAATTTTCAGAGCTTCTACTGCTACAATAGTTATAATTAAAGTGTCTCATGCTATATAATAATACGTTTGCTACAAATTGCCTGGCAAGCAGCTCTAAGTGCAGTTAGCAGTACAGTGGAACCTCGATATAACGTTGTGCCAAGGGACCGACCAAATTAGATCGTTATATCGAGAGATCGTAATAACGAATTCCCGATATAACATTTTTCGGGAAAAGAGCCAAAAATATCGTTATATCGGGGTATTGTTAATAATTGATTTTTCATGTACTGTAATCCCTATCGTAACAAGCTGTTGACAGACACGTTACAGTCCTTATGCAATGAGAACTAAATTATAAAAGAAAAGTATTGCCCGGGAGTATTGTCATATCTTTTCAAGTGTTAAGCCTCCTTTTTCATCGCGCGATGATTGATTTTATCGTTATATCGGGGTAAATTTTACGTTTGGGCTGCCAAATTGTGATCGTTATATTGGGAATATCGTTATAACGAGTAGCCTTAAATCGGGAGTTTTCCTCATACATTTACTGTAACATTTGCCGGGCTGTCATGTACGCTCCAAACCAACGTATAGTATGTTCACTATTATCTTGACAACAAATCGAATCAACCAGTCTATTCCATCGCATCTGTACTTACATGGAACGAATAGCAAAACATTTCCCTGCACTTATGGAAACCCGTATTTACACTTTAAAATATATATATTCGCAGTCTCTATTAAGCATGTATAAGCCATTTTCTAATCGAAGAACTGTTCATCAAGCTAAAGTTAGCAAGTCAACAAGCTATTTACAGACATCAAGATCCAGCACTAGGGTATCTTCTTCGCTATATACCGTCTCTAAGTTCCGTACCTAAGAGGACAAAATGACAACAAAATGACATTAACTTGAGCAAAAGCTTGGAACATCATGTTATCTTGATAAACAAGTCTTATGGAAAGGGATTTAAAGAGCGTCTATCCAGTATGCGGTATAACACTCAAAGTTGAAATCACATTTCTCAATTTAGGGAAAGTATGATATGCGAAACAGTTACTTAAGTTACTTACGCTGTTTAAAACATTGTCAGTAATGGCTGAGTTCTTTCTTGCAAATACCATGACTAATTGCTGCCAAAAATGTATCAATGGCATTTCATTACTCCCTATTCCCCCTATGTACCTCTAAAAGTATTCAAGTATCAGTTACATCATGTTTGGAATCCAAGATGGCGGATTTTCAAATTAATGAAGTCACTTTGTTGCAATATACATGTAATATCATAACTAACATTGACCACTTTGGATACTTTACGTAACATACAAGTTGCATTACCATAACATAATTACTTTTGGAGATACAGAATGTGTAGGTGGGGGGAAGGGAGGCACTTTCTCCTCCCTCCAGCCACGAACATCAAAAACGCCCCGAAGAATGGGGTTACTGTTCAATTGCATTATTGTATTTCTTTCCCATTGTATTATCTCAAATTTTTAAGCAAGGGACTACTTATAATGAAACATATCTAACCGTCTTAATCAAAGTCCAGTGTGACGTCATCGCCAATAAGTGCAAATGGAGCCCAGTAGCTCACTTCATTAAACTTGTCAGATTCTCTCATACATTTCATGGCTTCGTTCAGTGATTCCCCGGCACTTCTTCCTTTTGTTAGGTGTTGATAGAAATGCTTCATGAACTCCAGAGTGGCCTCGTCATCAATCGCCCACAAGGACGCCAGAACGGAACGAGCTCCGGCACCCAAGAACGCTCGTGCAATGCCAACCACACCCTCGGCTTTTATCTCCCCATGGGCACTTTGACTGCAACTTAGCACAACCAATCTTGCTCGCATTTGAACACTCAACACATCTCTCATTGATAAAATAAAGTCATCCTCAATAAGAGGATGTGTAGATTTTGGCGCCAGGGCAATTTCTCCCGTTTCCGTACTATGTGCTGCAATGTGTACCAAAGTAACTGAAGACAGTCGTTTTAATACTTCATCCTTTGTAGCCTGTGTTCCAGTGAGGGGCGGAGTGTTGAGTATTCTCCCAATCATCTCAACTTCTTCTCTGGCCCATGGCAACGGCTGTAGCTTTCCACCCCGATAAAACACGTCTTTTAAACACGGATCACCCACGAGCAGCGCGCCAGTCTTACTGTGGTAGTCTTGTGGGCAATCTCTGATCAATGCTAAACTGGTCAGGGATGGAATCACTCGGATTCTGAACGACTCACACAGGTACTTCGAATTAGGGTCCATTAATGCAGCATAAGGGGCCAAGCACAGTGGACCTTCAGGAACAATTACACGTTCATTGTCATGAACAAGATCGGCGATAGGGGCTATGATGACGTCATATAACACTCTTAAAGCCCTCGTCTGCAGGTGTGCTCTTGCTCTAATTTTCTGAATTAAAAACTGCAAAAAGGCGGCCACATCATCCTCACATATTTCCTTTCTTCTCAGTTGAACATCTTTTCCGTCTTGAATAAACCAGAAAATAATTTCTTGTTCATCAACTGCTATAAAAACTGTATTCGATGGGAGGAAACTTAATGTGTCGTAAGTGGATTTTTCCGTTTTGTGTGACTCAAAGCGTGCTTTTCCAGATCCATACTTCAATTGCATAAGATCATTCAGAGCTTGTGCACGTCCTTCCTCAGCAGCAAACAGAGCCTCGACTACGTTGTCTTGTTTTAAACAACAGACGCCATAGGCTGGTATACGCACTGTTATACATATGGCGGAAGCTAATTTTCCACTCATCTTTCAGCTGAAGAAGACCCCTTACATCATTAAACATTACCACACTGGAATAGAAACAATCAAGAGCCCTGAGACCTTGGGATTCAAAGCACCTACCAAGCCCACAAAACGATATGGCCTGTCCAACTCTATCTCCCACTTCTTTGGCAATTTTTAGATCACATTCATAGTAGTCGATGGCTGTTTTGAAATCTGCCAGACTGTTATAAGCACAACCAAGATTACCATATGACTTTCCTTCTCCGGCTTTGTCTCCCATTTCTTTGGCAATTTTTAGATCACGTTCATGGTAGTCGATGGCTGTTTGAAATCTCCCAGACTGTGATAAGCTTTGCCAAGATTTCCATATGCCTTTCCTTCTTCGGCTTTGTCTCCCACTTCTTTGGCAGTTTTTAGAACACGTTCATGGTAGTCGATGGCTGTTTTAAAATCTCCCAGACTGTGATAAACTTTGCCAAGATTTCCATATGCTTTTCCTTCTTCGGCTTTGTCTCCCACTTCTTTGGCAATTTTTAGATCACGTTCATGGTAGTCGATGACTGTTTTGAAATCTCCCAGACTGTGATAAGCTTTGCCAAGATTACCATACGACTTTCCTTCTTCGGCTTTGTCTCCCACTTCTTTGGCAATTTTTAGATCACGTTCATGGTAGTCGATGGCTGTTTTAAAAATCTCCCAGACTGTGATAAACTTTGCCAAGATTTCCATATGCCTTTCCTTCTTCGGCTTTGTCTCCCACTTCTTTGGCAATTTTTAGATCACGTTCATGGTAGTCGATGGCTGTTTTGAAATCTCCCAGACTGTGATAAACTTTGCCAAGATTTCCATATGCCTTTCCTTCTTCGGCTTTGTCTCCCACTTCTTTGGCAATTTTTAGATCACGTTCATGGTAGTCGATGGCTGTTTTGAAATCTCCCAGACTGTGATAAGCTTTGCCAAGATTACCATACGACTTTCCTTCTTCGGCTTTGTCTCCCACTTCTTTGGCAATTTTTAGATCACGTTCATGGTAGTCGATGGCTGTTTTGAAATCTCCCAGACTGTGATACACTTTGCTAAGATTTCCATATGCCTTTCCTTCTTCGGCTTTGTCTCCCACTTCTTTGGCAGTTTTTAGAACACGTTCATGGTAGTCGATGGCTGTTTTAAAATCTCCCAGACTGTGATACACTTTGCCAAGATTTCCATATGCCTTTCCTTCTTCGGCTTTGTCTCCCACTTCTTTGGCAATTTTTAGATCACGTTCATGGTAGTCGATGGCTGTTTTAAATCTCCCAGACTGTGATAAACTTTGCCAAGATTTCCATATGCCTTTCCTTCTTCGGCTTTGTCTCCCACTTCTTTGGCAATTTTTAGATCACGTTCATGGTAGTCGATGGCTGTTTTGAAATCTCCCAGACTGTGATACACTTTGCCAAGATTTCCATATGCCTTTCCTTCTTCGGCTTTGTCTCCCACTTCTTTGGCAATTTTTAGATCACGTTCATGGTAGTCGATGGCTGTTTTGAAATCTCCCAGACTGTGATAAGCTTTGCCAAGATTTCCATATGCCTTTCCTTCTTCGGCTTTGTCTCCCACTTCTTTGGCAATTTTTAGATCACGTTCATGGTAGTCGATGGCTGTTTTGAAATCTCCCAGACTGTGATAAGCTTTGCCAAGATTGCCATACGACTTTCCTTCTTCGGCTTTGTCTCCCACTTCTTTGGCAATTTTTAGATCACGTTCATGGTAGTCGATGGCTGTTTTGAAATCTCCCAGACTGTGATAACTTTGCCAAGATTTCCATATGCCTTTCCTTCTTCGGCTTTGTCTCCCACTTCTTTGGCAATTTTTTAGATCACGTTCATGGTAGTCGATGGCTGTTTTGAAATCTCCCAGACTGTGATACACTTTGCCAAGATTTCCATATGCCTTTCCTTCTTCGGCTTTGTCTCCCACTTCTTTGGCAATTTTTTAGATCACGTTCATGGTAGTCGATGGCTGTTTTGAAATCTCCCAGACTGTGATAAGCTTTGCCAAGATTTCCATACGACTTCCCTTCTTCGACTTTGTCTCCCACTTCTTTGGCAGTTTTTAGATCACGTTCATGGTAGTCGATGGCTGTTTTGAAATCTCCCAGACTGTTATAAGCATAGCTAAGATTGCCATATGCCTTTCCTTCTTCGGCTTTGTCTCCCACTTCTTTGGCAATTTTTAGATCACGTTCATGGTAGTCGATGGCTGTTTTAAAATCTCCCAGACTGTGATAAACTTTGCCAAGATTTCCATATGCCTTTCCTTCTTCGGCTTTGTCTCCCACTTCTTTGGCAATTTTTAGATCACGTTCATGGTAGTCGATGGCTGTTTTGAAATCTCCCAGATTGTGATAAGCTTTGCCAAGATTGCCATACGACTTTCCTTCTCCGGCT
Organism: Desmophyllum pertusum; assembly: GCA_029204205.1. NCBI lineage: Eukaryota > Metazoa > Cnidaria > Anthozoa > Scleractinia > Caryophylliidae > Desmophyllum > Desmophyllum pertusum. The sequence continues at coordinate 246,349 of MU825929.1, read as the reverse complement.
TTGTCTCCTACTTCTTTGGCAATTTTTAGATCACGTTCATGGTAGTCGATGGTTGTTTTGAAATCTCCCAGACTGTGATAAGCTTTGCCAAGATTGCCATACGACTTCCCTTCTTCGGCTTTGTCTCTCACTTCTTTGGCAGTTTTTAGAACACGTTCATGGTAGTCGATGGCTGTTTTGAAATCTCCCAGACTGTTATAAGCATAGCTAAGATTGCCATATGCCTTTCCTTCTTCGGCTTTGTCTCCCACTTCTTTGGCAATTTTTAGATCACGTTCATGGTAGTCGATGGCTGTTTTGAAATCTCCCAGACTGTGATAAGCTTTGCCAAGTTCACAATATGACTTCCCTTCTCCGGCTTTGTCTTCCACTTCTTTGGCAATTTTTAGATCACGTTCATGGTAGTCGATAGCTGTTTTGAAATCCTCCAAACTGTCATAAGTGCAGCCAAGATTACAATACGACTTTTCCTCTTCAGCTTTATCTTTTACTTCTCTAGCTGTCTTGAGACTGTTTTGGGCATTGGCAACATTGTCATCTTCTTCAACCTTATCTTCTACGTCACTTTTCTAGATACAATACAATACAATACAATATAATACAATGACTTTTATTATACACGACAGGGTTTAAAGCATGAAGCTTGTGGGGTCGTGTTACAACAAAAGTTTAAAATCAATATATAAATTACATAAATAGATTGTTTAATACTAATAACCACATCATGGAAATATAGAATATACCCTGTGCTTATTGTTTAATTAGGTGAAATCGGCAGGAAACTAAAAAAAAAAACAGAACATCTCAGAATTGTGCAAGACTTACACAACAGGCTCGGGGATGACATTGCTTGGTAAGAGATTGAGAAAGGCTCTTTCCTGTTCGGATGACTTTAGAATCATGACACAGTGTATCATATAGTTATGGTGACAACTTTTGTTGGCCGCTATCATATCAATATACTATCCCTCTAAAACAATTGCTAAAAAATCTAGTTAATTAACATTTCCCCTTCAAAATCTAACCTGTTATACATATATTTCCAGTTTTCATTGATTTTGTGCATCCTTGTAGGAATCGAAGGCTGTAGGCTGGCACCGGTTTTCCAAAAAAAATGTGTGTTTACCCTGGCTACGATCCGTCAATGTTTACAAAATTCACCTTCGATCGTGTGTCTCTCTACACTTATTATTGAAGCAGTCTTCGCTTATCTATTGCAATCAATAACAATACTCCATTTAACATACATTGGGTGTTTAGTATGTTGATATAGGTTAAAAGTTTTTTTGTGGGCAAAAATTGAAAAGTAACAATTTTTTGCAAAACTTAGTTTGATTATCATCCCAGTAAAGCCACGATTTCTTGTAACGATACTAACCTGTCCTTTCATAGTGTGAGTATCAGACTTGTTCTTCATTTCTTGTCGCTTCGTTTCTCCCGATGTATCTGGTTCACCAATACACCAAGTCCGTAAATCCAGTAATGTCTTGCTATTCTTGTCAATCTTCTTAGAGTCAAGTCACATGACATATTAATAGGAATTCGCAAAATTACTAGTAGTAAGTAGTATTATAATTATTGTTTAGTTTACCGAAAAATATAGAATAATTTTAATTTACCCTAATGTTATATTATTTTAGAAATAAATCGACAAACACATTTTTTTATTACAGTGGGGTTTTCTAAATTGATTGAAACGGCCCCCTTTTCTTTAGAGGAACTTTAATATATACAGTCAAGAGAGGATGATCTAAGAGAAGCATTTCCCATACATAGATCTCTCGCTGGGATAATTGTTTGAAATATATTTATAATTTTCAGTCCATAGCTGAGCTATTCAAAGAGCGCTATCTGATTGGTTAATTCGAGTAGCGTGATGTCGAGGCATAGGAAAGAAGGAAATAAAAACAAATTTCACAGCATAGCGTGTAACTATTAATAGATTTCAAAAAATTATCATACAATACAATACAATAACCTTTATTTTGACACGATGATTATTAAAGCATGACAATGCTCATGGGGCACGGAGTAGTTATAAAAGGAGAGTTCCAGGACAAAATGGGACAATTTAACTAATAAATAAGCAACAATAGCTCACTCACTCGCTCACTCGCTCGCTCGCCATTGTTGCTTATTTATTAGTTAAATTGTCCCATTTTGTCCTGGAAACTCTCCTTTTATAACTACTAATTCAACGTTTTTCAAATTTATTTAACTTTTAAATAACAAGTTAGAAATAACAAGAATGCTGGGAAAAAGAATATTTCATTTTCTGATTTTTGAATTTTTTTTTTTTTTTTGAAATTTTTTTCTTGGATAAAATCTACAGAGTATAACATTTTTACCCATTAGGTAAAAATGTCAAACTGGAGGCAACACTGTTCCATTTTGAACTATTATCATCTCTTCACGAACGAATCCACGTTTGGGACCATACTTTAAATAATATAGAACAGGTTCTCCTTTATTTATTAATGACCTATCGATATTAAAAACTTTAATTGACCAATTCGGGTCAGTTGCTCTCTTCCGTCCACCTTCAAGTTCACCAGCTGTATAGAGATATCTCACATTCACTGAAGAATCAAGTTGTTTTTCTTTCAAACCAACAGGTCTTTTATAAGTTACACTCTTTGCATTAACCACTTTTTCTTTAATTGCGTCAACAGGTTTCTTTCCTATCAATCGAGTAGTCTCATTATTTAATGCTTCAACAACTTCTGGAAGCCTTTTAACCCATTCTTTACTTCTTTCATCGGATTTACTCTTCATTTCTTCACTATATTGAAAACTGAATAATCTTTCACCCAAAGTTCGATTGAAACGTTCAACGATTCCTTGATCACGGTGAACGTTCACATTTCCTCTTCTTATTCTTACATTATGATTTGCCATCTCTTTTGTGACTGAACCCATGAATTCACGACCAGGATCAACTTGAAGAACATTTGGCCATTTCAATAGTGTTTTTCTATAAATTTTTTGAAAAGCCTTTGAAACTTCCGAAGAATCTTTTGAAGTTAAAGGTTCAGCAGCCTTGAATCTGCTTGCGATATCAACAACCGTTAATGCATATTTGAAAATCTTTCTTCCTTTCTTGTCATGAAGAAGGAAAAGAAGATCAGCTTGATGAACAGAATTTGGTGATTGAACATCAAAAGTTGGTCTTGGAATATTCTTCGGAGCTGGCAAATAAATCTGCCAGATTGCCTGTTTCATCAGCCAGAGTTTTGCAATATCTTCTGATACTCCAGCTTCTTGAGCCAACTTTTTCACAGCCGCCAATCCCTTCCAAAATCCTTTTGGGGAATAATAAACATTTGAAAGTTTTTTATTTGACATTTTATTATAAGAAATGACTTGTTGCCAAACCTATTGCCAAAGCTGATGCTCCAACATAAATTATCTCACCCTGCTTCTGCTGTTGACTCGGTTTATAAAACTCTGAAAACTGAGGTTCTCTCAAATCAATGTTATCATCTTGATGTACTTTGTTATATAACTTCAGGGCATAATCAGTGTTTTCGAAATTTTGTTTTGCTTCATCTTTTATTCTGTCATTTGTCGCAATCCAATCTAACAATTTTGTACGATCTTCTTCATACTTCTCATATGCAGCTTGGTATTTTTCAACAGCGAGATCATGTCTCTTTTTTTCTTCTTCAGGATCAGATCCATCACTAAAATATTTTGCCAAATAACTTCCGCCAACAAAAGCGGTTGCATTGATAATCGCTCCTCCAATCATTATTGCTATGCTTGCCATTTTGTATATATCTAAAAAAGATATAACTTCTTCTGGTTTTTTACATTGTTCACAAATCTTTTTTTCAATTTCATTAATCATCATCGAAACTGCTTCTATTAACAAGCAAAAAGCAGTAAAATTAAGAGCTCCCTTTGATCAAACTTTACATTTTAACTCGGTAATATTTTTTGATCTTCAAGATATTGTTTTGTTGCCATACTTGCTGCAATTATTACCGTGAATTTTAAATAATTCATAAAACTTGAACTCGGATCACTTGTCATCGGTTCTTTGATTACTTTTTTTGCAATCCATCCCATTCCAGCAGCCAAACCTGTTACTGTTGCAGCATCAGTCAATGTTTTTATAAGTTTATTTTCAGACATTTTTATAGAAAAAAAATTAATCCATTGATTTTACTACATATTTCTTTTTTGTTTCTGTTTCTGTTTCTGATGGTAACACTTCACTATCTTTTTTATTCAAAACTTTCATGATTTCTTTTCTTTTATAATATAATCCAGCGATTGAAACAATAATACCAACAATTGAAATCATTTGGTTTATTGATAATGGTGAGGTTTTTTCTTCATTTTCAGTTTTTTCAATTTTATTCTCTTCTTTTACATCTGTTTTTTTAAGTTTTGCTTCTCTCACTTTTTTATTATGTTCTACGAGTTTTTTACCAGCTGCAACTCTTCCTGGGTCTTTTGGTTTTGTTTTCTTAATAGTTGATGTAACTTGCTGTTTATTATCTTCGTTAATTTTGTTCTCTTCAGTTTTAGAGTTGTCTTTGTTCTCTTCCATTTTAATTAAATAAATTATTTTTTCAAGTTCTTATCAAGTTCTTATTCAAGTTCTTATCAAGTTCTTATTCAAGTTCTAATAAGTTCTTTTTCAGGTTCTTTTTCAGGTTCTTTGTTTAAATCGAGATTTTTAGCAGTCAAAAGAGCAACACTTACAGCTGCCATATATTTTCCATAATTCAAACTTAATCTGCCAGCAATCATTGAAAGTTCTTTCTTTACCATGAAATTTTCATTCAAATTATTTAATAATCGTTCTTTATCAAGAGGAAGAAAATGAGACAATTTACATGAAAGCTGAATAATTGTATCAACCATTGCATCACAAGTTTTTGAGGATAATGAAGCCTCATATCTTTTAAAGTACTTTTCAACATCTTTTTCACTTAGCCTCTTAACTTGATCTTGAGTTAAATAAACCCCAATCATCTCTTTACTTTGTCCACTTGCAACTAAAACTGCGAGCTGTTCTCGATTGCTTGAATCTTTTTCAGGTTCAGCTTCAAGTAAATTCATTATGTCAGTTATATCTTCTTTTTTGCTTTTTTCCATTTTAAAATGAAAAATTATTATTTAATACCATAAGGATGTCTCAGAGAGAAAACAAGATTTGAATATTTAACTTTTTTAAGATCTTTCATCATTTTATTTTTTTCATCATTGGCTAACTCTCCTGCATAATTATCAAATATTTTTTTCATATCAGCAGCTGATGGAGTGTAAAATAAGATCAATGCTGCAATATTTTCGCGAAAAGGTTTCGTGATACTTGTCATTTGCTGAGTTAGAACCCATACGCTGATTCCTTTATGTCTTACACTAAATGCCAAGTTTACTAATTCATTAGTTCTCTTTTTTACATCTTCTGAAGCTGCGCAATCATCAAGAATTATCAATGAATTTGTACCTTCGAATATATAACTACAAAAATTTAAATATTCATTGATTTCATTTTGCTATGGAGTTATTATATAAACGTCTTTATCATTTTCAGCAAAACCTTGATATGTCTTATTATGAATATATGTAGGGCATAACAGTATAATGTAATCAAACTTAAATCTGAATTCATTACTCAAGAGATTATATGTTATTTGCCGGCCGGGAGGTCCGTATTGAGAAAAACTGTGCCAGAGGTCTTGAGTACGGCACGAGGCCGTAGGCCGAGGGCCGTACTCAAGTCCGAGGGCACAGTTTTTCTCAATACGGACCGACCAAGGCCGGCAAATAACGTATTTATTTTTTTCCTACTTGGTTTGGTAATGCTAGAAATCTTGCCGTTTTGCAAAATCCGTTTTTCACGCGCGCGCGTATTCCTTTTATAGCTGATCGCAAGGTCGCTATAAAACTCAAACTACCGAAGAAATAAAACTTACATGTAATCCAAATAAAAATAAACTCAGACAATTAATTTTTACACCAGAATTACAGAAAGGTAGATGTGAAGGACAGACGATGGAGAATCAAACGGAATTTCACCGCTAAAAGCAGCTGAAATGAGAAGCTAAAGCCATTCAAAGTCCGGCGTGACCGGCAAAATTTTAGAAAAATCTTCCATACTCTTGCGTAGTATCATGAAAGCATTTTCCGAGCAAAACTGTTTCCTCAGTTTTCTACAATTTCATTTCCATGTTAATCTAATTCTTGCCATTCGATGACCATTTACAATTTTCATTTTATGCGAAGCCGTGACAAACTGTATTCATGCATTCGCTGGTTTCAACGTACCGACACAACTGATTTATACGAGCTGAGAATTATTTTCTGGGTTACCGGTAATCACTAAGTTCTTTCTTGAATGAAAGTTAATGAAGGGCTGTTTCGGTAAAAAGAGAAACGAAAAGCAAATGACTAAAACTAAGGAATTGAGTCTAAACACGGACATTTGTAATTTAAAATCGCAAGTCTAGAGAGCGTGAAAGTGATTTCCAAAACAACAACAAACTCAAATTATGTCGGTTAAAATCAAATGAACACTCGCCTTTTGAAGAAATGCAAGCTCTTTAATTCCACTGCGTAGTTCTCCATTCACTTGACAACGATAAGAGAGCAATATAATGTGAAAAATTCAGTAAAAGCTTCTTCGCATCGACCTTCGCACGTTGCTGAAATTAAAACTTCTTCGCTTGGGCAGCGCAGGCCTGGCGGCAAAGTCATTTGATATTTTGACCGTGGGCAAGATTGGAAAATCTTGCCCGCTCTCGGAACCAATCAGATTGCAGGATTCGAGAGTTCCGCCCGCTCGCGCTCTCAGAAAAAAAATAATAACCAAATATCTCGTTTTTCCAGAATTTGTTGGTCCGACTATTAATGCATTGAATGGAATATTATCAGGATTCATTTTTATTATTTTCAAATAATTATTTTCAAATAATTATTTGAAAATAATTATTTGAAAATAATTATTTGAAAAAAATTATTTTGAAAAAAATTTATTTGAAAAAAAATTAATTTGAAAAAATTAAATTATTTGAAAATTAAATTATTTGAAAATTAAATTATTTGAAAAAAATTATTTGAAAATAATTATTTGAAAATAATTATTTGAAAAAATAATTTAATTAATTTAACTAATAAGTAACACTTTCAAGCTCTCTGTTCACAATGTTAAACTGAGCATCAGATAAAATGAAAATATGACATTTTACATTTCCTGATCCCGATGTTTTCCTGTTAATTGTAAGCTGAACTCCTTCTTTTGTGTTAACCAATCTTAATCCTGAACCGTGAAGATCGTTTTCTTTCTGGCTTCTGAGATCAACAAATAACCCAAATCTGTCTCCAGAATAAAAGTTTTCTGCATTCATAGAACTGTTCTCTTTCCCGAATCTTCTAAAAATTTATTCCCAAAGATCTCTCGTTTTCATTCCTTGGCTGTAAACCTTATTTGGAATTCCATTTACAACCACTTTTACTTCTGTGATATCGGGATTGAATGTTTTTTCACTGTTTCTCGCTCCTGCATTATATGGCTCGTAAAATAATAACAAAAGTCCTTTCATTGATCTTCTCGGAACATTGATACTTTCATTGATGATTGAATCTGTTCCTTTCGCAACTGAGATTGTCTTATGATGAGTGATATGCTCATACATAAATCTCTTTCCATTCAAATAATTTGAAATTGCTTTATCTGCGAGTTCTTGACTGTGAATTATTTCATATTCAAGCTGGATGTTATTTAATTCATACCCAAGACTTGTTGAATCAGATCCCCTCACAACACTGGCAGCAGGTGCAAGCCTTAGTTCAAAAACCAATTCATCGCTTAAAGCTCTTGGGAAAAAAACTCCATGATCTTTTAAAATTTCGTGATCTATCGGTATTCTATATTTATTTCCATAAACTCCATTCAACTTTTCTCTTTATCAACTCCTGAAGTTTTCTTGTCTCCAGCATTGCATCTTATCTTTGAAAGATCTTCAGATTGAATTCCTTCTCTCAACATGCTTTTTCTTTCATTTTCAGTTAAAAAGGTCTTCATATAACTTCAACAAATCATAACCATCTATATCCTGCAAGATTTCTCCAGCAAATTTCACAGTCAATCTGTCAACCAATGATCTTGCGACATTGTTTACAAGGAAATTATTTGCATGACCACTCACTGCTACATCAAATACCAACGCAAGAGATCCTGGAACCAATACCAAATTATCATTTAGTTTTGGAACAGGAATATTTAATGTTTCACCTGGAGATGCCTTGTTTGGATTAAAAGTAACCCTGTGAACTGTTCGATCTGCTTTAAGAGAGTTTGACAATTTTTTTTCAAAATTTGGATTGATTTCTTCACTGACTTCCATTTTATATAATTTTATTTAAAATGGATGAATTTGAAGAAAAAGATCCTTTATTAGAACATGAAGACAAAGATGACGACGATGATGAAGAAACAACAAATCCTTTTCAACCTGATGATCATTCATCACCTGGACCTTCAGGTGAACAAATTGCAATGACAACAATGAACAGAGACAAAGAGAAAGGCACTGAAACTGCTGAAACTTCTTTCATTGAGGGAGCTCCATCAGGGCGTGTTTTAAACTCTGATACTTCAAGAATCACGCTGGCAAAAATGATACTTGAACAAAAGTATCCTGAATATGGTAAAGATGGAAAGTTTTTAATCCTTGAAGTTTCAAAAAAATATCGTGGGAAAGTTGTGATCAAAGGCCCAAGAGGGGGTGAAACTCTGCTTTTTAAAGAAGATGGAAAGACATTAAACACAAAAATATCAAAAAAAGACATGAAAACTCTCGGACCAGAGCGTGAAGTGTTGATTGCTCAAAAAGATAAAGATATTGAAGAACTGCAGGAATCTATTCGAGAAGATGAAAGGATTACAGATGATGAAAATGAAGAACCAGCAATAAGAGAAAGAGCAAGAGAAAAAATAAATGAAAAAGAGAACAAATTGATGATCTTGAAAACGAAAGAGAAGAACTTGAAGAAGGTGCATCACTTAGGGAGAGAGTGAAAAACATTTTAAAAAATATGGATTTACAGTTTCAGCTGTCTTCATTGCAGTTGGTACAATCATTGGAGTGATTGTGAATTCATTGACAAAAGGTTTAGCATCTGTTGCAAAAGGAGTTGGAAATGGACTGAAAGATCTTGGAAAAAAACTTGCAAATATTCTTCCCGGCCTTATTGGAACAATAGCAAGTTTTATTTTTCGAACTGCTGGAGAAGTTATTTCTTTTCTCGGGAAAAATGCTTGGCTTCTTATCTTAGGGGTTGTTGTTTTTATGGTTGAAGGGATTAAAAAGAAAATGAAATGATTATTTTTCTTTTGAGAAAAATAATTACAACATTCTATAAAAAACAAACGCTGAGGCTGCTGCTGAAATAAATAACCCAGCTTTAAAAATTTCATGTTGAGAATTTGAAATTTGGTCTTTGTTCGCTTTATTTTCAGAAGGTTGAGAATTTGAAATTTGTTTTTTATTTTCAGAAGGTTGAGAATTTGAAATCTCTTTGTTATTTTCAGAAGGTTGAGAAGTTGGTCTCTTAATTTTTGATTCACCTCCATGCATCAGCTTTACTCCGACTTTTTTAATTTCCTTATTAACAGAATTATTTACTCCAAGTTTCATATCTCCATTTGCCTTTTTTAGATTGTTATTATACCCAACAACGCTTTGTGTATTTATCACTAAATTTGAAGGCATGAGCCATGTTCCAGGAGAAATCGCAAGATCAAGTCTGACTTTTGCTTCATCAATCGCGAGAACAAATCTTTGAACACTCTTTAATATATCCGGTTGTCTGATTGAATCTTCCATTAAAATTAAAAATACTCGTTGAGCTTCTTTTGCACTTCCTGAATTTCCAAGAATAGAAGATCTAACATTGACCTGAGCTCCAAGAATGCAATAAACAATGCTTCTATGGATTGATTTAATCTTGCCATTCCAGATTGTGTGAGACCTTCAGATTTATTCAACATGAAATAATCAAATTGGTTTTCTGTCTTTGGATTATCATTTCTGATGAAATACACAAGATTTCCTTTTTCAGCTGTTCCACCTTCATCACTGAACTTGCTACTCCCTGGATAAGGATAATTTACTGCTTCAGGTCCAGAATATGAAAAATAAATGAAAACACTTCCCAATCCATGATTTTTACCTTTTTTAAATCTAAAATCTGTATTCGAAGAAATCCCGAATTCTGCACAGATTCTTTTATATGATGGAATATCATAATTATTTTTTATCTGACTGAAAGTAGGATCTCCGGGAAGGGCAGCTTCGCTCTGAATTCCACCCATTTCATATAATATTCTCCTCGTTGTGAAATAAATGTGAAACAAAAAGAATGATTTGATTTGATCAGGTAATTTATTCAAATCTCTTGAAATACCGCATCCAGTTGTTGCACACCAAAATGCAAAGTTAAGTTGTTGTGGCCAATATGACATATTTGGGCCTGATAACCATTTCTTTGATTCTCCTCCTGACTCATGTTGGATCTTTGTTCCCATGAAAATTCCTCTGAATTTTGCTGGGAAATATTCAGTTGGTGAACAAAATATTTTTATTTTTTCATTTTCTTCCATTTCTTTTGGATTTTCTTCAAAATTAATAGCAGGTACAGGTTTGTTTAAATTATTATTGAAAATAAGTTCAATTGGAAATCCCCCAACCCCAAGAGCCTTCTTCATTTCATCACTCCAATATTTTCGTTCTGATCCTGATACACTTTTTAAATAACCGGGACCCGCTTTGAAATATATATCAGCATTTGCAGATTTTTTATCAATAAAATCTGTTTGTGCTTCGAACTTGTTGGTGTTTGAAAAAGGATATTTAATTTTAAAATCTTTCCAGGCTTTTGCTTGAGCATCTCTTGAAATTCTCTTTGCTTTATCAGATGTTTGCATCCATTTCAACATTTCCATTTTATTGAAAATGAAATAATGTTTTTGTTTCTAATAAAATGGTTGTTTTAACTGTCATAACAAATTCAAATGATCACACAGTTTATTTTAAAGAAGTAGTTAAGAAATATGAATATATCAGGTTGAACAGTTGCTCTCTTTACAACTCCTGGTATAATTTGAAACGAATTGGACAAATAATCTCTTTTTTCGATTCACAGGACACTGCATCTGTATATAAAATTCCTCCTGGAAATTATAATCTTGAAAGTCTTGGAAAAGTGCTGCAGGAAATATTTGAAAAACAAAGAGGAGTCAAAGTCAAACTTGATGATGAAAAAGGTTTAAGAGTGAATGTCCCTTATAATCGAAGAAAATTGAAAAATTCGCGGACACGGTCAAAAATCGATTTGGCTCATATTTTGTCTGTGGGAAGCTTTACATACTAGACAAAACGAAATGAGGTTAGATTTTTGAAATATCCATTTTAACGGGAATAAACCGTTGAAAACCGACTGAGGGTGAAAAGCTCAAGTTTCACCTTCTGCGAACTCGAAATTATGCAGTTTTCAGGCAGTTCTCATACGAACTAAAACGTAACAGCAGAACTTATCCAGCTATATATACATAGTGTGGGACTTCCTTTATCGAGATATAGTGGTATTTTTTGTCTCGTGTTATTTCTGAAGGAACCACATCCCGATTATGAGACGACATCTGCGGCCTTTCGTAAACAAGCCAAAGGCGGCTCAAATTAGCTTGGCAAAAAAGCATGTGGTAGTGTCTCAAAATTTCTAAAAATATTTCCAGCGACTGTAGTAGAATAGTTCTATACGATTCTGGTCTTATTTGTTTGGGATCTTCCGCTATTTTAATATAAAAACTGACCAAACTCGACCTAAATTACAAATGACGCCATGTTGAAACGATTGACATCAGAATTTATCGCTTTGTAATCAAGTAATTGTTTTGGCCAAATATATCCCCATTGATGCTTAGAATCAATAGAAACGTATAGATGATGTTTATAATTAGACTGACTCTAGATATACCGAGATATATAAAATAAATTTCGACTATACATACCTTGCAAATCGCGCCATAATTACGGTGAATTACTCTAGCTCGTAAATTCCCGATTGGTCTTTTGCCATACTACAGTCCGCTTCACATTCACTCGGCATAAATTGTATTATTTGCATCCATATATAAGAAAAACTCTATGTTGTCTTCATAATCAGTTTCGAATATACTGAGAAACAAACTGAGTGGAGGGCTCGATCGAGTCGAGTGACTGAAATCCGATCGAGTGACTGAAATCCGATATGCGTGATCTCAACGGCAGTAACAAACTTACTGTCACGCAACCCTTCAGTTCGGCTTTATCTCAGTTACAGTTCTTTTTCATAACGCTTGATCAACTGATAATTTCTTGCTGACTGGCAGTTAACGGGAAGAGCAGGCGACAAATTCTGTCAGTCGTGCAATAAATTCCCTTTTCCATTTTTGAGCTGAAATGTCAGTAAGGGACTGTGCAATAATTATCAGGGGGGGGGGGGGGGGGGGTTGGAAAATGGGCTTCATGTAGGAAAATATTAGGTAATACCCCATTCCTAAAGGAGTGAATTTAGTTATTGCCCCCTCCCCCCTCTAATCAGTCAGAAATTATGTACGACCCCACCCCCACACATACACACACACCTTTATACAAGTACCCTGCATTTTCTCTACATGCACCTGTGAATTAAAATCTTAGAACAGAAAGAAGAGCTCCTACTACATGTTTAATTGTTGGACATCCGCGTCTGGAACAAACATCACATCCGGAGCAATGAACAACAGAGCCATAGCAGAAGGAAAGGAGCATATGTGTTATTTTCGGTCCCCACCTTATAAATAGGTATGGATTCGCCAATGTTATATGTACTTGAAATAAAATGTTAAGCCCCCCCGCTCTTGAGTGACTTATTTTACCTTGAGCCCCCCCCCCCCCCCTCTCCTTGCTTTGAATTTACTCTATGCCCCCCCCCCCCTCCCCCTCTGGTTTTCCAATTCCCCCTCCTGGTAATTATTGCACAGTCCCTAATGAGGCCCCATTAGGGGTTATAGGGATACGGGATATTTGAGAAAAAATTATCTTTGAAATGCCCCCTTGGGGAAAGTCAATAAAGTATGTATGTATGTATAGGGATACGGGATACTGAAGGAAAAAATTATAGGGATATTGGAAAAAAGATATATTGGGATATTCAACTGGAACTTTCTTCGCAAGATTTCTTAACATTTCAATTAATCAATATTATTTTCAAACAAATTAAAATAAAACAAATTAACAATAATTAATACTGACAAAATGGACCGATATGCTGCTGGTTTGTACATTTTCGGTCATTTTCGTCAACTTCCGGGTCCTGTTGTGGTGACCTGTGACACCTGTTGTCGAACTGGGTGGTTACCTAGCAGATTGAAAACTTTTTGCAAACTTTTTTGTTATCGGGACATCATTATATAGGGGTAGAGACCACATAATTAAGGGGATATGGGATATTTAAAGAAAAAATTAAAGGGATACGGGATACCCAAACCCCCCCCCCCCCCACCCCCACCCCCTCCCTAATGGGACCTCAGTAATATCCACCCCGAGGTAGATGCAAATTCTTTTTAGCATAGCAACACTAAAGGTCAAATGGCACAAAATTGGACAATTTCCGAGAATTTCCGACGGCTGAACGAAAACGAACCAGAAATGACCGCGCTTGGAATGGAAACGAATGTATGTTTTTTGTGACATCATATGTGGTGACCTTATTTTCACGCGTGTTTTCGCTCGTGTTTTCGCGCGTGTTTGAAGCTTGCAATTTGCTTGGGTCAAGTGTTCTGGGTTTGATCGGAGATTATTCCATAGCCGGTATTGACGAAAATGGATGAAGACCTTGACATCTCCTTTGAAAATTCTCAAATACAACAAATTAATTAATCTCATCCATTCCTTGCATCTCTTCTCGTCGTTAGGGAATGTAAAAAAGCTTACGCCTGATTAAGCAACCACGACGGCGACGGAAACGAGAACTTCACAAAACAATAGATTTAATTAGTAGCCAATTGCTCCGCACGTGCGTTTTGCATTTTAGTACATTTCTTTGCCGTCCTCTGCAAAACAACAACGCCAAATGACCAATTGCAAATTCACGGTATTATGGAGAACGTGAACACACGACGGTGAATTTTCCTTTCTCTATCTGCACTTGAACTCTGTCCCTGCGAATTCAGCTCCTAGATGTGTTGGAATAATCGCGAAATAGTTTATAGGAATGTGAATTCACTTTTTAAGTGACGTTTTTGAACAGTTGCTACAGTTAAAAGCAGCACAAAACACCACACTTGTTGATGTTTTGAAACTACAGAATTTCAATTCCCGCTCTTCTTGCGGACTCGCGCGTGTATGTGACGTCATATGTGGTGGGCTTCCCATTTCCGACAATTTTCCGACGTTTTCCCGAACGCTTCCGTTTGTGGAAGCGAAAAAAGGCGGTTTTCAAAGTCGAATATCTCAGCGACGTTTTGTCTAAATCGTTTCAAACTTCAGAATATGATTGTTCATAATATTCCCTAAGATTTCGACTTAAAACTAATCTTATTAAAATTTCATTGCATTTGACCTTTAAAGTTATTAGTTTCTTTCTTTTTACAAGCTCACAGATATTACGATCGGACGATACAATAGGATGCTCATGGAGAGCCACATCCCTCATCACATTTGCATACAGAGCATAGAGGCGAGTCTCGGATTCAGCTGAAGTTTCGTTCTCGTCCGCGCTAACTTCACGTGAGTCTGTGCCTACTAATCGTTTCTTTGCTGAAAGACGGCAAAAGAAACCAGCTATCTGCTGTGATGTTAGTTTTTTTTTAGGAACCTGAAAAAAAAATTCACAGTTTTCACACTTCATCATGCAGTCATGCCACCAAAACAGCATGAAATAGAATTCACCGGAAATGTTATTTGCCGATTTCGTGAAGTAGTCTGCTGTAACGGGTGTCAATTTCCATGTCTAGCTTGTTTCATGGCGCAGAATTCCGTCTTTAATCTCGAAATTTATAGATAAATGAATCTTGGTGACCTGAAAACAATATAACATGAGGTGTAGCCTGCAACTGATAATTCTAGACGCAAATGAATTTTACCACGAAAACCAACATGGCGAAAAAAAGACCTTTTTACTGATATCTTCCGTTAGTTCAATGATTTTGAATTTATTTTTTACTTAAATATGCATACATGCATGAAAAAAAATTGATCACTTCCGTCATCAGTAACCAGGTAACTAGATAAAAATGTCTAACGTGCACGAGTTCTTGGGAAAATATTCAAAAGGGAAAAAAAAATCTGGTCCACCGTCCACGCCATTCCTTGAATTTTAGCGGGATCATTTGCGGTCCACTCTGGGGATCATTTGCGGTCCTGGGATCATTTGCGGTCCAATTTGGGGATCATTTGCGGTCGGGGATCATTTGCGGTCCCGGGATCATTTGCGGAGCTGTACAGTACTAACATCACAGCAGATAGCTGGTTTCTTTTGCCGTCTTTCAGCAAAGAAACGATTAGTAGGCACAGACTCCCATGAAGTTAGCGCGGGCGAGAACGAAACTTCAGCTGAATCCGAGACTCGCCTCTATGCTCTGTGTGCAAATGTGATGAGGGATGTGGCTCTCCATGAGCATCCTATTGTATCGTCCGATCGTAATATCTGTGAACTTGTAAAAAGAAAGAAACTAAAATCTTTAAGTGTTGCTATGCTAAGAAGAATTTGCATCATTCTCGGGGTGGTATTACGGACATTTCAGCTCAAAAATGGAAAAAGGAATTTATTGCACGACTGACAGAATTTGTCCAAGAGTGCGCCTGCTCTTCCCGTTAACTGCCAGTCAGCAATAAATTATCAGTTGATCAAGCGTTATGAAAAAGAACTGTAACTGAGATAAAGCCGAACTGAAGGGTTGCGTGACAGTAAGTTTTTACTGCCGTTGAGATCACGCATATCGGATTTCAGTCACTCGATCGGATTTCAGTCACTCGACTCGATCGAGCCCTCCACTCAGTTTGTTTCTCAGTATATTCGAAACTGATTATGAAGACAACATAGAGTTTTTCTTATATATGGATGCAAATAATATAATTTATGCCGAGTGAATGTGAAGCGGACTGTAGTATGGCAAAAGACCAATCGGGAATTTACGAGCTAGAGTAATTCACCGTAATTATGGCGCGATTTGCAAGGTATGTATAGTCGAAATTTATTTTATATATCTCGGTATATCTAGAGTCAGTCTAATTATAAACATCATCTATACGTTTCTATTGATTCTAAGCATCAATGGGGATATATTTGGCCAAAACAATTACTTGATTACAAAGCGATAAATTCTGATGTCAATCGTTTCAACATGGCGTCATTTGTAATTTAGGTCGAGTTGGTCAGTTTTTATGTTAAAATAGCAGAAGATCCCAAACAAATAAGACCAGAATCGTATAGAACTATTCTACTAGAGTCGCTGGAAATATTTTTAGAAATTTTGAGACACTACCACATGCTTTTTTGCCAAGCTAATTTGAGCCGCCTTTGGCTTGTTTACGAAAGGCCGAAGATGTCGTCTCATAATCGGGATGTGGTTCCTTCAGAAATCACACGAGACAAAAAATACCACTATATCTCGATAAAGGAAGTCCCACACTATGTATATATAGCTGGATAAGTTCTGCTGTTACGTTTTAGTTAGTATGAGAACTGCCTGAAAACTGCATAATTTCGAGTTCGCAGAAGGTGAAACTTGAGCTTTTCACCCTCAGTCGGTTTTCAACGGTTTATTCCCGTTAAAATGGATATTTCAAAAATCTAACCTCATTTCGTTTTGTCTAGTATGTAAAGCTTCCCACAGGCAAAATATGAGCCAAATCGATTTTTGACCGTGTCCGCGAATTTTTCAATTTTCTTCGATTATAAGGGACATTCACTCTTAATAAACATCGAAAATCCACATAAAAGGAAAATTATTTTAGATCGTGACCTGACTTCTTTACTTGAACATAGAGATAAAAAAGATCGACAATTACAAACAAATACTGTAATCAATCGGTTTACCACATTCAACAACTATTTTATCCATTGTGATCTTTTGGATAAAGATGAAAATCTTTTCAATGGAAATCCTTCCAACATGTTAAGTTGTTTCGACATCGTTGGAAAACCTTTCGAAAGAGTGTCTTATTCTCAGAAAGAAAGCATGATGAGAAAAATAACAAGCAGGAATCAAATACCTTCAATGAGAATTTACGTGACAGATGAAAATGGTGAGATGATTGATTTTAATAATATGCCTTTGAGGTTTGAAATAGAATTTATTTAAATTTTCGATTAAAATGTCAGATCAAAATATAATACCAAGCGCTCCCCCGCTTTATCCAACACTTCCGGAAACGTGAGTGACTTCTGATTGAAAAAGATTTGTGATTGTCAAAAAGAACTTGAGAATGAAATTTCTCATTATCGAAAGGTTTGTAAAAATATAAAGAGTTAAGAATATTTTTCACACAACATCTTCCATCACAGGATTATCAGCAGCTGTGTTGACATCGTCAGGACTGGTGGTTTCTCTGAGCGGAATTGGTTTTGTTGTCGGCGCTCCTCTCGCGGCTGTCGCTGCTGTGATAGGATCAGTATCATCCGGGTTTATCATCGGCAGCAAAAGGCTCGATAAAAAGATAACAAAACATGAAAAGACTATTTCTCTCGCTGAAGCGAAACATCTTTCGATCAGCAGGTTGATTTCAAAGGCATTGAATGATGGTTCGATAAGTGATTCAGAGTTCAACTTGATTATGCGTGAGGTTGAGCAATATCATTCATTGAAAGACCGGCTGCGATCCCGTGTGAGAAGCGAAACTAAAGACGGTGAGAAAGTTGACGTTGAAGCTTTGAAAGAAGAAATAAAAAGGGAATATAAAAAAAAACTCGGATCACTCGTAAACATAAAGAGCTAAGAGTTGAATTCGACAAGAGACCTAATGGATTTTCTTTGTTTATCTCTCGTTCTATGAATATTTAATCACGAACTTATGCTCAACGCGTTTGTTCATATGTCAATCATCATTCAGCAACAAAATTTGACATTTCATGATCCTCTTCACTGATATATTCATTCTGAGAATGAATATATTTTATTTCATACGCATGCGTACGCTCTCCTTTTCACATGTGGACGCACCACAATGATAAGAATTTTAAAAAATAAGATATAAATATCTTGTTGAAACATAACAGTGTTGTGGATGGGATGATATAGTTAGAAATGCGAGGGCTTTCTATATCATCGCATTCACCGGGCATATATAACTAAAAACCCTCGCGGTTATATATGCCCTAAATAAATAAAATATATAATCTCAAAATGGTGGCTGGTTGTTGGGTAGAGCTATGACCGCGTTCGATGACGACCTTGAAAGGGCTGACATGTCAGCGAGGAGTTCGCGGTGGAAGTGCCGGTTCACCTCAAACTATAGAGGTGTGGAACATGAAGCGCTCTAAGAGCGGTGTGGAGGCGGGCAAAAAAAAAAAATTAAAAACCTCTCTCGGGAGAAGTGGTGAGAAAGAAGGAGAAAAAATCCCGAGAGAGGTTCTGTTGGCCAACAGTTTTGGGTTTTTTTTATGCAATCTTCAACATCACTTTCTTCTTCACTCACAACAACCTCATCTCAAATAAATTTTTTCTTTTTCAATTCTTCTCTGATGAAACCTTCAATATTTTCAACATCATATTTAATTCTTATCAGAGTCACTCCAAAAATTTTTACACTTTATATTTTTCATCTTATCTCTCTTCATTTGGTTGAAGAATTGTTTGTACGTTTGATGAAAAATATTTGGATATTCATAATGTTGAATCCCGTCGTATTCAAATGCTAATTTCAGACTTTGGCAATATCCGTCAAGTTCAAGCAAGAAACCAGTTTCATGATTCATCAGCCATGATGGTCTGATATTTGGAAATTTTTCTTTGAAAATATTTTCGAATATTTTTCTACACTTTTCTTCATTAAACATTTTATTGAAATAAAAAATTTTGCAAAAATAATTTTAATTTAAATGATAAAAAATTTAGCATTTAAATTTCTTTCACATAAAATTTCTTTTTTGTCTGTCCTTCTCTTCAGAAAAGGCCTGTCATGATCTAATGCATATTTAATGGCAGAAGGATCTGATATCCCACAAACCTGTGCCGCTTCTTTAGTCGTTTCGAAAACCTGTTTCATCAGTAACTTCAACTTTCCTTCCTCTTTTCAGGGGACAATAACCGAGCATCGCTTTTAATTCTTTGCTTGGAATCTTGTTTCTATATTTAACTCCACAGCCTTTGCTATTTCTCGGAATTCTTTTGAAGATATAGGAATAAGAGTTTGTGTTTCCATTTTTAATATATATATAAAAATAAAAAATAAAAAATTTCTGTTTCAAAAAAATTCTTTTTTTTTTTTTTTATATATTAAAAGTGGAAAACAAAAAAGTTGCCTGAATTAAAATCTGAAGCTAAACGGCTCGGACTTAAAAGATATTCAAAATTGAGAAAACAAGAGTTGATTGATTTGATTCGAAAAAATTCTCAATCAATTCCAGAACTCGGCCAGCAAGAAGAAATCCGAGTAATCGAAGAGATGCTTGGATTAATAAAACGAATAACAAACAACATTCCAGAAATAATAATAACGAGTCCTGAAGAAGAAGAAGAAGAAAACAAACAAATAAATAAATCTAATAATATAACATTTAAAATTAAAAAAACAATCAGCGCATTAAGAGGTTTTGCGACACAATTTACAATTGAAGGAGTTGAAAAAACGGGTCCAACTGAGTTTATGAAACAAGCCAAACCAGAAGTTTTAAAAATAATGAGAGAAAATCGTCAGACAATAATCAAAGTAATTTTAAATTGTGAGATGATTAGACAAGACTTAACAAGTGATAATATCGAAATTATAATGCTTATTTCATACAGATACAGTCGTAAATCTTGAAGCTACAAATGAAACTGAAGTGTATAATATTTTTATTGAAACCATTAAAGAAAAAATTCAGAATTTTAATAAAAGAGGAAGTAATTGGAGATTTCAACAAGTGATCTATCTTGACGTTTAAATTGCTGAATTTAAGCCATTAAATGGTTCATCTTATATTCCACTTCCAACATCCATTGCAAAAAGAATGCGGTTGTTAATATGAAGAATGAGGATAATCAATGCTTTAAATGGTGTATAACAAGAGCACTTAATCCTGTTGAAGATCACCCTGAAAGAATTGATAAGAAACTAAAACTTCAGTCTGAAAAAATTAATTGAAAAGAATTAAATTCCCTGTTGAGTTGACTGATATAAAAAAGTTTGAAAAACAAAATGAAGAAATAGCGGTAAATGTGTTTGGTCATGAAAGTGGAATATACCCACTAAGAATCAGCAAAGAGAATCGGGTGTATAAAATCAACCTATTACTAATAGAGAAAGATGAAAATAAGCACTATTGCTTGATTAAGAATATGAGTAGATTATTATCAATGCAAGTTTCTAAACATAATGGAATAAAAGAATATTGCTTAAGATGCCTCAACCATTTTTCAACAAAGAAAAGTTAGAAATTCATGAAGAGTATTGCTTGAACAATGAAGCTGTAAAGATTGAAATGCCAGATAAAGGTAGCTCGATAAAATTCAAAAATAATAATCGTTTTATCGGAGTTCCATTCATTATTTATGTAGATTTTGAATGTTTGGTTGAACCAATAAATGGATGTGAACCTTCTGATGAAAAAAGTTTTACTAATCAGTATCAAAAGCATAAACCTTGTGGGTTTTGTTATCATATTATATGTTTTGATGATAATCTTTTTTCTCAAAAACCAGTGCTTTATAGAATGAAAAGTGAAGATGAAGATGTTAGTCAAATCTTTGTTGATATGCTTGAAAAAGATATTAAGAAGATCTATAAAAAATTTAACTTTTCTAAGAAGATGATTATGACAAAAGAAGATTGGTGTGATTTGAAAAATCTGAAAAATGTTGGATTTGTGGGGATTTATTTGAAGATGATAAAGTCAAAGACCACTGCCATTTCACTGGAAAATATCGTGGAGCAGCTCATAAAATATGTAATTTAAAATTTAAAAAACCAAAATTCACTCCAGTTATATTTTATAATGTAGCGGGATATGATTCTCGCTTATTCATTAAAAATCTTGGAAAGAGTGAAGGAAATATAAAATGTATTCCCAATAATGAAGAAAAGTATATTAGCTTTAGCAAAGATGTTATAGTAGACTCTTTCATTAAAGAAGGAAAAGAAGTTAAAATCAAGAATGAGATTCGATTTATCGACAGCTTTAAATTCATGAATTCTTCTCTTGCTAACTTGGTTGTGAACTTGAGAAAATCTGGGCTTGCTAACTTTGTTATGAACTTGACAAATCTGAGCATGATAACTTAGTTGTGAACTTAAGAAAATCTGGGTTTATTAAATCAGTTGGAGACTTTTCAAAATCTAAGCTTGCTAACTCGGTTGCAAACTTGTCAAAATCTGAGATTAATAAATTAGCTGAAAACTTAACAAAATCTGGACTTGATAACTTGGCTGTGAACTTGATAAAATCTGATATTGGCAAACTGAAAGAAACCGAGAAGGTCTTTAAAGATAAAATCAAGTTAATATCCAGGAAAGGTGTTTATCCTTATGATTACATGGGCAACATTAAAAAGTTTGATGAAAAGAAGCTACCAAAAAAATAAGTTTTATTCAAAGCTTAACTATGAAGGAATTTCAGTGAAAGATTACAAGCATGCAAAGAAAGTCTGGAAAGAATTCGAGATGAAGACTATGGGTGATTATCATGATCTTTATCTCAAATCAGATGTTTTGCTTCTTGCTGATGTTTTTGAAAATTCAGAAATGTTTGTCTTGAAAACTATAAATTAGACCCAGCTTGGTATTACACCGCTCCTAGACTGGCTTGGGATGCTGCTTTGAAAGAGTCGAAAGTCGAGCTTGAATTGTTGACTGACATTGATATGCTGTTGATGTTTGAAAAAGGAACTCGTGGAGGAATTTCAATGATTTCAAACCGTTATAGTGAGGCAAATAACAAATACATGAAGAAAAAATATGATAAAACCAAACCATCTAAATACATTGCATATTTAGATGCGAATGGTCTTTATGCATGGGCAATGAGTGAAAATCTTCCTATCGGGAATTTCGAGTGGATGACTGGGTTTGAAAATTGGCGAAATGTTTCCTGCATTCTTGAAGTAGATCTTAAATATCCTGTTAGGCTTCATAATTTACATAGTGATTACCCGCTTGCTCCTGAAAGACTTGTTGTGAATAAAGTTGAAAAGCTGGTGCCTAATCTCCAGAATAAAAAGAAATATGTCATTTATCATAAGAATCTGAAACAATATGAAAAACTTGGATTAAAAATCACAAAAATTCATCGTGGAATATCTTTTTCTGAAAAACCATGGCTAAAAAGTTATATAGAAAAAAACACAAAACTAAAAACTGTTGCAAACAATGATTTTTGAAAAAGATTTTTTTAAGTTAATGAATAATTCAGTATTTGGAAAAAACAATGGAAAACATCAGAAAACGGGTTGATGTAAAATTAGTTAACAATCGGAAAAAAGCAATAAGACTATCTGCAAAACCAAATTTTAGTCATTTAACAATATTCGATGAAAATCTAATTGCGGTGAAAATGAAAAGAATAAAATTAGTTTTTGATAAACCAATTTATTGTGGAATGTGTATATTAGACATTAGCAAAACTTTGATGTATGACTTTCATTATAAATACATAAAACCTAAATATGGAAAAAGGCAAAACTATTATTTACTGATACTGATTCATTAATGTATGAAATTGAAACGGATGACTTTTATAGAGATATAAAAGATGATGTTGAATCTAAATTCGATACATCAAATTTTGCAAACAATCACCCCTCAGGAATTAAAAGAAAAAAGAAAAAAGTTATAGGAATGATGAACGATGAAGCAGGAGGAAAAATCATTGAAGAATTTGTGGGATTGAGACCTAAACTTTACAGCTACAAAATGTTTGAGGGGAAAGAGATTAAAAGGTGTAAAGGTATAAAAAAAAATACAGTTGTAGATAAGTATCTTGTACATAAAGATTATAAAGATTGTCTTTTCAGCAGAAAAAAGCAAATGAGAAAAATGAATGTTATAAGATCATATAAACATGAATTATTTACTGGAGGAATTAACAAAATAGCTTTAAGTGCAAATGATGATAAGAGATTAATATTAAAAGATAATATAACAACTCTTGCTTGGGGGCATTATGCAATTACCCCCGAAATAGTAGCCTATCACGACATGGGAAAGAATAAAGGTGATTGTGATCAGAAAATGATAAAATCTCTTGATAATATCCCATACGGCGAAATGCCAAAATGGGGTCAGACAGCACGATTTTTTAATTAATACAAAACAAAAATTAGGACTTGGAATGCAGGCGAAGATATGATTGTTTGAATTTTCTTTTTCGAATTTTCTTTTTCGAATTTTCAGAATTTCTTTTTTTCAGAATTTTTCTTTTTTTCGAATTTTCAGAATTTTCAGAATTTTCTTTTTTGAATTTTCAGAATTTTCAGAATTTCTTTTTTCGAATTTTTCAGAATTTTTCTTTTTTCGAATTTTTCTTTTTTTTCGAATTTTCAGAATTTTCAGAATTTTTGTGGTTAATGCAAAGAGTGTAACTTATAAAAGACCTGTTGGTTTGAAAGAAAAAAAACTTGATTCTTCAGTGAATGTGAGATATCTCTATACAGCTGATGAACTTGAAGGTGGAGGGAAGAGAGCAACTGACCCGAATTGGTCAATTAAAGTTAGTTTTTAGTTAATATCGATAGGTCATTAATAAATAAAGGAGAACCTGTTCTATATTATTTAAAGTATGGTCCCAAACGTGGATTCGTTCGTGAAGAGATGATGATAGTTCCAAATGGAACAGTGTTGCCTCCAGTTTGACATTTTTACCTAATGGGTAAAAATGTTATACTCTGTAAATTTTATCCAAGAAAAAAACTTTTTCAAAAAAAAATAAAATAAAATATTTCAAAAATCAGAAAATGAAATATTCTTTTTCCCAGCATTCTTGTTATTTCTAACTTGTTATTCAAAAGTTAAATAAATTTGAAAAAAGTTGAATGAGTAGTTATAAAAGGAGAGTTTCCAGGACAAAATGGGACAATTTAACTAATAAATAAGCAACAATGGCGAGCGAGCGAGTGAGCGAGTGAGTGAGCTATTGTTGCTTATTTATTAGTTAAATTGTCCCATTTTGTCCTGGAACTCTCCTTTTATAACTACTCACGGAGAATCCTTCTCTTAGATAATACTATGCCCACCAGTCTGGTAACAAAACATAAGAAGCCACCTCAGGATAAAAGCCAGACCAGGGGGGGGGATAGAGACAGGGCCTGGGACCGAGAACCATGCTCTCACAACTTGCAAAGCGATTTCGTTTTGGTCAGCGGTGTTTTTTTAAGGCTTCTTTTCGCGCGCAAAATTCCTTAAAAAATTAATTAACGTTCCTATATTGCTAAAAACTATTTCGAGATTATTCCAACACGTTCAATTTGTCCAATGTGGCCGAACTTTCCAGGAGCTGAATTCGTGAGTCCAAGTCCAGGACAGAAAAAGGAAAATTAACCTTCGCGTGTTGACGTTCTCCATAATACCGTGAATTTGGACATTTGATTTTTGTTTGTTTTGCATAGGAAGGCAAATAAATGTAAATGCAAAACGCACGTGCGTTTTGTTTTGCATGGGACGGCAAAGAAATATGCAAAACACACGTGCAGAATATTGTATTACGCGGTCGCGGTCGTGGTTGCATCTTAAAAACGAAAAACCTGAGGAAGAAGTTTATCTGATTTAAAGGATCACAAAGTGAAAAAATACAATAATCATTCATACATCAGTACGCACTTCCATCGCCTCATCGGCCGCCATGTTTTTATTTTATAGCTTTCCTTCTGGCTTTACACAACTTTTACGCACGTGCAGATGATGAATCCGCTGGCTAAAGTTGTGATGATTGCTTTGCAAGTTGTGAGAGCGTGGTTTGGATTTGATTTAAGAGAATGTATGGGAAGTAGCTACCCCCCCCCCCCCCCTGAGCCAGACCCCCCTATCCAAATCTCTCAATCTCTCTAAATAATAAGAGTGAAGCCTGCAAGAGAAAGCAGAATAATACGATGGAGTGGCCACCTTCTACATAAAAAATGTAGTCATTTTGAGGTTTTGGGCGCTTTTCATTTAGAAACAAGAAACTTGAAAAGCGTACACTTGAGTTTCAAATTCCACCCCCCAGTTTTCTTTTTCTTAAAAAACACGGCTGTCAATCACTGAGCTGTCACGCCAAATACGTATATACGTTAATGTCTGTGGTTTGCGTAATTCAGAATTTCAAACTAGCTCATGGGGGTTGGAGGATTGCATTTGAGCGGCAATCCTTGGCAATGATGTGCATTTGAGTGCTTTGCTGAAGTGTGGACATTTTACCCTTTATTTTTACGCGAATTTTACATTCCATTTTGATTCATTCAACTGCGTAAACAAACAGAACGACACGAGTTGCATAGCGACTTCTTCGAATTATTGCGCTAGCTTGAACAAAGTCTGTAGATCTTTGAATACTAAACAGAAACATGAAAAAGAGCGTAAATGGCTTATAAATATAAAGCGACCAGTCGCCGAATCAAGCAGCGGCTTTTCAGGCCTTTCCGATGACATGTACTTTTCACTTAAAAAGCCTGATCTGTGAGAATACAGCTGACCTTTTATGATATTCGCAAATTAACTAATGTATAAAATAAAATCAATTCATTCAACTCAACTCAACTTCATATCTAAACGTTCACAAAACCCAGTCATCAAAAGTGTATAATCCAAACTACAACAAACTTAACATAAAATCACGCTGAAATGCGTTCACAGTTAACTACGACTACAGCAAAAGAGGCAGTCCGCGTAAGAACCGACCGGTCAATTTTCGGCGGTAAATGGATTTCTTTCATTTTCTCCACAGAAGTAGAACATCATGTTTAAAGTACAAAAATCATATTAGTTTGGCTTCGTTCTTTTTAAAACTTGCGTTTGGCCGTTTGTCCCGAAGCGACCATAGATTATGCAAATTAGTCGTTCGGAACATCGATTTTTACCTGAAACTCGAAGCACCGTATAATAATGTAGATTTAACACAGTGAGCTAATATTTACGTCGTTAGTCATATTAGTAATAAACTTTGTTTTAAGCGTGAAATTGACTTGTTCCAGTTCGTACAAAATTAGTTATGATTTTTTTCGTACACCCACCTATTGGTGCCACAGCCGCCATTGGCAAAGTGTCTCGATAAAAATACATAATTTCTCAAAAGTGGGACCTGATCAGAAATCAATTCACCAATATTTTATCAGACCAAGGTCTGGTCTACAAATAACTGCAATAACATTTGTAGGCACTCGTCATATAATACTAGAAAATCTTGCATCAATTCACAAAAATGACAAATTTCATTATCATTCGGTCAATAAAGGCTGGTTTCATTTTCTTAAATTGTCTTTAAAAACATTTCAGACCTACAACAGATTAAAAAAGGCCCATATTACAGTTCTGAACGAAAAACATTTGTAAAAACTAACCTGAATTATGTACAAAGTCTTCCAACTGGACATCATTAGTGATTTGTAAGCATTATTTACCACTTGTTTCGAACGAATGGTCTTAAACTTGAAAATGTCGTCGCATTCCGTTTCAATCTTGTCCAATTTTGACCACCCGCACTTCATTGCAGCTTCCTAATATTTGTTTATGTTTTTCTATGGTTTGAAAGCATTATTTAGTGGTTTCAATCTATTTTAACACTAGTTTGTATGTACCAGAAAGGCCAAAAATTGCGTGACGTGGGCTTTAAAGCCATGGTAAAATTTCATCATGAGTAATATATTATTTTTTATCCGTTTCGACTAAACAGTAGACAAAAAAAATTCATTTCTCATCAGAAAAAGGACACCGTTATCGGAAAATTACACATAAGTTCCACGCAAGTAAGATCCAAGCTCCTGAAACGTGTATAATAAAAAAAAACGCAGAAAATGTAACATACCTTCGCAGCCAAGACTTGAAAATACTGTGTTACGCGAACAGCACTCTGCCCCAGCTCTCATCCTACCGGTTTGCCCGAGCGACTCGACCGAATTTAATACTTGGGCGCCTTATTAGTAATCGCTCAAGTAAAAAATCTAAATCTAATAATTGGAATTTCTGTTTCGGCAAAAAGCTGTTCCAAATGTTTTCAGAATTTGCAAATTGCCCTCGTCGAGTTAATTCTCCATTTGGTTCGATTCCAAACGTGACAACGGGACTTTTTAGAAGTTCCGTGCCCGAAAGGGGACTTTCATATGAAAGTAACAGGGGTGATCGCCGTACCTTTTAGGGGTTAAGTTAAAACTCTTAGTTTGGAACTGTTTAGGGTGTTAAATCTAAAATGACCACTGTTGGAGTTTTTCCGGTACCTTTTAGGGCATTAGGCTGGACAACTAACTAGTTTTTGGAAGAATTTGTACCTCCTGGGGGTGAAAATTAATTCGAGCCACACCCACTTAACGAGATTCTGATACCTTTTAGGAGTTCCGGCCTTACAAAATTTCTGACGATCATCGCAGTCACTTTTATAAAAGTCCATTATATTTAATCTTGAAGATGTTGTCACGGCGTCAAAATATTTAATCTTTGGCCAACTAAAGAGGAACATTTAAAAATACGGGTGTGGCGTCAGAATTTCAACCGCGGGCGGTTAGTCACGAAAACATTAAACCATTAAACTGCAGGCGTGGTGGTTTGAGCACCCCAGTATAATTCACTTTATTAGGCCGTGATTGCCATTATTTACAATCCATATTTACTGTTATACTATATCTTCACACGGGACCGGTTTTAAATACATCCGATAAACCTTTTGTTCACACGGTACCACCTATCCGGTCCAGATCTGCTCCAATATTTGGAACTGCATAAAAGCTAGTCCAATTTTGGAACCGTTCATGTCCCAATTTTGACCGGCCCCATGTGAGCACCTACACCAGTACCGGCTGTGTTACACTCACAAGGGACCGGTCTGAAATGATCCAGACTGACCGCTTCGTGTATTCTGTGCACGATCAACTGGTAGAAACAACTTACATTCACACGTTGATCATGTAGTGTAGTGAACATGTGAACATGTACTCATAAAAGGAACGGTCTCGTGTGAACATACCTGGTCGAGTCCAATCTCGGACGGTCCATTTCGGTCCTTAAAAGTTGTAAAGAGGTTAAAGGCGAGATTCTACGGTATAAGAAGCACTTGCATGAAATCTTGGGTATAAATGTCCTCCTCTCACTAAAAATGTGTTACCAAGGGGAAGAGAGAACGTAGCTCTTGGAAAGTTCAAAATAAGCTAATGTTTACCAGAGTCCAGAAAGATAACATGAATCGTTATGTCAAAGGATACTGCCAATCCCTTATCACACCAGGTAATGGCTTCTTTGTAACACTGTAGCTGCACACAAGCCCTCGCTCCTGAAAACCAGTAATAATTTGATCAAGAGTATTACATTACCTCCATTATGAAAGAAGAATTCTTCTTTTCAAGAATTTGTCGTGTCAGTTATATGGTCGATCTGTTACGCGTTATTGTGCAGTTCGAAAATCTGTTCTTAAGATCGCGCAGGACCCTTGCGCCATTATGTATGTATTTATTTAAGGTGACTCCGACACAGCGCAAAATGAGTGCACGTGCGCCAACCTGCTCGCTCATTTCCATACAAACATAATGGCGGCAATTCAAAATTCCCGGAATTTGTTTTCATTTCGCGTGGATAAGGCCGTCACGGAACAGATAAGGTTTTTACCTTGAAAGCAATTCCGAGAGAGACTCTTCTTTCACATATCTTTTTTAGCAAACTAATTATCTTTGCCACAATAGTGAATTTATCGCTCGAAGTCGAGCGATCGTAAGTGAAACACGAAAACATAGCTCAAAGAGTTCATGTTTCACTTACGAAACGAAAGGAAAATCCTCGATCCGCGCGTGTTTTTCTGATTTTTATGACGTCAGCATGCCAAAAAAGTCAAAATTTACCGTGGATTTTCTCGCGTTTCCTCGGTAAATGTTTTTGAAAATTCGCACAATTCAAAACAGAAACGTTACCTATCACATGACCGTTTTTGAAGAAATTTGTCAGAGCAAGTAAGTTTTATTGTTTAAAATAACAAATGAGGTAATATTGGCAAAATCGTCTGAAAAACCACAAGGTTTTTTCCCCTTCAAAATGCCAGCAAACTCAGTTTCATAAGATGGCAAAATTGAAAGAAATTTCACCGAAGGAAACTAAAAAAAAATAAGGAATAAAGATACAATATAGCAAAATGTGCCATTCTTTAGATGCTATGTTGCCATGGAAACGGCCTCCACGAAAAAAGTAACAAACTATAATTAACTGTAATTATATCAGTTTCAATATTCATGAGTAGGTCAGGTGTTTTTATAACGTTATTTATAATCGATTCAAAAAAATTCTGTTTTCGGCGTATTGGTAATTAGAAAGTTATTGTTCTTAGTTTTGCGGCACGTGCAATTCAATGTCCCGAATTATCATAATTAGATTCACAACTTTGTTGTCATACACTGTGTTGACTCGGTTAGTCTTCGGAAGGGGCAAAACCTGCATTTTGTGTCCAAGCTTTCGTCGCGGATATAGAATTTCAGGAATTGATACACGAGGGAGATAAACTTAGTGTACTGTATTGCGATGTGACAGAAGCGGAATTGCAAAAAGCCTTTCAAAAAGAAGATAGAACGTTTCAAAGTCGAATTTCACAATTTCAAAATTGGAAGCCAAATAACTTTCAACGAGTCCTTAAAAATTGCAAAATCTGCTTCTGTCACATCACAAAAGAGGTTTATGATTTAGCACTACGTAATACAATCATTTACTTTAGAACGCTTCTCAAGCTGAAAGCTTGGACACAAAAATTGCTTTTCCGCAATTCTAAAGTTAGTATCTTAAAATATCACCATGTATCGCGATCCGCTTATAGGTTTTGCTTAGCGCGCGAGGCGTCAATATAATGTGGTATTGCCGTCTCACTTTTCTGGTCTGTGATTGGTTTACAAAGTTCAAATTGACATCGCGGCACGGAATTGGGTCCTCACGTACAAATGTACGCATCAAAATTCAAAAGTTTTGCTTCGAAGAATCGTCGGCAATCTTGTATCTCTGGTCATTCGCTCAGTTTGAAGGCTTTATTCGCCCGGTACAAACTTCCTCAATCTAAAAGTTAGCGTAAGGTGAGTAATAAAAATCATTTCTTCTTGAAAAAGTTTGTTTACCCGTTTTCAAAACTGCTTTGCTTTCGCGATGTGCGCGCGCTAAGTTGGTCGTAATATGTTTTTGAACAAGCTTTTTCGGTTCAAAATTGGATTATTTTCCCGTTTCATTGTCGCTTGGTACTTTAGAAAACTTCATGGGACGTAATTCTGAATCGCCTTTATTTCCATGAGCAATTTACCGGCGAAAAAAGTCGGACTTTCTTCGAGACCAAAAATGCTTTCGCGTTCAAGTATTCGTGTACATTACGTCGCGTATAGGGGAATTTCTATTTCAATCAACAACAACTGATCTGAATTTTCCTTTTAATCTGTCCAAAAATGTTTGAATCGCGATACAAAACTAATTGCGATTTTGAGACGGCAATACCACATTATATTGGCGGCGTTGGAGAAAATATATTCCGTATTGGGCTCCGTCGCTTCGCGACTCCGCCCAATACGGAATATATTTTCTCCCAAACTAGCCGCCATATAATGTGGTATTGCCGTCTCAAAATCGCAATTAGTTTATAGTATCGCGATCCACCTATAAGTTTTGCTTACGAGTGAGACGACATTATTTGCGGTAATGTCGTCTCAAATGCGGGCCGGTGATTGGTTCTGAAGATACAGATTGGCACCGGGGCACTGAATTGGGTTCCTCACGTACGCATCGAAATTCAAAAGTTTTCTTCGATGAACTCGTCGCAATCGTTATATCTTGTCATTTGCTCATTTATGGAGTGCTTTATTCGCCGGTACAACTTTCTCAATCTAAAAAGTTAGCGTATGGTGAGTATTAAAAGTCATTTATTCTAGTAAGAGTTTGTTTACCGTTTTCACTTGCTTTCGCCGATGTGCACGCGCTAAATTTGTAAATCAATTTTTCGGTGCAAAATTGGATTATTTTCCATTTCATTGCTGTTTGGTACTTTAGCAAACTTTGTGGGACATAATTCTGAATTGTTTTTGGTTCCATAAGCAAATTTATCGGCGAAAAACTCCGACTTTCTTCGAAACGATAAAATGCTTTCGCGTTCAAGTATTCGTGTACATTACGTCGCGTTTATAGTGGGAATTTCTATTTCAATCAACACAAAACTGATCTTAATTTTCCTTTTAATTTGTCCAAAATGTTTGAATCGCGATACAAAACTAAATTCGATTTTGAGACGACATTACGGCTTTATAATGACGGCTAGTTGGGAGAAAAATATATTCCGTATTGGGCGGAGTCGCGAAGCGACGGAGCCCAATACGGAATATATTTTCTCCCAATAGCCGTCATTATAAAGCCGTAATGTCGTCTCAAAATCGAATTTAGTTATAAAATTGCGATCTGCCAGTAAAAACGACAATCATGATGTAATTCTATCATCGCCAATATCCCCATTAAGTTCAGCGGAATCGACTTTTAAATGCAGAGATTTGAAGCTTTAGAAAATAACACCTACCACTAAAATTTGGCTTATGAATTTATTCATGATCAAGGGTCCTGCGCGACCTTAAGTATAGGTAATCGCATGGGGCCGAGTAAAATTAAGGATAATATCACGCGTGTTTTTCAGAATTTGCAGAAATTGCCGAGTCGCGCAGCGACGAAGGCAATTTCTGCAACTTCTGAAACACAAGTGATATTAATCCTTAATTTACGGAGGAAACATCGCTATTACTTGTTTATGACATAGAGGGCAAAATTTTCGGAAAAATTCAAGCCGCGAAGCTAAATTCAGCCGGCGGAACGAAAATATTCCTTCCTAAAATCACACAGAATCACAGCGAGATCGAGCAAACCCTTACGTTCAGAACAGGATAACGTTGACTGTTATGTAAATCTTAAGAGAAAAATGTAAGTCGTGAAATAAAAAAATAACAAGCTTACACTCAAGCCAAGTAAAACGTATTTATTCAACTGTTTGCATGTTTTTGAAGCGTTTCCGCTGCGAGCTGCTTGATCCTACATCAATCGAACAACAAACGACGACTCCAAACAAACTTATAGGGGTAATTTCTCCTGTTTAATTTGTCCTTTTTTCTTTGAAAAACAACTCTGTGCTCTTTACTCTGGGTTGCACATGATGAAGCCCGTATAAACAGAAGTGAAGGAAAGAAGTCAGTTGGGCCCCCGCCATGAATGAATTTCGTCGCAAACTCGCCAAGTGTCTCGCGATGTTTTCTAGTTTGCAACTGAAATAATCTTCTTTTGTTTTCGAGTGAAACATGAGATTCAGCTTTCGGAATTTGTTTTCAAGCTATCACCCGGTTTCCATTCCTTTTTCATCAAATAACTCGGGAACTGAAGTCAAACTACGAAGCGACGTACAAGCGAGCGCTGTGTTTGAAAATTCTGCTCAAAATCCGCCGTCAAGAAGCCAACTAAGTGCAGCGCGCTCAGCCAATTAGGAGCGAGGAATTTTGCCGCTCGTCCAATTAGGATCAAGTAATTTTGCCCGGCCCAAACCAAAATTAATGAAAAATGGCCCTCTGTCTCAGCCAATCAGCATTCAGTAATTTTGCCCTCTATGTTATAAAATTAAGTAATTAATAACTCATCTGGTTTAAAACAAAGGAAATAATTACCGTGAAGATGGTTTGGATATCTGATCTTAACTAGCATATATTTTTTCAGATTAAATTTTTCTGTTTACTCCTTAGTTTCTGACAGAGATAGTGCTTTATCACATTTCCTCGAATTTCTCTTCTCGGTGTTTGGAAATGTGATGAAAAACACTGTCTTGCGTGTTTGATATATTTACTTCTAAGAGCTTTGTTAAGCCACGGACCGACTGGACATGGCATGACACATCAGAGACATGGACTTGAGGGAATTGCATGAGGACTTCAAAGGCCTGACGAGAGTGAGTCTCAATTTGTACCAGTGTTTAGTTGATTCAATATTTGATCGTAAAAAGTTGCGAATTTAGCTTACTATAGGCTGAAAAAGACTGAAGTCAACATGGCCGCCAGGACCCTTACCTGTTTCTATGGCTTCAATGAAAGTCGGTTCCAGCTTAACGGCAACTGCTGCATCGTTCAGTGCATTTGATAATTTCCTGACAAGACAAGACAAGTTCATATTCAAGTTCAAGTTTATGTAAGTGTTAAAAACTACTGAACACTAAACTGAAAAAATACACTAATCCCTCTCCCAGTTGGAGTTGTTACAGCATATGATCAAGGAATTCCAATCGGAAAGGTCGTTTTGGGAGCTCAGTTGCATAAAAAAACAAAAAATGCACACGAATACATTTTAGAGAAGCAGGGATGGGTGCAGTGGTGAGAGCGCTCGCCTTCCACCAATGTGGCCTGGGTTCGAATCCCGGAACCGGCGTCTCGTGGGTTGAGTTTTTGTTGGTTCTCTTCCTTGCTCCGAGGGTTTTACTCCGGTTTTCCTCCCTCCTCAAAAACACAACATTTCTAAATTCCAATTCGATCGGAAATAGTGGAAGAGAAGAACCACTCTATGGATTTCCACTGAAATTCCCATTTATTTTATTTTTTTATCATAATATCTTTTTAAATGACTTTTTCAGTATAATCTCTGAAAAGAGGAACCGTGAAGCCTTTCAATTTTTTATATATATTTTAAATCAATCAGCTAAGGATGTGGGTCTACAAACTTAAACAATAAGCTAACAAGCAAACATTATAAAAAAAAAACAAGATCTTACCCAAATGTAAATAAGCTGTAGCCCTGTTGCTGTACAGTTTGGCATTCAGTTGTACATCCTTGCAGTTCACTTGAATTCCTTCCGTGTAGAAGTATATGGCGTTACAAGCTTCTTTGTTCCTGTATTCTTTGTTACCTTCTTCCAGGCACACTTTTGCTTTCGCTAATAAAAGAAAACCTTCTATAGTCATTAGGATCACAATTGATAAAGATAATAATAATAATAATAATATCTTTATTAATGTGTCAATGTGTTTAGCTCATAGAGCTAATTGGGGACACCTACTACAAAGTAATTATGATGTACAAATACATGAAATAATTCGTTTATCTTACTTATTACTTACTTATTACGGTTTCCGTACTTACCAGTAGCTTGAAATGTTTATTTCCTTGCAAATACCACTTTATACAAAACCTTTGCGCAATCAATAAATAAATTAATCTGGGTTTGTCGTTTCTTCCTAATAAGTACAACTGCGCAGAGCTAGTAGCGAAAGACATCAGTAGGAGTTGAATCTGGAACGTTTCGCAGTTACAAATTAGAAAAACAAATCAATTTTTACAGCTGCATATTTCATATTCTCAATTTATTATACATCCAGAAAGAGTCCACACTTTTTAAGGTAACGTTTCTATGGTGTCTTTTGTAAGGTGACGTAGTGTAGCAACTAAGAAACAGGAAACGCTTGTAGTGTCTACATAACGCGAAGCAGGCATGAAAAAGAGGCCACAGCTTTAGACCTGGTTCAAACTTCCTCGTCTTCCCGCTTTGTTTTCTTTTCTCACCTCTTAAAGTGTCATCATCAAAGTCCAGTTTTCCTTCAGAAGGTGATGCGACTTGACCATCCGCCATGACTGAAAATACGTTGACAAAAGAAATATCGCATTAATCGGGGTTCGTGTGTTATTGTTGTTGTTGTTGTTGTTGTTGTTGTTGCTGCTGTTAATTAATCATTGTTTCTGTTAATTATTCTAAACCGGCAACGGAATAATGAAACTTATTAAATAATTTCTTGAATTATTTTTGTTTGTGTAACAACCGACCGACCCAACGACCGAAAGACCGACCGACCGACCAATATCAAAGAAATTGGTTTGAAAGGCAAAAAGTAAGATTAATGTCGTAGAACCAATTTCATTGTCGTAAAATAACTAATATTACAGGTTTGAAAGGTCCATTTGAAAGGTTTGACATTAGAGTAATTAAAACGATGTTTTTTTTACACTGCCGTCAGTCATCTTAGCGGCGTATTTCCTGTATAATTATATGATTGACGGCAGCGTAAAACCGTTAGTTGGGTTTTTGAACTTAATTCAGGGTTCTCCTGTTATTGCTTGGCGCAGTAATGCTATTAATGGTACAACAAAAGTTATATCATAGAAGAACTCAGATACTCAAAGGATAGTGCACTTCTCCACCCAACCTGATCTACATAGGACAGGGTGGTTTGTGAATTGTGGGAGTGCAAACCCACACCTCCAATAGCGATGTTTCTCGTTACGTCACCTATTGTTATTAATGTGCCAACCAGAGAACTATTGGCTGTTGAAACAAAGAGTTCTTTTTGTTTAATGGTTGGCAAATTTGAATAACAAAACAAATGTGATGTAATGTTGATAAACAGTGAACACTCCTATAGGTGACTACTAGAAAATCAAAGACCCGTTTGTGTTGAAGTTACAAAACCTTTGACTTGAAAAGACTTAAGAAGACGTCCGGTCGTTTAATAATAGCGAGAAACCCCTTTGGCTAAGATGTTACTGCAAGCGGATATCTACAAACAGACCTTTACCTGAGAGGTCAGTTTTCTACATTTAAATTTACAAATGTAAAATCATTTTACTTCTCGTACGTGTAGATTTTAGTTGCAAGGGCATAACTTGAAAAAGGTAGGCAGACTTTTTCAAGTTGAGATCAAAGGCTCCTGCATGGGTAACTCATGATAGCACTCCTTTTATAGCTTCAGTACACTAGTATGAACCATTATTTTTAGGTTTCCATTGATGCAAATACTTATTTTGGCTTTTGACTTTTCGAAGATATATGATCTTTACTGTTGATGAACTATTCTGACTATTAAAGAGATGATGGAGAGAATTCTCTGGCTCCTGTTGAAGTGTTTACAGCTGTTTCTCTGTCCGAAAAAAGATTGTGTTAAAATCTGACAGTACGGTACGTAACTTTTATGTAGGAAAGGTTCTCCTATCATATAGAAATTGATACCCGTTGCTCAGAATTGTTATTATCGATGTTGATCGATTAATTTAATCGACAAGTATCGATTACTATCGAGTATTATCGATTAATCAATTAGCTTTCCGATGATCGATTTGTTACGTCCTGCACAGGGAAAACACAGGTTATCGTCCGTTCACCGAAGTGAAGCCCTATCGAGGCGGGTTTAGTACTTGGACAACACCAATATGCAAATAAATTGTTGATGTTGACTGAAAACATTTTCAATGCATAGTCTATTTCATCATGAATAAAAACTTATAAAATACCCAAGAATTCTGAATCGGGGCTATGTCACGGTATTTTTTTGCTTTCTTCCCTGTTTTATTTTTTTACGAGTTCTAAACTCAACATGCGAATGAAATATTAAAATCCAAAGATAAAATCTCACTTACATAACTAATAACATAGAGGGCAAAGTTACTGAATTCTGATTAGACAGAGGGCATTTTCGATCGTTAATTTTGGTTTACACGGGGCAAAATTACTCCGAAGATTCCCGAAAATTTCCCGAGCTCCTCCGAAGATTTTCGAACGTTATCGGAAGGTCAGCAGATATTTCTGAAAACACGCGTGATAATATACTTAATTTTACTCGGCCCCATGCGATTACGATGATTTCTAAGTATTATTTACCAC
This sequence comes from Desmophyllum pertusum, assembly GCA_029204205.1. Classification (NCBI taxonomy): domain Eukaryota; kingdom Metazoa; phylum Cnidaria; class Anthozoa; order Scleractinia; family Caryophylliidae; genus Desmophyllum; species Desmophyllum pertusum. The sequence goes on along the minus strand of MU825929.1, from coordinate 209,383 downwards.
TTGTTTTATAGAAATTGACTAGCGAAAATCGTCGGGCCGTCGTTTTTCAAGTTAATCGTTTTGCAATCCGTTTCAATTGCGGCTTCCTGGTGATACGCGCAAGTAAACTTTTACACGGGCTTTTACAGGTACCCCACTGAGTTTACACGTATAAATTACGAGTATTCTGACGAAGGATGAAACCTTTTGTCATTCATACACGCGAAGTGCGAGTATTTCTTCACGGAGAAAAGTACATACATGTCCCTATTTGGGAAAATCAGTCTATAAAAAGAAAATAGCATTGCAGTGTTATTTCAGTTTTCAGTTTTGGGTTTTCGAAATATTTCGGTTTTCGCATGATAGTGAAATTATGAAGGCCTCGGTTTGTGTTATCCGCCTCAGCCTTCGTTTCGACAGATAACACAAAGCGAGGCCTTCATAATTCTCGCTATCATGCTCAACCTCATCCAGTAATTGTTAAATCATACATGATATCATGATACCTTCAGTATACATCCTGAGTGATATCATGACACCATATTATCACCATTGCACAAATATCTTATTACGAACAACGAGATCTCGTTAGTTACTGTCAGTACCAAATAAAACCAGCCATTCAAGCAGTTTACAATCCACAGAATAATATCCAAAACGTGCTACAGTGGAACCTCCATTCAGGGGACACCCTCGGGGTCCCCTTAATGGAGGGTTGGGCGTGGTGTTGTTAAAGGGACACTGTCCCGGCGTATTTGCTCAAAACAGTTATAAATGCACGAAATGGTCCCTAAATCTATGAAATAAGACGTGATAAACTCTAATTAAATGATAAAAAGCAATTTCTTCAGGAAATTCCATACTGCAGCAAAATGTTTGCAAAATTTCAAAGATTTCCGAGCCAAACTTGAAACTTTGAAAAACTGACATCCTGACGTTTTTCAGTTCAAAAATCCATATTGCAATCCATTTCCATCCTCGCTGTCGTTAGTCATCCTCACTTCCTAATGGGTTCCTGTCATTTCTCGAGTGCTATTCTACAGAATCAAACCATTATTGTTCAACTTCCTATGATCTAGATATGTTTCTGTGCTTCCCAAATCATGCTAAAATGAGGGCCGTGTCACTTTAATTATTAACCACCAAAACAAAATTTAAAAATGCCTGTTTTCTTGACATGGAATGCAGCCATTTAATTAAGTGGCAATCAAATGCATGATTTTAACTTGCAACAGCAACCTTAGACTTTTTAATATGTAACTGCGTTATTCTTGAAAATACAACAAAGAAAGGCTGACTGTACGGTTGGGATAAATGTGAATATATATAAACAATAGCCTCTATTTGGCGAGGAAATATGCTCGGATATTTGTCCGCGGACATTATCTGTTCCGAGAAGCGAACAGTTTTACGAGAGCAAAGCTCGAGGAAAACTGTGAGCTTCGAGGAACAGATAATGTCCAAGGACAAATATCCGAGCATATTTTTGAAGCCAAATGGAGGCTATTGTAGTTATTATCCTTCAAATATTTTTTTCACAAGGCCGCTCTGTTTGCCGTGGAAGATCTCGGTCGGCCAAGCTGTTAAACAACAAAATAATTCTGTTGGCGTTCAAAAATATTTCTAGTCTGTTCAAAACAATCAGTTTTATTTAATTTAGCAATTTATTTGAGACGAAAACTGAACCTGATATATCATCTTAATAGGAGAAATCGCTTCATCCTACTTTTAAAAGTAAACAATGATACAGAACCCCTAATAGATTCAGGAATACTGTTCCAAATGTCAATTATCTTATTTCTAGTCGAATAGATTCTATAATTTGTTCTGTTAAAAATTTGTGTAGCTTTTTTGAGTTCCTGATATTATGATCATGAATTTGGCTATTATTTGTGCAGAAATCATTGAAATAAGGCGGTAGAGCTTTTTTGTGAAGGCTATAGCTGAAAGTACCTATTAAGAGATCATTTATTTGATGGATATTTAATAGGTTTAACTTTATAAAAAGTGGGAGAGATGGTGCAGTGTATGTAGAAAACGTTATAATTCTTAATACCTTCTTTTGTAATTGGAATACTATTGCCAGCCTTGTAGGATAGTTATTTGCCCATACTATATATTGCATAATGGAGGCATGGATAAATTAAGCTATTATATAATAGTTTCAAGAGTGATTGACTGATATAAAAGCGAATTCTACAGAGGATACCTGAAATTTTTAACATTTTCATTGTAATAGAATCAATATGGTTCTTCCAAGTTAAATGTTGGTCAATTATAATACCCCAAAATTTAGTGTTTCCAACTTGTTGCAAAATTTCATTGTTTAATTTAATATTCAGCTGTCTTCTTAAGTGTTTTTTGCGAGATCTAATAGTAATGAAGCTTGATTTTTTAATATTGAGTGTTAGTTGATTTAATGTTAACCATTCTTGAACCTGATTTAGCTCTTGATTTACTTTAATTCAAGTTCACTAATATCCTTTCAGAGCAAAACAGATTAGTATCATCAGCAAATAAAATAGGAGACAAGTTAGTCGTAGAGTTTACAATACAAGGTCATTAAATATCACCCGGATATTCCCCAGTTTTGGCTGTGTCACGTGACGTGTTTAGACCAATCGCGAAATATTGGAAAATATAATCACATTTATCCCAACCGTACAGTCAGCCTTTCTTTGTTGTATTTTCATTTTTAAATTTGCTGATTAGATCCACCAGGATCCGGTACCATTGTATTGTCCGTTGGCCCTTTCAGATTTTTACAAAGTTATTCTTGAACAATAGAACGGACTGTTGAAACACACTTGAGATTGATCAATAATAATAGTCTTGTACTCATTAGCAGATTAGCAATAGCATTCGGACACTCAAAAAGTGTCCCCGTCCTCAGCTCTTAATAGAGGTGTCCCTTTAATAGAGGTGGTAAATACAAAGATTATATGAGCGTTTTGCCGGGACCAGAAGAAGTGCCCCTTAATGGAGGTGTCCCCTTAATAGAGGTGTCCCAAAGTAAAGGTTCCACTGTATTTTCATTTTGCTCGTAACTAAATATTCAGTTCATGTAGTTCTGGCGCTCACCCTCATCAGTGTCATGGAAGAGGACAGTCTAGTAGTCTGGTTTGTTGTTGTTGTTGAAAAAGCTCTTTATTCGGTCAACAAAATAAATCGACTGTTAATCACGGAAGAAAATGAGGAAGAAGTTATCGTCGAGTATTTTATAGCCAGGCAAGAAACGTTCCTCACTCACTAGCTGTGCAATCTCTTTTACCTCAGTCGAAATACAACAATACAAGGCCACCTTATCGATGCCATACAAATATATATATTTTCTATTGCTCGGCCGGAGGAAAGTCGATCGAACTCGACTGACAATGTTAGTTTAATGCTCCTGTTCATGGCTCCACGGTTGGATTACTAAAAGATGTACTCGTAAAAAGACTGAACTTATGAAAAGGCCAAAACATGCACATTGGAGCTTGAATTGTGCATGCCTGTCAACCCCATACTATTTTTCACCATTCCTTTCTGATCAAAGTTCTTCCTCTTCTTTTTCTTAAGACCTCGTAGCTGTTCGTCAAGTCACTTCCAATTTCTTCATAAAAGGCGTCAGTCACTAGCGAAGATTTTGGTATCACAAAGGGACGAGATTGCCTCGAACAAAAATAAACAACAACATAGGCTAGACAGCTAGTAACACACCGCGGGAGGTAGGTAAAGCAATTTTATTGAGAACTTTGCTGTGTTCCTATCTCTTAGAATCTAGCCTCGCCACCAACACATTCTTGTTCTATAATTGCCTGTTACCACCCCAGAAAACTCAGGCTTTTCTTTGTAGACGAAATTATTATTTCGTACCATGAAAGCAATCGTCAATTTTCGGTACATTCTTCTCTTCTGTTCATATATCTAATCGTTCAATTCTGGTAAGCTTCGGTGACATATCAGGCGCGTTTGGTCGAGCCATGGTTCGTATTTTGGCAAGATGCACTTCACGCAAAAAATATTTCCTCGAGTCAAAATGTGTCACGCGCTCTGAATGTCGATGTCGGTGTGTATTTGTACCCCGCTGTCTTGATTGTTTATTGTTTTAAAATTAACTGTTTACGGTCAGAATTTCCATCATCTTACCTTTAATGTTTTCCTTCCTTTCTCCAGCAGTGAATTTGACGAAAAGACTGTCGAATGTTGTCGTTTTTCGAAATATTTTGTTGACTTGATATCGTAGGAAATCAGGATAGCAGATAAAGCTGATTGGTTGATTCCTAATTTGGGTACGGTAATGTGCTATAACGACCAAAGTTTTCTTACCTTTATTTCTAAAAGAGGAAGTCGAAAGGAAAATATAACACGTTCGGTTTCTTTATGTTTTAATGAGCAAGCGTTTTACTCGCTAATAATAACTGACATTTCTTACGCCATAAATAATTATTTCCATTCAGATGGAGTTATTCGGCTAATCAAATGTCGCTCTATACTATCTCTAAAATCATTAGAACTGCTAATATGTAAAGTGCAATGATTGCACGGCGGAAAGAATGATGCTAAACATGCCTCCCACCCGTGCGAAGCAAAATATCTGAATGCAGAAAAACACCTGCAACAGCAGGAAACAAAAATCGTAAGTTTCATTTGTTTGGAAAAGTGAAAATGAATTCGAAAAAAATCAGTTTTCTTTCATTTTCGAAATTTAAAAAAATGAAATCCCTAAAATGTAATTTTATTTTTTGAAACATTAAAAATGAATTTGAAAAATACATTGTTAAAAAAAATGAATGACCCTAAGATGATCTAAGATCAACGGATTTCTTCCTTAAAATTGACAATCGGGGTGGGGGTAGGGGAAGAGCCCTGGACTACAAGACGTTACGAGCACAATGGAAATAAAAAGTTTTGGATAAGTCACTCTGTGGATTACAGTAAACTGCTAGAATGTATGATATCAGGCCATCTCAGTCAAAACTTGATATCATGAGTATCAGACCTCATGATATCATCATCAATATACATCCTGAGTGATATCATGACACCATATTATCACCATTGCACAAATATCTTATTACGAACAACGAGATCTCGTTAATTATTGTCAGTCCAGAAAAAGTAACTGATCTATTTGTTGTTTGTTGTTGTTGTTGTTGTTGTTGTTGTTGTTGAAAGAGCTCTTTGTTTGGTCAACGAAGTAACTCGACTGTTAAGCACGGCAAAAATGAAGAAGATGTAATCGAGTCAATTTTATAGCCAGGAAAGACAATTTCGTCATTGTGTCAATCTCTTTTACCTCAGTCAAAGAACAACTATACAACCACCTTATCGATGTCATACACAATTATAGTTTTTCTATTGCTTGGCCGAAGGAAAGTCGATCGAACTCTGCTGATTCTCCTGTTCATGGCTCCACGGTTGGCTCACCAAAAGATGTACTCGTAAAAAGCTAACTTCTGAAAAAGGCCAAAATATGCGCATTGTAGCTCGAGTTGTGGATGCCTGTCAACCCCATACTATTTTTCACCATTCTTTTCTGATCAAAGTTCTTCCTCTTCTTTTTCTTAAGACCTCGTAGCTTTCCCTCGATTCACTTTCAATTTCTCCATAAAGGGCGTTCACATGACAAAAAGCAAGTTTAAAGCATAACAGTTGAAAGAAACAATTGAAAACTAAATACAAAACAAATGGAAAATACCTTGTAATTAATGTGATTTCTCGAGCATTAGCTAAAACGCACATGATTAAAAAAGTCACCGTTTCGATTAATATGAGTGATATTGTACAAAGTAAGATAAATTACAACAGCTTTAACTGCAATTTTGCTAAACAAAACTAATATCTACAATTTACTATCTACCCCCCCCCCCCCCCCCCCCCCGGTACCGAGCAGAATTCGATCAGAATAAGGGTGTCCGAGCAGAATTTCGAGCATAATAAGCGATTTTTACGAGCATTGACTGCCGGCAGAATAAGCCATTTTACGAGCAGAATTTATCCAAGCCTAGTAAATAGAGCTTCTAATTGGTTGATTCCTAATTTGGGTAAGGTAATGTTGGCCAAAACGAACATAGTTTTTTTTACCTTTATTTCTAAAAGGGGAAGTCGAAAATAGAACACGTCCGGTTTCTTATGTTTTAATGAGCAAGCGTTTGCTAAAAATAACTGATATTTCTTACGCCATAAATAATTCGGCTAATCAAATGTCGTTCTCAAACTCATTAATTATTCATGATGTCATTAGCCAACCAGAGCTCCCTATTCTAGTCAGGTGGATGAGTTTAGAAACCCAATAAAACACCAGTTGAAACCTACATGTGTTTCAACTCAGTTGAAACACGTGTGCTAAATGTTTCTTAAACATATAACCAAAACATCAGAACATGAATAATGCCTTTTTAGCTGTAAACAATACTCAATGAACGACACTTAAGAATGTATGCTTTTATTCTTCTCAGCTGAAAAAAAAAGCTTGATTCGGTTACAAAAATAAAGCACAACTGTTATCTAGCTGAATAAAGTTGATTAATATTCGAAGAAAGGAAACCCAAGCATAATATTTGCATATCGATGTATTTACAAATATAAGAGTTTGTATGGGATTTCAAACGCAACATTTTGAGCATTTTGAGGCGTTAAGTCAAAATGGGAGCCAAACCTATTTTGGTGCGGAAATTCGAGCGAATTTCGAAACGAGTCGAGCGGTGAAAGTAGATTATTCCGATTATTCAGGCAGAAGACTCCTTCCTTGTCAATATATTATACATGGTAAGGTACATGTAACCCCCCAGGGGGGGGGACTTCGATATAAAAGTGGCGGGGGTGCTCGTCGTACCTTTTAGGGGTTAAAATTCATGATTTGGTACCGCTTAGGGTGTAAAATCTAAATTGACCACCCTTAGAGTTAACGCGGTACCTTTTAGGGTTGCTGAGCCGGAAAAATATGACAGGAACTATTTTGTCAATCAAATGATTTTTATTCTTGTCTCATTCATGACATGACTTATCGATAAAACAATATACATTCAGTTTGGATAACTTCACGTTTCGTTTAGAATGAACCGCTTAAAATGTTTACGAGTAGATCGTATTCGAAGGAATCGTCTTTATGACTATTAAAGAATGTTATATTGTCAGTTAATGTGTTGTTTTAGAATTGGTACCTCTTAGGGGTGAAAATGAATTGGGGCCACGCCCACAAAAAATTTTTTGGTACCTTTTAGGGGTTCTTTTCAAAATTTCCGACGAGCACCCCCGACCCCTTTATATGGGAGTCCCCCCCCCCCCCCCCGGGCATGTAACTAGAACTAAAATCTCTCAAAATTGCGTTTAAACACATTGTAAGGATAGCAAACAACATCATGTAATGTTTTCTGAACTTTATTCAGTAATTTCAATTTTATTTATTGCTCAAAATGTTCCGTTTGAAATCCCATACAAACTCTTATATTTGTAAATACATTGATATGCAAATATTATGCTTGGGTTTCCTATGGGCTACCTGTGATTTGAACGAGAGCCTATTCTTGCAGGGCCAGCGCAGCACTTTTTTGAGTGGAGGGGGGGGGGGGGGCTAATGCGAACGCGTCAGCGTGAGCCATCTAGGGGGTCCGGGAAAATCGGGGGGTACCCCCGGGAAAATTGTGAATTTAAGTCCTATGAAATGACTGGAAATGCATCTAAAATTAACAAGCGTGGTGCAAATTACCAACTTTCAGCGCTTAAAAAGCGACTGTTTTTAATACAAGAATCAACATTTATTATCCGGTCTTAAAATTCAGAGAGTTGTCCATTTTTCGAAAAGCAATCAGAGATTTTTGTAGATATTTTCTTTCCAACAACCAGAAGTCTCCGTTAATTATGCTCATTTTACCATGTGCGCTTCTCTGTTGGTTATCACGCAGGACTCCCGTGTCCCGCGATGTCCAGAGCTGTGTATAATTCTCAGTTTAAAGTATCTATGGTGATAAAATGCTGTCATAAAAACGTTTCTCTATAAAACGCAAGATACAACTGCTCAATATCATATTCTCCGTTTTCACACTCGCTCCAGATCTTTCGTTCAAAGACCGCGCGCATTCGTTTGACAGACAGACCCAAAAAATACGACTGTTTTGCAGTCTAAATAGCATAAAGTCAGTCAACTCTAAGTTATCTTAACTCTTGATATTTGTTCAGTTGTAATCGCGTCTACTTTGCTAATGGTCATTGCAACTTTTGTCCGTTGCGATCTACTGCAGATCAAAAAGAAAATTTTATCACCAACTTCTGAAAAACTTCTGGAAATTTTATTATTATTATTTTTTAGAAAAGCTAAAGCCCCCCAGCCCCTCCCCCTGCGCGGTCCCTGTCTTGTAAGCGGTCAGCTCCAGTTACGACCACTTTTTCGAATTCCCGAGGTGGTCGCTTACGAGAGCTTGTTCTGAAGTACAGTGGAACCTCGATATAACGATACTCGATATAACGATGTTCCCGGTATAACGATCAACATTTGACAGCCCGGCAAATGTTACAGTAAATGTATGGAGAAAACTCCCGATATAACGATACTCGATATAACGATATTCCCGATATAACGATCACAATCTGGCAGCCCAAACGTAAAATTTACCCTGATATAACGATAAAATCAATCATCGCGCGATGAAAAAGGAGGCTTAACACTTGAAAATATATGACAATACTCCTGGGCAATACTTTTCCTTTATAATTTAGTTCTCATTGCATAAGGACTGTAACGTGTCTGTTAACAGCTTGTTACGATAGAGATTTATACAGTACATGACAAATCAATTATTAACAATACCCGTCCCCGATATAACGATATTTTTGGCTCTTTTTCCGAAAAATCGTTATATCGGGAATTCGTTATTATGATTTCCCGATATAACGATCTAATTTGGTCAGTCCCTTGGCACATCTAACAGGTTTTTAGCCTTCCTACAACTGTAGTTTAACTCTGTAATGTAATGGAACACTACTTCTCATCCTTTAATATTTCTTTTACATTAATTCCCTTACCTACCAGTGAGATCCGGAACTAAAATTTCAATAGTATTGAAATAACACTATAACTTTGTTTTCACACTGCCTCTTTCCTCATACCATGTTTATACATGTGATAAAGAATTCCACAACAGTTGTGACAAAATTCACCACACATCCAACAGGTGTATTTCTCCCTGTCTTCAGAAGAAAGTTTCCTACATTTGTGTCTTTTTAAGCCTCTGTCATCTTTGAAGCCTTTACTGCAGTGGCTGCACTTGTGAGGAAAATCACCATGCATTAATCTGTTACGATATAACAGACCTGCTCTGCGAGTAAAGCATTTGTCACATTGAGTACATCTGAAGGGTTTTTCACCACTGTGAATCATCAGGTGTGTTTTCAAATATGATGATAGATTAAAGCATTTGTCACATTGAGTACATCTGTAGGGTTTTTTCGCCACTGTGAATTAACAGGTGTGTTTTCAAATGTGATGAACTGGTGAAGCATTTGTCACATTGAGTACATCTGTAGGGTTTCTCACCACTGTGAATCAACAGGTGTGTTTTCAAATGTGATGATTGAATAAAGCATTTGTTACATTGAGTACATTTGTAGGGTTTTTCACCACTGTGAATCCTCAGGTGTTTTTTCAAATTTCCTGTCTGGCTAACGCATTTGTCACATTGAGTACATTTGTATGGTTTCTCACCAGTGTGAATCAACAGGTGTCTTTTCAAAACTGATGAACGATTAAAGCATTTGTCACATTGAGTACATCTGTAGGGTTTTTCATCACTGTGAATCATCAGGTGTGTTTTAAAATTTCCTGCCGGTTAAAGCATTTGTCACATTGGGTACATCTGTAGGGTTTTTCATCACTGTGAATCCTCAGGTGTGTTTTCAAATTTCCTGCCCAGTTAAAGCATTTGTCACATTGAGTACATTTGTATTTGTAGGGTTTCTCACCACTGTGAATCCTCAAGTGTACTTTTAGATATGACTGCCGAGTGAAACATTTATGACACACGGTGCATTTAAATCTCTTCTCTCCATTTGTCCCCTCCATAATTATTCACGTCTGCTTGTTTCTGACAGCTGTTACTGTTTTAAAACGAAAAAGCAATTTACTGTTACAGCAGGCATTTTTAACAAACAACAATTATAATAATTAACTGGGCAGCCTGGTGGCTATCCCGGTTCTAGCCACTTGGCTTAGGAGAGATTGCGTGATGAGCCAAAAGAAAGTCTTTGAGGAGGCTAGCCCAGTCCATAATTCGCTTGAGGTTTTTTTTTTTAGTGACTCACCCCGGACCCCCACTCGGCCAACTCCAACAGGAAGACTGAAACGGTTCCGCAAATTCTCATACTAAGAGTCAATGCTAGACGGACCACATTTAGACTTTTTGTACCCATGTCATGCAAAATTGCAATTTTCAGTGCTGCCCCTACGATCAAATTGTTGATATTCATGTTTTTACATTTTCGTGTACAATACGACTTTCTTACTCATCTTGCCAAATTTCAATCCATTACGAACATAAGAAGTATATTTTTTGGACTTTTAATTCCAAGAATTTACAACCACCATTACTTGACCTTGCTCCAAGGCTTGGTTGTGAATTAGAGAAATTGACGTCAAAGGCTCAAAAATACCTCACAGGTTGAAATTATAATAATAAAAGTATAGAAAATCGCATGAAGAGCAACAAAAACTTTGGATTTGTTGAAATCAGGTCCGCTTCATTTGCCATTCACGCGGCTGGACTGTGCAACCTTTTGCTACGCTTTATAAGGGTTGGGAGCGATTTTAGAAATACAGTGGAACCCCGTTAATACGACCATCGTCGGACCATGAAAAGTCGGTCAGTACGGAGTATAGTGTCAAATTATGGTGCTACACCCTTCTAAATAATGCCATGACAATTATACCTTTAATTCCGCTATTAATCACACGCTAATAACTAACAACTTTGCTGGACAACATCCACTAAAAGGCGTTATTTTTGTCAGATTGTGTCTGTTTTCATTCAGCAGACTCAACAGACATTTTGACTGGTCGTATTAACGGGGTAATTTTAGAAAGAAAATAACGACTGGGGACTCCAAAAGGTGGTCGTTGGTCGTAATAACGGGGTGGTCGGATTAACAGGGTTTCCAGATAAGAAAATGAGTGGGCTTTTGTTCGGGCCACAAAAAAGTGGTCGTAATAATGGGGTGGTCATATTAACAGGGTGGTCGTATGGCGGGGTTCCACTGTATGTTAATATTCGCTCGTAGAACAAAGCTAACACGGAAATGTAATATAAGTATGATAAAACAATAAATATTTGATAATTTCAGATCATTTTATCTATTTTCAGTTGTTTCTAAAGCTTTGGCTACCTGTGCTCTTACTAACGCCTGGTTATCAGACTCACACCCAAACAATAATTAATCCCCATCCGAGCTTAGGACCTGTGCATCACATATTACTAGTAGATAAAATAAGGATGAAAAAACGTGACAACTTTCCAAAACAAGATCCTGAACAGGAAAGGCGACTAACAGACTCCAGTCGATCTCTCGTTTTCACTAGTGACGCAAGCACAAGCGCAAGCAACATACGCAGACGCAGTGACGGGTTGATTTGTCTTAAACAAAAGGCACTGATGATCAACGCGCTACTGCGTCTGCGTATGTTGCTCGTGCTTGCTAGTGAAAACCAGACTTCAAGCTTGGCTAATTATCACCCTCGCATCCCCAAATGGGCTATTGCATAAAAAAATGTTACCCTCCCTGTTGAGGACCAGTGCAATTCTTCAGGGACCACAGTGCAAATTTGAAGATGATTTACAGCCCGTGCTGCGCAATCTCCACCTGCTATGTTTATGAGTCGCATACGAAGGAATGTAAATTTTATACTAGCGAAAATAGAAATTGTTGTACAAACTTACATTTTTCTTCATTATTAATGCCAGATATCCTTGCCAAACAATAATAACGAGTAGAAGAACCTCGGTGTTATCCCAAACCAACATTTCAGCTCATCAAGCATTCAGTAACTCAACGACACGTAATGGCGGACTCAAAAACTTCATAACAACTTCATGTACGTTATCACCAAAGTGTAACGTATCATGCGCTGATCATGCGCAGTACGGACTGGAAATCATCTTTAAGGAATTCTTCAGGGGAACCAGTGGGCAAATCAAAGGAATTATTTAGGGGGGTCACAGGTACAATGGTTGAGAAGCTGGAATTCTCTAGGGTGACCCATATTAAGCAACAAGGAATTCTCAGAATGTTAGGAATTCTTGAGGGTTGATGAACAATAATCAGGGGCACCCAACGGATCGTTTCGGTGGAATATCTGTTCGGGAGGCCTATAATCGCCTCAGATATTCGGTTAGGGAAATGTCATCTCAAACTTTCTTAATATGGGAAAACTAATACCTTTTGTTTTCGGAGAGATAAAAATGTCGTTTTGGGTAGAAAAACAGGTCAGCTAGGATTTTCGGAAAGGCGAATGCAGCTCATAAATTCGGGTAATAAGTTTTCAATCCCTAAACGTTTCTGAAGTTTGAAATTTCAGCTAACGTATCCGAACAGATACATTTTTCTTAGCGTTTAAAAATAAGCCATTGAACTGCACAAAAAGCACAATTATAACGTTAAAACGACGTTACGACAACTGCGGGGAAATTTTGTCGTTGGGTGCCCCTGAATAATGGTCCTCAACAGGGGGTGCGGATATTTATAAATGCTATAGCCCAATTAGAGTATTCCCGGGGACCTGCGAGTCACGCATTACTAACTGAGCTTGAAACACTTCTTGTACACTGTGATTAATGAGTGTTATGATTACTTACCTTTATAAGTAAGCTTAAATAAAGTTTGGTAAATACAGGCGATCGCGATAGAGCGTGGCAGAAGCTTATCACCTAGAAGCGTGTAACTTCTCTTTATATGTTTGGGACAATGCGTGGGTTTTTTCCCGACCAATCAGAATCGCTGAATCAATTTTGCCCTTATATGGAAACTAGGATTTGCGCGCTCCTCGCGGCTCCTCGCGAGAACTACATCTGTAATGGCGGCTTCGCGAGGAAACTTTTCGCCCGAAGAAAATATTATGACATTTGTAATGCTGGGAAAGCGCTAAGTGTCGAAGTATTATTTGGAAGAGTTCCCGGTGAATTGACAGAAACCTTGAAGGTCTATTTCGACTTGTCCCAATGAGTTTGAATCGGTGAAATGCATGGAAAGTGACAATTTTTTCGATTTATTTAAAAGTTCTCTCGGGATACTCTAAATACGCTGTGCTTCAGGATTTCTTTGATTTTATATTTTCGGAAAGAAAAAGACCCGCATGTGGTACGAGTTGAGGAGCTAGCCAGCTAGCCGGGATATTATGTGAGATACAGTAGAGAAATGCCATCGCCGGGTAAGGATCTTGTGGTTTTTTTTTGAATATGTTTTTGATCGCTGTCAACGGTTGTTGATTTCAAAGAACCGCAAGTAAATCTTTTTGCAGATTTTTTGAGCAAGAGGACATTATTACAGTCAAAGTAACGGCAGTATCAATCGAGGAAACAAGAAAACTACTCCTTTATCCGAAAATGATGAGTATTTTTGTAAATATGTTTTGGTGTTTACTTAGCGTGTTTGTCGACAGAAATAGCGTGCGGTAATAATGTGGTTGTTTTCAAGTTCTCTTGTAGATTTTTTCTGAGAAAGATAATTTTAAAACTTACAGTCAAAGTAGCGACAGTATCGCTTTAACAAATTAGAAAGCTATTCAGTTACCTAAAAATGTGGAGTATTTCACTGCAAACGAATTTGTAAAAAGGTGTCGTTGTGTTTTAAACGAGTTCTAGATCGATCTAACGCGCGGATGATAAGCTTAATTATTATTGTTGTTTACAAGTTTGGTTTATATATAAAGAGCAAGGTTTGAGAGCCGACAACCTCTTAAGCATGAAATGGGTTGTTTAACCTGTCTAGTTAGTGTACAACTGAATTATATAAGTCGATGATTCATTTATTTCGCGAGCTTGTAGCTGAGGATTTATGTTCGCAAAGCTTTCTTTCGCTGTCAAACTGAGTTATTAATTTCAAAACAACCGCTTCCAGTAGCTATAAGACTTTTCCCAACAAGAAAACAACCGTTATTTCGATCAAACTATCGACAGTATCGCTTCAGAAAAACCAGATAGCTTTCCTTATCCAAAAATGTGGGGTTTTTTTCTCGTGGGTAACGATTGTACAATGTTTTTTGTGCTAAGTTTTTGAGATTGTTGTCGATCACGCGGGGAAGAAAATTGCATTTTTTCATGCATTTGCTTGCGCTTTGAGAGCAGTTCTTCCGACCCAAAAACCACCTTTAACACTTTAAAAAGTTGATTAACATATACTAAACTAATATTAACGTTTTACCGAATTGTCTTTTATTTAGCCGTATTTAGTGAGCTTGTCGCTTTAAATTTGTCTTGCGGCAAGCGAATTTTCCACTCGTAATTTTTCGAAATTTTGTGGCTAGAAAATATCGTATCATGAAGTTGTAGTACACAATAAAACACTTGCTTTTTAAACTGTGGTGTTGATGTTTGATATGTTTTGCTAGAAAAGATATGTAATGAGTGTGTATACTTTAATAAAGCTGGTTGATTCTCAGAATTGCAGACAAGATTCCCGGAAAATCGATTACGCAGTACGCACTTTTACGCGCCTCGACGAATAAAAATATCCCGGAAAAAATCCCGCGCGCGAACACGCGCGTTAAACCGCATCTGCCATTCCATATAAGGAAGTTAATTTTGATTGGTCGGGAAAAAACCCACGCATTGGTTTGTGCAGTTTTGCTGGCTAACAGGATTCATTCATCACTTCGTGTAACAAACATTGAAAACTAGGTAACCAGGCTTTTGGCAACCACAACGAACACTAAGAATCTTGGGTAATTGAGACAGCATGGCGGAGTACTTGGCGTCCATCTTTGGAACAGAGAAAGACAAGTAAGTGAATTTCTCGGCGAAACGCGATGGATTTTATTTTGAAAAAGTATATTTTCTGAAAACAGTTCTTCGCCCAGTTTGTGGAATGTATGTGGATGGTCCTTCGTGCATCCGAAATCACGATTGGTGTTCTTGTTGTCCAAAAAATGCGACGTAAAGCGAATAAACTTAAAGCTCTCTTAAAAACTGACACAGACTGAAACAGAGTAGACTAGAAATATTTATAAGTAAAAATATATATTTCGCGATGAGAATCCGTTTAGTAAATCAAATTTTTACCTGTAGCAGCTTCTGTTGTTTGCATATTAAGGTGGCTCGATGTAGTTTTTTTAGCGCTGGGGTGAGAGTTTTGAAAACAAAAATTCGATCAGAAGGCAATCTTCGATTTTTGTCATACTACACCATGATGATGACAAATGATGATAGATTTATTTTACACTGGTTTCCAAGCAACAGAGGTTACCATAGCAACGATTTTGGCATCCTATTGGTTTTAAACAAGGCTGATTTTCTCGAAATCTAGTCGAAAACATTGCATTCATTTTTTCATATTTTAAAGTATGCTAGTTTGACCACCTGTAGACGAAATTTCAAGAAATTCTGTAAGGCCGTTTTTGATTAAAACTGCACTGAACTTTTTGCGGTCGTGTTTGTGTATGTCCCAGAATTTACTTCAAAATCTTTCATTAAATTGAAGCTATATGTACCTCCCCTCTGTTGAAGGATTTTTAATGATATTAAAGACTTTGTAAGGTAAATGGATCACCTCGGATGGTTACGATTTCAAAATATTCAATTTTGAAGAACTGCGCTTAGGCACCTCAGAACACGATCGAAGCGCCTAATTTACATTTAGCGGGATATTGCTAAAATGCTCTTACAGATTTTTTTTTTTAATTGTTAGGTGTTAGCGTGATGGTTGAACTTGATATTCCAATCGAAAATGCCATTAAAAAATCGTTGCAAGCGTTAGAAAATAACACCGAATTATGGGTAAGTTTCGCTCGCTAATGTCTTTCTCCGAACAGGGATTTTGTTTATCTTGTTTCTGGTCAGTTTCTCTCTTGATGCACGTGCAATGAATATTTATTTCAAATGCCGCGTGTGGCCAGTCGTGCATGGCCAACCACGCTAAACGAACTTTGGGTTCCCGTTTGTACGGTATGAGAGGGAAAGTAAAGGGAATGAATGGCACGGTAATCACGTACATTCAAAAATGTTTCGGCTATGCCGTCAAGCAAAACCAAAATGATGCTGCTAAAATGAAACAAAGTCCAGAGTTTGATCATTCCGCACGCTTTTGGTGATCATGATTTCACTGCCTACGAAATTTCGTGAGATTCGTCAAAAAAATGCCAAACCTAGGGTAACGAAGAACGGAAGAGTTTTTAGCAAAGTTCGTATATCATTGCTATTGTTGATCATTTGTTTAAATCGTGACAGTTCTAAATACAAACACGGTTTATTTTTGTTTAAATTAGATTAGTAAGATGAACAGAATAGACCAATTTCGATATATTAATATTCTAACTTGGCTCCGAGGCTTAGGGGAATAAGACAAAAGAAATGATTTATTCATCCCTCAACCTCGATGTGATTTCTTGTCGATTTCTTTTGTCTTATTCCCCTAAGCCTCGGAGCCAAGTTAGAATATTAATATATCGAAATTGGTCTATTGATGTCTATCCTGCTTAAAAATTCATTTATTTGTCATAAACGCACGACTGGCCACACGCGGCATTTGAAATAAATATTCATTGCACGTGCATCAAGAGAGAAACTGACCAGAAACAAGATAAACAAAATCCCTGTTTGGAGAAAGACAGTAGCGAGCGAAACGTACCCATAATTCGGTGTTATTTTCTAACGCTTGCAGCGATTTTTAATGGCATTTTCGATTGGAATATCAAGTTCAACCATCATGCTAACACCTAACAATTAAAAAAAAAATCTGTAAGAGCATTTTAGCAATATCCCGCTAAATGTAAATTTGGCGCTTCGATCGTGTTCTGAGGTGCCTAAGCACAGTTCTTCAAAATTGAATATTTGAAATCGTAACCATCCGAGGTGATCCAATTACCTTACAAAGTCTTTAATATCATTAAAAATCCTTCAACAGAGGGAGGTACATATAGCTTCAATTTAATGAAAGATTTTGAAGTAAATTCTGGGACATACACAAACACGACGGCAAAAAGTTCAGCGGCAGTTTTAATCAAAAACGGCCTTACAGAATTTCTTGAAATTTCGTCTACAGGTGGTCAAACTAGCATACTTTAAAATATGAAAAAATGAATGCAATGTTTTCGACTAGATTTCGAGAAAATCAGCCTTGTTTAAAACCAATAGGATGCCGAAATCCTTGCTATGGTTACCTCTGTTGCTTGGAAACCAGTGTAAAATAAATCTATCATCATTTGTCATCATCATGGTGTAGTATGACAAAAATCAAAGATTACCTTCTGATCGAATTTTTGTTTTCAAAACTCTCACCCAGCGCTAAAAAAACTACATCGAGCCACCTTAAAGTGACATGTATGTTCACAAATTACAGTCGCGCCTCCACTAACGGCTCTCTACAACGGCCACCTCTGTAGAGAGGTTCAACTGTATATTTTAAAACAATGAAGAAGCGAAAAATGTTATAGCTACACTGTAATGTTTTGCTGAAAGGTTTAATAGGGGTTTCGTGTTTTTCTACAAGTGTAGCTATATCTTGTCTTTAGTGTGTTTTATTTGAAGTTTACTAGCATTGAATTTTCTGTTCTGCAGAGTAAATTGCTCTTTCTACTTCAAGATTGGCGCATGTCGCCATGGGGAACGCTGCTCTCGGCTTCACAACAAGCCTACCTTTAGTCAGGTCAGTAGCTCATTGTTTTGTTTGCCATCTGTTTCTTAGGCTGTGTTCACACTTGGTGCCCGAGTACGATTCTCGCTGGGCACTAATGTGAACACACCTTTTTTTCAAGCACCCACGCCAGAATTCGGACACGGTGCCAGAGCCCGAATACAAGGTCTTGAACATGTTGATATCTTGGGTACCCAGTGTGTGAACACAGCACCATTTTGTGCTGGTGCCCATGCACTAGTGTGAACATAGCCTTAGTTGGTAGGATTATTGTTTTTCAACTAAACTGGAAAAGCAGGTTATTTTACATTTGGCATCCATTTCACTTCATGCATGTGATCAAGTTTGTCTGCAGTGTTTCGTCAAATGGACATTAAAAGATTACATACATGTACCTGTTAACTTTTTCTGAGTCAAATCTGTTTAACACTTTGACTACTAAACCGGCCATAACCGGCCATAACCGGCCAAGAGGAGACCACAGACTTGTACCACTTGTGACGTCATCACTTTCACGCCAGAGGATGTCTTTGATAATCAACGGATAGAGTTGGAAAATGTCTAACAAAGCATGCCTCAATGAGCACGAAATGTTAAATTGGACCAGAGATACACACAAAACAACTTGGATTTTTCCCTCCAAAATCACCAAAAAATGCGACCTTCACTACCATTGACACTCTTTGTCAAAAAAATTCCCTTTTCCCAACGTTTAGGTTAAAACTTTTTCAACGTGAACAAAGACGACTGAAAAGGCCAACTAAACCACAAAGTAAAATGAGAGAAAAAGGAGAGCAAGAACGGCAAAAAAAATAAAAGGAAAAGAAAAGCCTAAAGTCAGGTGTCGAAATTTCGATTTCTGCGGAAAATATTGAATTTGTTGCTTCTACGTAGAAGGGGATGTTAGTTGCCGTGTTTTAAACTGAGTTTTAGACATTAAACTGTTGAGATAATGGCCAGAAATAGGCATCTGGGATGCAGGGCTTGAAATAAGGCCCGGACATCGGACAATGTCCGATCAATCTGGGGGTTTGACCGATCAATTTGTCATCTTGCCGGTCATTTTGACCGGTCAAATTCGATCATATTGAAATAAACTAAAGTTTCCTTGCCTTTCAGTTGTTTACTATCACTATGCACCTTGCTGACCAGAAATGAACTAGGAACTGTTGTTTACAATTCGCGTATTGAAATAGAATTGAAATACGACACATCGGTGTGCCGCTAGTCTCCAACGCAGCCGTTATTTGGGTCGTCACGAAACGCTCCTCCACCTCGTTGCGTGATGACCCAAATAAGGGCTGCAAAAGAGACAGTAGCATGCCGCCGGTTCGCGCACTTCCGATCTTCAATTAAAAATATTTAAAACAATATTTTACTTCTTCACAAATCCGTGTTTTATTTGATGTGGCATTTTCACAGTGTCGTCCTTGCGCCTTGCGTAATATAAACATGAAAGTTTACACAAAATTCAAGTTTTACGGAAATTATTTGACATTGGAGTCCCATTTAAATTTTGATTACAAACACTCTAATTTCCAACGTGTTTGCTTTCCCTGGCCGACTGCGACTGGCGACAAGAAATGGCGGCGAAAACCGCAACATTCTATCTTAGTTATCACTGAACAGAGAAGCATGAATCGAATGAATCCCTATGTTGACTCAACATTTCATTTATTATCAATAGTTACAAGAATCTGAATCATATTAAAAAGTTCATTTTTAGGCAGTGATATTCAAAAACACAATGATATATGGCAAGAACTGTTTGCGTGAAAATCGTAGCTACATTTTATAGCATTTTAGCGACTACAATACGGCATCATGAGGAATCCATATTCCTCAGCATCTTTTATAATTCTCGCCAGTGCATTTGGATGTTCTCTTGTAATTTGAACAAAGTCCATTTGCGTAAGTCGATGTCCTCGGATGTCTAAAAGTACTGACCCGTTATTATTATTTCTGTATTTTGATAGCTGAAATCAAAACAAACAATAACGTCATGCTTTCTTCTCTTGCGGGAAATAAATAATTCAATAAATTAAGTGCCGAACGGAAGTATTATAGTCCGTCAGGCGACTTCCGGCACACCCACGTAAAGGCTCGGTTACTAGGCTTTCCAGTGGAAAAATACTTCGTAAAGCAATTTCTCCAAACTTGGGTTGTCATTGATTCAAGTATTCTAAATGGAAGAAAGACAGTGGGCAGTGTCAAGTTTTTACTAGATCGTCTGATCATGATGCAATGAATCGATTTACTAAAGACAGTGCAGGTGCAGCTCCTGAGTTCGAAACCTTCAGAGGATAATGATCTGGATATTAGATGTAAGCGTTTTTGTTGTTGTTATATTAAGCTTATGTTTACACCAAGCTTATGGTGTCAAGTCAAGAGATCGATCAAAAATGTATCGGCATCCATAAATTTAGTACCTTTCAATTGAAATTGCTATAATTTTATTCATTTGTAGAAGCAATATTGAATTGCAAGATGTAATAATATATATAGACTAGACTAGTGATTTTTCGATGTAACGTTGATGTTGTATCTTGCGTTCCATGTTACCGAATGGAGGCGGCTGCTGCAAATTAATAAAGCAGTTAAACTATTAACTTTCAAGGCTGCTCAAGGCTGCTGCCTAACGGGCGCCCGGTCGCCTGGGGCGCCTAGGTTACTAGCTCGGGCGACTAAATTTCTGTGCAGGGAGCCCGCACGGGCGCCTAACATTTCCACAGTAATGGCCGCAGTTTGAACTTTCCCCTGCAAGTTTGGTTCCATTCCTTGGGCTGTAAGTTAATATGGAACCATCCATCGATTTGCCGAGAAGCCAAATACAATCATTTTCCACATTTAAAGCATCAAAACATCCTGTAGTTTATCGTGAAATACAAAACATTTGCGATGTTATGTTACCGTAAGCAGTTGGGGACTGGGTCAAAGATGAATCTTCCAAATATGGAAAGCAAAATTATGGGATGTTGCTCTTGTAATGTTCGCTTCGAAGACGTCGAACATGTTGGAATGTTAGTAAATGTGGTCGTGAGTTGCGAAGTAAAATGTTTGATGCGGATGGGAAGCAGTTCAACACAATCGACTGACCTCAAGGACGTGCTTGATGATAGATCAACACTGCAATATTTTTTAACTGCAAAGTTTGCTTCAGAAATGTCAGAGGATTGAACTTGGTCATGGGTTTGTGTGTTTTACTTCTTGCTTTAAATAAAGCTGCATTGTTTTATAATTGCAAGTGTTTGTTGCATTCTTTGCCGCTCGTTTCCACCGGATTTATGTTCCAACTTAAAGATCAAATATTCTCAAGAAATTAAACTAAACCAGTCCTTCCGGAGATCCAGGGAGCTGCAGCAAGACCTCCTAGCACAGTCCTTAATTCCATGTGATGCTCCTACAAACCTGATAGCTCGAAAAGTTGTTGGAGATGGAAACTGCTTGTTTAATGCCATTTCTCTGTCCCTTGTGGGTACCACGGAATACTCCACTGTTCTTCGTATTCTAACGGCAATTGAATTATTTGAAAATGCACATTACTATGAAAACCATCCACGATTCAGGGAGGCTATTCGATTTGGTTGCCCCTTTGAAACTTAAGAGAACTGTTTGAAATGAAAGAGTCAAGGAACAGTCCACCTGCAACAATTTAAACTTGTTCCTAGTTATAAAAAAGTAATGTTGTATTAAATTATGACATACATGTATGTATTGTCATTTTGAGTAAATTGTTATTCTTTAACATGGTTTATGAAAGCCCACAAATGGAAATCAATAAGGTACAAGATCAAACATTACAGGATAGGGACAAATGGGCAATGTTTTGTGCCTGGACCTAAATTGAAGGGGTGAAGTTCGGGAAAAATTTTTTGGGCTCCTAAAAATGCGACTCGGGCTCCTAACTTTTCATTTTGGGAGCCCTAAAATTTCTCTTAGGCAGCAGCCTTGGCTGTAATTTATTTTTTATGGATTACATTTAAGCTATTTCAATTTTTTCAAGGGCTTTTATTGGTATATATAACTTGTCCGGGCAGTCCGACATTTTAACATCATGTAGTGTGGGTCAGGTCACTATTGTATTTGTCCGATCAAAAACGAGCCATGTCCGATCAAAAATATGTTTGACCGGACATCATGACCGATCACTCCGAGAAATTATTTCAAGCCCTGGGGATGTTAGATTGCAGTTTTTTGGAAAAAGCCCGGGTGTCAATGGGTTAAATCCTGAGATTTTCACAGCTTCCAAAGATGACCTGACGATTTCTGAAGACATCTGATGTATGATGTTCCTAAGTTTTCTGATGTTTGTAATGTGCCCAAAACCTCATACCCAGGTCTTTTCCCTTCCAAAAAGTTATGTAGATTTTGCGACAATTAAATCAATTGAACATTTGCTAATCAAACTCAATCCAAAGAGTCTGGTCATTGTTTGTTTTCATGGACTGCAGTTCGAATGGTCCAGGTTCAAGCTTGGCCAGAGCCATTGTGTTGTGTTCTTGGACAAGACACTGGGGGTTACCTGCGACATCACATCCAGGGGAGTAGCAATACTCCTAGTGGCTTCATGACACAAGTACATGTAGATTGTATGTATTGAGTTTGTATTATAATTATGTTCAAATATGGTTATTTTGTTGATGTTTATCTTTTCTTGGTTTCCAGACCATTTTACTACAAAATACGTATCAGAACCCACAGAGTGCGGCACAGGTTGCAGATGGAACAAGTGAGTCTCTGTCTATATTAACAATAATTACAGACACAGGTCGTTCATGCTACAGTAGTTTTTCACCTTTAGTTAGCAATAATTATTTGACTCAGTTTTTTTATGCTACAGTAGTTTTCACCTTAAAGATGATATCCAGTCCGTACTGCACAATCTCTGCCCTGCAATGTTTTGAGTCTCAAACGAAGGATGTACATTAAATTAATACTAGCCAAAAGAAAAATTCTGGGACAAACTTACCTTTTCCTTCATTATTAACGTCAGATATCCTTGCCAAACAATAATAACGAGTAGAAGAACCTCGACGTTATCCCAAACCAACGTTTCAGCCTCATCGAGCATTCCTAAACGTAACGACCTGTAATGGCGGACTACACTGTACGTGTGTGCTCTTATCGAAGTGTAACATATCAACAAATTCAAAACAAAAATGAAAACAAACCCTGAGGCTGCGCAGTACGGACTGGAAATCATCTTTAACTTTGCTGTGTTTTCCACAGGTAGTGCCATTTCTGATGTAGAGGCTCAGGAGCATTATGATAGATTCTTTGAGGTTTGCAATTCTCCCAAGCTCAAACTAGAAATTCTCCTTATTGATTGTCTTATGCTTCTTTTGATGTTGTTTCCAAGAATTTGGTGGCACATCAATAGAGTGGTAAATTGTGACTTCACAAATTTTCAAATTTGCGAAATTATGAAATTTGATCAGCTATTCAGAGGAAGCATGCCAAAAAAAATGTCCACTTGCCAAAAATTAGCTCTCCATTGCAATTTGCGGCCGAGATATAGAGGTTCAAAGTTTGGTACCGTCCCTCTCTAATTTTGTGCTTGTTCTAAACTGAAGGAACAGACGCAAAATTAGAAGGGTTTGTATGGAGAAATTAAAACCTGAAGTGCCCATATCTCGACCGCAAATTGCACTGGAGAGCTAATTTTTGGCTAGTGGAAGTTTTTTGGCATGCTTCCTCTGAATGGCTGATCAAATTTCATAATTTCACAAATTTATTGTGACGTCATAACTTTAGTACTCTATAGGTTACAACTTGCACTGGATTTGATGATATTAATTTTTGTTATTTTTTCTTCTGCAGGATGTTTTCCTGGAGCTTGAAGAGAAGGTATTCATTTGTTTTATTTGCCGTTTTGGCCTAATTCATGATAACGGCATAACAACATGGACATAACGACATAAAGAAAAGATCAGTTTTTTCCTTATGTCGTTATGTTTCTGTTACATGTATATTGTGTTGTTCACACTCCTCTCATGACATACATGTAACGCATCGACATAGGGTGTTTTATGTGTTATAAGTGTTCCATTATGTTGTTATGTCACTACTGTAAACCGGGATGATTTATTGTCCTGATACTGTTTATTCTGGCATTGTGACAATGTTAACCTCAGTGGCCAGCTCCATCATTCTTCCTTAGAGAACATACATTGTACAGTACATTACATAAAATTCCAAAAGAAACTAAAGGCCCAGATACACGGTGCAATATTGTGCGCAATATTGCAAGCAATAGATAAATTGCATTGTGTATCCACCCCTGAAATTGTTGCACACAATATGGCAGAAGTAGAATCTCGTTCTACTTTTTGCAACATTGCGAACGACAAATTTCATTGTGTCTAAAACTAAAACTAAAAACCCTAGCTCTTCTTCAACATATTTACCAGTTTTAGGCTTAGCTATTTTTGCAATATCTTGTTTAATAAGAAAAGCCAGCAAATGTTGCGTGAAATGTTGCAGCATGTAGCCACACTGAATGAAAAATGTTGTGCACAGTGTTGCACCGTGTGTCCAGGGCCTTAAGATTTTTCTCTGAGTCATCTCAGTAGAGAAATTACGTACATGTACATTGTATTTATCACAGTTCAGTCATAAAAACTGAGGTTTCGAATCTTAAAATACTTTATTATTATCTTTTCACCAATCCATTTATTGGTATTGTAGTATGGTGAAATTGAAGAAATGAATGTGTGTGACAACCTTGGAGGACCACCTTGTTGGCAATGTCTATGTCAAGTTCCGCTATGAAGAAGATGCGACAAAGCTGTCAAGGACCTTGATAATCGCTGGTACAATGGTGAGGCATAACTTTGTTTAACTCCTCTTTACCTTTGTTTAAAAGGTCCAGTAGTTTTGCTCAGAATCATTTCTTTTCTGACAAATGGAGTTGTTTTCAGTTCATGTACATGTATTAAGAATTATATTTTATAAATTAGCATTATATTAGATATGATAAGTTAAGAATTAGGGATAGACTGTATTTTATTAATAATAGTTCATACATTTATAAGATATTTAGATTTTCTTTTTTTTTTCAATGCTTTTGTTAGTGTCCCCAATTAGTAGGCCACTTGTGACCAGCCTAGTAGATTTGACACCTGAATAAAGTTATTGTATGTACCTAGCAATGGTGCATACCATATTTTCTTGATTAAACACCGGGGGCGTTTATTTACAACTCAACCTTATACATGTAGACCCGGTTTTTATTTGAACATGGTGTTTATTTGGGGCCCAGCGTTTAAATGAGAAAATACGGTATTTATTACCTACAATCTCGGACAATACTGTTGAGACACTTACTTTAATTAGAGTCATTTTTTGCTTGTACGCTTGTTTCATAGTCATTTCATCTCCCCTCCCCTCTAATCAATGTTGTTTTGGTCTGAATGTGTACGCCACAATATTTTAAGCCTTTAAAGACAACTTACATTGAATAAGGGGAGGGGGGAAATATTATTTTTCTGCATGTATATCGGCTCCCGACTTGTATAAAGTGCGCAAGCTTGATTTGTCTCAACAGGTATTGTCCGAGATTGTAGCAACGTAAGCGGCTGAAACAAAAGGGCAATGCTTAGTTGATTTCCTTGCTTGAAATTACGCTTCACTTCATTTTCCAGGTAGAGAAGTGGCTGTTACCATATACATCAAATCCTTCAGAATGATAGGTTTTGACCTAAAAAATGCAGTATTTTAAAGTGCTTGAAAACAAGTCTGAATGCCTAAAGTGAAGTGATTCTGAGTATGCCCTTTTTACCCAAAGAACTTCAATAATTATTATTTAATAAACAATACACGTAGGTTGGTGTTGTTCATTGTACTTTCTTTAATTTGTAGGCCAACCAATCTATGCTGAACTATCTCCAGTCACTGATTTCAGGTAAGATTCGCTTTAATTTGGTTGGTTTAAGGTTATAGAATACAGTAAAATTACAATGATAAGACCCCCCCCCCAAAAAAAAAAAAAAAAAAATAATAATAATAATAAAATTTGAAAAGCCTCCTATTAAAGAACTTGTTTTGTATATATGCTGTAAGTTAGAGGATGCTCAGACTTGTGATGTTATTTAACGACTGTACTACATGTACATGTACTTGTTTTGTGTTTCATTTTGCCCAACACTTTTGAAACCAAAAAAGCCTTTTGGAGAAATATAAGCCTAGGGCGGCATGTCACGGGTGTCATATATCTTGAAATCTACAGTGTGAACTTTTCACATTTGTGTTACTATGGTTGACTCTGCTATAGACTGTTCACAGTCCCTCTATTTTTTGCGCTGAAATCGTCGCGCTGTCACGATCGATCGTGGAGCCGCCATCTTGGATTATTTGGCGAGCGAAATCTGGGGAGAGGACAAAACTCCCCTGGGGACGAGACAAAGCGCGTTAAAACATTATTGACAACTTGTTGACAAGGTTGATATAAAACCGCTAGCTAGATAAACAGTTCTTTTTTCAATAAAATGTTTCTGTTGATACAACGCTCATTTCCAAATCCGTTTCTGTGACGGTAATAATTTCAAACTTTTCGCGCAACTGATCCTCCCATCTGGTGTCTTGTTTTCCCCTTCCTGTTTCTGGAGCACGGGAAAAGTTTATTTCTTAACCCGGCTAAAAATTCACGCTCTATTTTACAAAGCGCATTTTTACTCTAGGCAGAATAATTCAAGCCGCCGGTCGTCTTGTGATTTTAGAATTTGAGAGCTGTACAAAATCTAGCCCGGGACAGAAGGACGACTCTTCTTTTGAGGTAGATCAGGGGAAATGATGTTCAGTCTCTTGTAACGATCGTCTTCTGGCTTGTTGCTCGACAGCGCCTCGAATGAATTCGCACAACGTTATAGCCAGGCCCACTGATTTATATGTCGCATTTCAGTCGCGTCGAATATAATTCAAGCCGCAGAAATCTCGCTGGTATTATCTGATTCAGCTATGTTGCAATACACCATGGAAGCAACGTGCTCTACTTTGCTATTTGTGTGGGCATTGCACTGATTTAAAGCTTGAGTTTCCGGGACTTGAATATTCGACGCGACTGAAATGCGACGTATAAATTGGGCCATACTTATGTTCCGTATCTTGAGGGAAAACTTCACACAAACACGCGAAGATCCCTTGTTATATTTGCTGCTAAATTCATCAAGAAGTTTCTCCAGTAGCTCTGCGATGCGAGGCTCCACGCCGGACTTCTGAGGGATCCTGGATATATTTTCAGTGGAGATGTATCGATTCGATTCTTTCCACCAAAATCTCCGACAGGAATCTTGAAATTACATGGCACAAGCGACACGCATCCAATTTTCCAGATTTTACCTTTTTTTTTAAAGTAGAAGACGCGGGTGTTTTTTCTATAATAAATAGGCAATAAGCTACATCGTGTGCAAAGCGTTCAGCAAGTTGCAAGTTGTTTCTCGAGGGGAAAAGAACGACCGACGGCCAGTCATTTTTTTCGCTTGCGAAACTCTCACGACATCTGATATCAATGTTTTGGTTTTACCTGGCCACCATGTTTACATAGAGGCGGAGCGTTGTCTGTATAGGTGCCAATATTTACTCACGAGCCCTGAACGGGAAAACATGAGAAGTGCGGACAGTCCCTCTATTTTTTCGTGCCTCCCCGCGCCCCGCCCCCGTACCCAGGGGAGTTTTGTCCTCTCCCCAGATTTCGCTCGCTAAATAATCCAAGATGGCGGCTCCATGATCGATCGTAACAGCGCGACGATTTCAGCGCAAAAAATAGAGGGACTGTGAACAGTCTAGCTCTGCTAGTAAAGATATTTCAATAATATTAATTATTATTCAAGATGCTGGTGACTCAGTAATAAGGTCGAATCATAAAGCAGTTATGCATTCACATCCCATTCGCCACTTTAAAAACAAGAAGCAATATGGGGCAAGTCGCATCTCGCAGTCACTTGTGGGACCGTTACTGGGGACAAAAATGAAGACGACGGGTCCCCAACGGGTCCCCAGTAACAGTGCCACAAGCGACTGTGAGATGCGACTCGTCCCACATTGCTTCTTCTTTCTAAAGTGGAGAATAAAACTTTAACAAGAATTTATCATCTGTCGGCTGCACAGACTTGTAGTTTTTAAGTCTTGTAAAATAATTTCCTCCAAATTGTAGGGAAGCATGTTGCAGACAGTATGAAATGGGGTAAGTTGAAAATATTATTATTTGATACAATGTTCACGTTAACATTCTCAGAAGCCCATCTGCCTCTGTTACTCTGTTATCCTATGACTGTTCACTATCATTGGTAGGGTTGCTTAAAAACCTTAAAAACTATCAGTTGTATAAATTTTAGCTTTGAATAGAATTTTGATGTTTGGTTAAAACTTAGCGACAGTACAAACATCACATTGCTACAGACTAACCCGTTTATACCAAAAAGAAAAAAAAGGGAATTTTGTAATCATATTTTATTCCTTTTACTTGGTTCTGTTCATGGAAAGAATGCTACCAAATTCTTCTTACATCTGAGTATTGCACTTTCTCCGACTTTTTTTTCATTAATTTTTCTCTCCTTATCGTCGTTAATTCCTTTAAGAATTATTAACACTGAATTTTGAGCTTGAATTATGAGCTCTTACAAAATGTGAAGCTCGCATAAATGTTTTTCAAAATCCCAGAATTTATCCATGAATTTATTGAGGCATTTGATTGTACATGTGTAGGATTTCTGTTTAAGGTTAATTACATGTAGTTCATGAACTTGGTAATAACAGATTCATAGATTTGTTTAATGTTATACTCACTCCAACACTGTAAATGTCTGCACATATCACTGGCTTCCCCTGAGAGTAGAGCACTGAATAGGCTCGATTACCAGCCGCTGTTCGGGAAAATGAGCCCGCGCTCCTCCCCCCGAACTCCTCTCGGGGAGGAACGAAGACCGGACTCGAGTGAGCGGCGGAAATCGAGCCTAAGCACTGAACTGACCAGGGGGATTGTACATACATGAAGGAGTATATAATTTTGCCCAAGGGTAGCGGAATCTTGTGAGTCAAAACGTGTCTCTTGGATCACAAATTCCTAAACAGAGATTCGTAGAAATCCACTCATAATCTCACATTCCATCTCCCATAATACATGTACAAAATATTCTCCTTCTCATGGGAGAAAATAGCCCCAGAATATCCCCTGTCCCATCTACCCCTGGGGAAGGTGGTGATTTGTGCATTTATTTCGGCCCGTTTACACAGGCGACTTTTGATGCGATTTTTGTCACGCAACTTTTGTCACACTCAAGCTTGCCATGAAAATCACAAGTGTAAACTAGGGGCAATTTGTCGCCGCGATATCACAGAGGTTTCGAACATGTTTGCGGCGACAAATTGCCGCTAGTTTACACTTGCGATTTGCGAGCTCGAGTGTGACAAAAGTTGCGTGACAAAAATTGCATCAAGAGTTGCCAGTGTAAACAGGCCTTTTAGAGAGATGTTTTTATTCAGGGTCATGCTATTTAACTAAAGCTCAAGGTTTTTATCAGCTGATAGTTGATGAGGGGCAAAGCTCCAAGTGAACTATCAAAGTATAAAGTCAATAGAAACCAAGAGTGAGTAGTGTAATATTGTTTTACCATAACCCAATGACTGATCAATCAAACCCACATGCAGAATACCGATAAAACTGATTTATTGACATTTTTTTGTTTAATACTTTTCGGACACAATGATGTAGCAAATACACATTTTATTTCACCATTGACATTACATGTAATTTCTTACATGTATATTTGGATCTCGTAGTAATAAAGAAAAATGCTTACAATGTAGTTAACTGGTGTGACCTTACCCCTTGTTAGTTAACTAGCATGACCTTGCCCCATTTTAATGCAGTAATTTGTTGAGTTAGAGAGTTTTAACCACGCCCCAGTAGGCAGTGTCTGATGTATGATCTCCTGATCTGTTATGCAGTGAATGTACACGTGGAGGGTTTTGTAACTTCATGCATCTGAGACCGATCTCGCGGGACAGCCGGTAAGCGCGACTCTATTCCTCAGCTTAATCCATTTGAAACCTAGTCTTCTTGTATGTTCCTAGAGAGTGTTCTCGCGGCGGGTTTTGTAACTTCATGCACATGCGGCCCATTTCAAGAGAATTGCGGTGAGTTGTTAGGTTTGATGCAAGGGTCGGGGGAGGGTGACCAGCAGCATTGCCACACAAAGAGAAAAGGAAGTTGTCATTATACCTTGTTTGATTCTAGACTTGCCCGAGCAGCTCTTTTGTCCTGCATTACACTGGCTTTGCACTGGGCATTGAATAATGGTTAGCTACTGTACAAGATAAGGGATCTGCTGTACTCACCATGTATACAGAATCTTCTATAATTCCTAGGTTTTTTATCAATGGAAGGGGAAATATTCAGCAGTTGAGCCTAAATGAAAACGATAATCGTGTCCTAATGTGCAAGTTATGTGATCCAGGTATCTGAACAAACAAGCATTCGCTTGAAAAAGAAAACCCTCACCCTTGCTGTCTGAGAATTACTGGTGTCAGGTTACCCCAACTCCTTCTAACTTCCTCTTATCCAGCAGTGGAACAGGCAACAAGATACTCTGGGGTAAAGCGTTCCACCATGACAGGATTCTTGGACTTCCGGTTTTACTGCGCATGTCGGGTGGAACGCTTTATCCCAGAGGTCCTTGTTGCCTGTTCCTGCTGCTGGACGAGGGCTCTGGGAACAAGATTGTCTATCAAGAATTGCTTCTAATCATGTTTATGTTTAATTACTTTTAATACAGGCGAGAGTTGTATGGACAAAACCGGCGCAAGAGAAGGTATGTGTACTGTAATTTTGTTTTGAGTTTTATAGTCAGAATTCTGAACATATAAACCTTACCTACATGTTGCAGTAACCTGAGTAATCAGTGTACCAGATAAGAGAGGTCTATAGGTACATGTACATGTAAACAAACCAGACACTGACCTGACAAATTAGTGGAAAACTTCTGACGATTTTCGCGAGGCCCAATGATGTCTACATATATACAGTGGGACCTCCATTAAGGGGACACACTCAGGACAAGGAAAAGTGTCCCCTTAATGGAGGTGTCAATAATTAACTACCTAAACAAAATGCCTGTTTTCATGACTTGGAATGCAGACACCCATTATTTGACCAAAAATGCATGATTTAAGCTTGCAACAGCAACCTTGGAGTGTTTAAATTGCAATTTGACTTGTCACCTGTAATAGCCCATCTTAGGTAATTACAGTACAGTACAAAATACAATACAGGCAGAAACTGGAACAACAACTGGTTACGAAATATTACTGTTCACTCTTCTTGAAAAATAGTTAACAGACTGATGAAATACACTTGAGATTGATCAATAATAATAACCTTGTACTCATTAGCTGATTAATTAATGGAGGTTGAAATAGCATTCGGGATGCTCAAAAAGTGTCCCCATCCCCTTAAAGGGCATGTAAACCCCAAAATACAAGTTTTTCTTACTAGACGCAAAAAGTGTCAGTAAATACGATTTCAGCATTTATTTTACCCAATTCGAAGTTTTTAAGGGTCAAAAACGACATTTTTGACCAAAACCTCACTTCCGGTGAAGACAATAGCGAGCCCTCGTGACGTAAGCGGGGGAACACAAACATTGCGCAACAGAAGATTCTGTAAGGAGTAATATGGCGACCAGGAGGAGCAGTTCAGTTTGTAGGAAGTTTTATCGGAGGAAAGCTATTCTAACAGGTTAAATTGATATGATAGTGATGGAGGCAACATTTTGGATCATTGGGCCTCGTCTGTATCGATTTGAGGCACGCAGTGTTGGGCAAAACGTGTCAGAGAAGGCAGCGAGCTATACAGAGTGAAAGTGAGACAAATCGCGTCGGAAACACTGCCTGGTATTGTTTCATTTTGTGATTTATTTCATCGGCCAAGTATAGCAAAAAGTAGAAGTTGAAAGGCCAGAGCTTAGCTGCATCACTCAGCATCCAGGATTTCGATCAAACTGCCTTGATGTGTGGGTGCTTGAGACAGCGTATATTACGTGTACCGACAGCAGTACAGCTGCCTAGCCGCACGGCGCAAATAATCTTACTGTTCATGAGTAGGTGATTTGTTGTCACTGTCATACTACCAAGATAACATTGAATTGCAGCAGCTACGTTGCAGGATACCCTTTAGTATTGACCGTTTCTTCGGATGCGGTAGTTTCTCTTGTGGGCTCAA
This sequence comes from Desmophyllum pertusum, assembly GCA_029204205.1. Taxonomy (NCBI): domain Eukaryota; kingdom Metazoa; phylum Cnidaria; class Anthozoa; order Scleractinia; family Caryophylliidae; genus Desmophyllum; species Desmophyllum pertusum. The sequence continues at coordinate 177,375 of MU825929.1, read as the reverse complement.
ACCCGGGAGGATATGAGATAACAATAGGCTTTCTCGTCTTCTCTCAGTGCATGTAATTGAAAATAAATTAAACATGTTCCTCAACGGGATTAAGTTATACGTTACATTACTACGCTTTCCCTATAAACTGAATATTTACCTACTCTATTGATCTCCAACTTGTGAAGAGCTCGTGTCTACTTTTCCGACGCGGCATTTTATCAGCAGAACTATCAGACACTTCCGGTTCTATGCTCTACATAGGTTGCTATTATAATACGCACGTTTGACGATTTCGTTCCTCTGGCGACTGCACTGTCGGTACAGCACCACCAAGTAATTGCTTGTGCTTCTTAAGAACCATTTCTGATATGTGAAATTTCTCGCAGCGGTCATTGAGGGAGGAGAAAAATGACTGAAAGATTCTGAAGATTACCGAGTGCTCGGAAGGTTCAGCGAAATCGGTTATTTTAACTTGGACGAAGTTAACCATTGTTGCCTCAAATTTGGAGCTTTAGGAAATTTTTACATGACATGCCCCATTTTGTTGGATTAGTTACCACAAAACTGACCACACAACATCTAAAAATGAATGAATTTCGCCTGAAAGCAAGTAAACATGTGCGCATTTCATAAGGCTATAAAGGGAGACCTTTCGCTTCCGGTCAAAGAAGGGTCCACCCGTGACGTCACGGACAAGATGGCGCAATTCAAGATGGCGGCTTTTTCGAATTTGGGGCAGCTTTTTCCACGTGAAAACGCGCTCGGAGAGAAAAATAATTACAGATCTGGACTACTTGATGAACGTACTAAACAGCTATATGACCAGAAAAAATATCATTTTTGGTTTACATGCCCTTTAATTAGAGGTGGTAAATACAAAGATTATATGAGTATTTTGCCGGGACCAGGAGAAGTGTCCCCTTAAAGTGCCCATAACCTTTTTTATTTTATTTTCTCATCTGAATCTAAACATCACCCAAGGAAATTCTGCGAAAAATTTATGAATTTTATAAAACTTTCAAATTTGCCGCCATTTTGGATCACCATTTGCTGTAGTCTCCCCTGGGCCCTTCTCGGTTCACAAAGGATCTGTGACGTAGATTAAGGAACACGTGACATCAGACAAAGGAGCTGTGACGTAGATTAAGGAACATGTGGCTTCAAAACAAAGTAATTGTGACGTAGATTCAGGAAAATGTGAGCCCGTCGGCCTTCTTACAGCGAGACGGGTATACCAAACAAAAATAGGATTTTGAAGATTTGAAACATTCATAACAAATTCGCGTTTTCTGCAAATCGCAAAAATTTTCGCAGAAATTCCTTGGGTGATGTTTAGATTCAGATGAGAAAATAAAATAAAAAAGGTTATGGGCACTTTAATGGAAGTGTCCCTTTAATGGAGGTGTCCCAAAGTAGAGGTTCCACTGTATTGCAATTCCTTATTGTCACATTGCCTTTGAAACTTAATCTGGAACTCAGATTGTAAACAGTAGTCTAGTTCTCTGCATGCCCAAATCTTCCCCCATTTGAGAATAGCTGAGATTCAAACCCAAAATGCCATACTGGTGATTAAAGCTCCACAGAGATCTGTGCTTCATCATCAGGAAGTCTTGAGTGGGGAAAGAACTGATCACATCAAGAGAGACGTCTGTTCACTCAAGCTCAGAGTACCAGTTCACAATAAATATCGCTTGTGCATTATGTACTTCAGACTACAGTGTAGCGTCTGCTCATTTCACCCACAAGCCTCACTTTTGAAGTCCAAATTTCATCTTGAACGAATTCCCAAGGCAGCAAAGATGAAACAATACCCATGTGGTGCCAGAGGTTTTGGAAGAATTTTGTGTAAACTAGGCTTGGGCCGGGTGAATATTGATCAACTGATGTCATGTTATCATGCATAAGCTCTATTTGTGATTACAGGCAACTCTCTTAACTGACACCTCTATAAGACGGACACCTCTATAAAACGAGCACCTGGTGTTGGTCCCTGCGCGCTGTTTTTTTAAGTCATTTTACTACTTGACTCTATAAGCTGGACACCTCTCTAAGATGGACAGTCGGTGCAGGTCCCGATGGTGTCCGTCTTAGAGAGAGTTGACTGTACTTCAGTTGATGAATGTTGTTGTACAAACTTGTCTTGATACCATAACTTGGTCTATCCCTCAGCATGTGATCATTTCTATTTATTTCAGACCTGGTGCAGGAGGTGCTGCGGGAGGAGCTGCAAAAGAAACGTCTCCACCACGGTTTGTACAGAAAATGTCATGAAAATAATTTGTTATGTGAAACAGTGTTCTGCAAGTATCCCACCCCTCCAAAATCAGAGAAATATATTATTCAATTGGGCATTTTTTAAAGGAGCTATGTCACAATAATTATATTAAGTCATTTTTGCGAAGTGCAAAATCACCTTAAAATTGAAGAAAGCCTCAAAACAATAGTTTACTAAGGTAGAAAAACACCAAAGAGGTAATAATAAACCAAACAGGAACAAGGATGGTTGAGGATGGAGAAGATTAAGACGGACAAGATTTGCCATCCGTGACGTAGCTCCTTTAAATAAAGGTGTATCTTTCTAAGGTTTCAAAGCAATGTATTAAAGTGAATTATAAACAAAAACGAACCTCTTCTTGAGAAAGATGTTAATCATTCTGTCAGTGACACAAGCTACTCGGAAAAAAAAAACTTCCGAGTAGCTTGTGTCACTGACCGATTAACATCGTTCTCATATTTCTACCAAGCTTAAAATTCACCATTACTTCTTTCCAAAACTCTTCTTCTAAGACACTGCCTTTCAAATTAAACAGATTGATTGATATTTTGTTTGGAGCAATTTCAGTTACCAAGGCCAGTATAGAGTTAGAAAAACCTAAATACGAAGAGTAAGACATCAAGGCTTTGATACTCTTTTGACACACTGTAAAAATACAGCAATACAAAATATATTTCACTTTATTATACGACATAGCATTTTAGAGTGTGAATACGCGCCAAGACGAGTGCAAATATATATGGGTCATGCTTTAATGAAGTACTCCTAATAAACAGCTTACGCTATACTAGGAGGTGTAGTTAACTATGTAAACTCTAGCTAAATTGAACTATATAACTGAACATGGCAACATGATATGTACAATTACTTAAAATATTTTGGTCATTGGCCAAGCATGAGGTCAAGATGGCGGGATATTGGCCAAGTTCTTTTTTTTTTTTTTTTTTTCGTGTTTATGGACCGAGACGGAGTCGAGGTCCATAAGGTCGAAAAAATAACAACTGACTCGTAAAAATAGCCAGCCGTATTACACAACTTTGCGCTGAATAACCTCTTTATACAAGCCTTGTTAGTCGTACGTACACCTGTACTTGGATTTTAAAAGGTTTTCACGTTGGAAATACTATGATGGAACAATTTCCACCACATGTACCTTTTTATCATGCACTTGCTTGGCTCATTAAATTAAGGGCTTATTTTCGACGTTTACAGTACATAGGGTTCTTTTTATTTAATCCTTTCTCTTGCTCAACATTATAAACTAACTCCTTCCTTAAGGGGGCAATATACGTGGATTTTTTATGAAATTGAAGGAATGTCGAGGAAGGATTAAATTGGTAAAAAACAAAACACCATCAGACAGCTGCCCCCATCACGAGAGCACTTTCGCGTTGGACTAGTCTATTTTGGTGTCAATCTATCAATTCTTAACCAAAATTCTCATTTATCTTCATTTTTTCCCAATTAATAACAAATCTACTATTCCCCATCCCTTTCTCTTCCTTCAAAATCCTCCAAAAAGTCTTAAAATTCCATGGGACATTTCACTATGAACCTACTGTATGATAGCATTTTTAAATTGCATGAAACCTCAAAGAGATATGTGCGAGAATAGTGCTAAAATGTGTGAAAACATCGTATTCAGGTACATTGCCCCTTAACATACATTACAACATAAAGAGTTGGAAAGAAAGCTTGTGCAATCGTTGTTGTTATACTATACTTTGCTGGTTTTTCTACATGTATATACCATTTTCAGGATGGTAGGGTTTTCCTCCAACCCAACCAGAGGTAACAGCAAAGGACATGCTCACCCAACAAACCAAACACTGTCAGACATTTTCTATGTTTAAACTTTAGTTTTTTTTGGCGTGACCAGGCTCACTGCTGAATAAGTAAAGTTCAGCTCATAGAGCATCTTGCTCGTTGTATGTGCTAAATGTCACTTTTTAGTTTGTTTTTTTAATTTGTTTCTTATTCATTTCCATTTATTTTATTACTGTTGGTTTATGTTATTCCGTAAAACAGTACCCATAAGTTGGTTGGACATCAAATCGTTCCAATACCATTTTCTGCTAAAATTTCCTACATTGCCTAAATTTCTGATTTTAGACTTCTATTTAGGGCCTGATTACATGGCGAATTTCAGCCCAGGCTGAAATTTCAGCCGGTTAGGGGGGCTGAGATTTCATCCCGGCTTCCGAAACAAATCCTCTTGAAATGAAGTTAGCGATTACATGGACAAGGTTTCAGCCCGGGCTGAAAATTCCAGCCCGGTTTGAGAAACCGGGCTGGAATTTTCAGCCCGGCCAAACGGGCTGAAAAAGCCCATGTAATCGGAATGGAATTTCAGCCCGGGCTGAAAAGTGTACTTGGGCATGCGCAGTGATTATGTTTTGCCTGAATTGCAGAACACCCGGCAACGTATTTGCATGTCGAATAAGAAAGATGGATTCTTTTGTTCTACAAAACGTGCGTTCTACAAACGTGCTGCCAATATGTAAAATCGCTGCTGTGTTTTCAATGAAACACGATGGCGGCGGCGAAGCAAGTGCAAAGGTTCCAATGGAATAAAGGAAGAAAATAGAAAATCTGATCCGATGTCTAGCAAATTTCAAATTTGGCGCCCGGGCTGGAATTTCAGCCCGGGCTGAAAGTCGTCATGTAATCGCAACAAAATTCCAGCCCCCTAACCGGGCTGAAATTTCAGCCCGGGCTGAAATTCGCCATGTAATCAGGCCCTTAGTTAGATGCTTTACAGCCTGGCTATGATAAGTAATAGTAATTGGACTGCGTGGAGTACAATTTAGGGGAGTACTAATCGCGCGAGTAATTTCAAAATCGCGATTTGAAATTACGAGCATGAATACTTCTTCTTGCGACACTATATCTTCTCAATCAAAACAAAAACTAAGGAGTAAACGGAGAAATAAAATCGTAAAAATCTATGCTAATTAAGACCGGGTATCCAAACCTCCGACACGATGATATCCTTTGTTTTAACTTGATGAATTATCAATGAGTTTGAGAAGTTGTCTTGAAATTTAAATTTCTTTTAGTCAAGAAAATGGAAACTTCTTAAAATGTTAATGTTTGTTCAGTTACAGTGATGTAAAACATTTCCCCACTTGACACAAACGCTCAAGAAAGTTTGCGTTGGATGCCCTGCAATGATAACGTAACTGGATGTAAACATGAAAAATACTTTTAGCATTCTGGCTGAGCAGTAGCATTGCTATAAACTGGTTTTATTAATGTTCCATTGTACCCTAAGTAAAGCAATCCATATTTAACATACGGCCTCATCAACTATCACATCATAGAAATTGAGAGCGAATAATCTAATTGTTTTAGTAAAAATCATAACAAGTGTCTAGTATTAACTCTAAATCTTCTTCCGAAACTTTGGAGAAACGAGAAACGCAATTTTGTAGATTTTTACTAATTATTGTTATTTTTACTAATTATTGTTAGTAAAACTTTACAAGTATACTAATACAAATGAGACAATCTGATTGGCTGAGCTTCTCGTACACTATCAGCCATTAGTGTGCAGTGGCTGGAGGTGTTTACAAAATTGCGGTTTCTTCTCGTTTCTCCGAAGTTTTGGAAGAAGATTTAGAGTTATTACTAGACAGTTGATATGATTTTTACTAAAACAATTAGATTATTCGCTCTCAATTTCTATGATGTGATAGTTGATTCGGCCTACGGCCTCATCAACGATCACATCATAGAAATCTCGAGCTCATAATCTAATTGTTAATTATTGTATTTTCGTTTCCAGGGAGCGCTCAGTGTCTCCTCCATATACCCGACGTTCTCGATCCAGGTCTCCGCCGCCGCCTCCTCGCCGTCGTTCCCGTTCCCCTCCCCGCCGGAATCGATCGCGTTCACCACCACGCCGTGACAGATCACCACGTGACCGCGACAGACGAGGTCGTCACTGAGGATGGATCTCTTGCACCGCTGTTATTATTTTGTTACTTTATAAGATTATTACAACTCTATACTTTTGGTTCTTGAACCAGGTTTTTACTTTTGACCTCCTGTCCTGAAAACTTCAGTCTTTGTGGTCAGAGAAACGACTAGCGTTGAACAAAATCGTCGTAGTCTCATCCGAACAATTTCCGACTCGTTATATCCAATAGCTGAGCCTCACCGAAGCTCCATGTCAGTTCGTGATAAAGATACACATGTTGCTTAGAAACCTCTTACACAAACCGCGGAATAAGCCAAAAGACATTTCACGGAAAGAAAATATTTTTTCAGTTATAGAACTAAACTTGAAGTTAACGCTTTTCTTGGATTAGCTAAATCTGGATTAGTCAATCCTGAATTACCTAAACCTGGATTAGCCAAGCCTTGATTACCTAATCCTGGATCAGCCAAGCCTTGATTACCTAATCCTGGATCAGCCAAGCCTTGATTACCTAATCCTGGATCAGCCAAGCCTTGATTACCTAATCAAGTGAGGAACAGTTGTTTGTACCAGCCAAGGCTTAAAAAGATCGACAGAACGCAACAATTTTCTTTAGACTCGTTTCATAAATTTGATTTTACGATGTAGAACATTTTCCCTCTTTTCTCACCAATTCTCTCTATTAATGGAAGAATTGAATGTTGAAATGAAATAGTTAACTGGCGTACATTTGTACCTGGTACAATCCCGATAGTTTTTTCTCAGTTCTTTCACGTTGTAAAGTATTGTGAACGGTTTATCTTGATTCGTTTCATTTATGTGATGTAGTTGGAAAATAAAATTTGCTCCCAACTCCCAGTATTATTTTGTTCTCATATTTCGTCTCTTCATCCGTTATTTGGAACGTCACACAACGCTTCTATAGGTCACGGGATATCAGCAGGATGCAAGGGTCGAGCCATTGAAACAGAAAACATAGGAAACATTGTGTTACAGTTCAAATACTTTATTGTACAATGATCCCTCTATAAAAACAATTCATTACAAAAGCGAGTGTCCATCTACCATACAATATTCAATTACGTGAAGTCCGCTCGTCACCCATTTCTCTGGCAAGACTTGCTCCAAATCGACCGCGCGGTTGACTGGGAGCAAGTCTCGCGACAATACAGAAGGAACCAATGAGATGCCACAATAAAGGTCCAATCAGATTGCCAAAAAGCAAGCTGGACGCAAAGGCGGGAAAAATCACCCACGTGACTCGGTTTTTGATTCTGATTGAATGAGCTGATATTCTAAAATCTGATTGGACATAGCATCTATTATAATTTTTCTGCGCATTTCAATAACACAAAAACTCTGAAGTTCAAAACCCAACTTTCGATTGCGTTTTCTCTGCCATCAATCATAATTACGACGACAACCAATGGACACTGAAAAAAGAAACATGAATAGAAATCTACCAATCACAACCCACGGACATGACCTTTTGAACCCATTGAAGTGAACGTCTGTTTACTGAGAGGTCCGCTAAGATGGTTGACAGCAGCGAAAAATACAACTTGTTTGATCAGAGTTCGTATGTTATTGAATGGTGCCAGTAAAGCGATCACCATCGTTTTTGCGATTGCCCTTCAAACCTCGACATCAACATACGAATTCTCCTCACTAGTTTTAATAATTTTGTTATATTACATAGTTGGGAGAATTTGGTAAAACAAGGACAATTTCCCTTCGGTGATCAGTTGTTGAATTCTCATGACCAGTATGCTTGCCTCAGTAGTGTTACTTTAATGAGAAACTACACTTTGATCATACCAAGCTGAAGGGTTTCGGGTCTAAATACTGTGCACAGACGTTCTGCATTAAATTATAGCATGTTAAATAATATGGCGTGCGTGTTTATTTTTAGACTGAGCAGTCCGTCATTTTCCTCAGGGCTAGGGATAGTCGAGTGAGAGAGAACGCGAGCGCGCGTGAAAGTCATCTTGAGGTGATTTTCACACGCGCGTACTTGAAGTCTACTTGACTATCCCTGAGAAAAATGAGGGACTGCTCGTAGTTTATTTTACCAATGCCGTATCTATACATAACACTAAGCACAGGGCTCTCACATCAAATTAGAATGAATAAAGTTTATCTGACCACGCAATGAATGCCCGGGGGGGATACTCCACGAAATTTATGGTGGGTGTGCCGGTCGCTTCTTTAAACCCTTACCGTTTTCAGACCAAAATATGCGATTTTCCCAACACAATTTCAAACCTGATCCTTAAAAATTTCCTCCTTTTCAAGCCGAAATGGCAAAAATCTATACCTATATTTCAAACAGACAGGCAAAACACTTAATTTGAGACCAAATGCTCAAACTCTATACCCGTTTTCAGACCAAAAACCATACCTTGGGGCGGCACATACCTATATAGCTTCTATGGGGGTCTCCCCAGGAATTAATTTATTGTTGTTTGCGTGGCGACCATTTTGAATTTTTAATAAACGGAGACCTCGCACAGCCGACCGCTTATTAAAAATTCAAAATGGCCACCACACAATCAGTGTTCATTCTTCATTCTTATTTGATGCGAGAGCCCCTTGTGAGTAAGCAAAGGCAAATAAACGAGCTATGAACAACAAGAAAGAAAAACTACGTCCTTTTCTTAAATAAAACCGTTTATGGGAAATTCAAAACGGCAGTTTGTTTCAAATTGAGACAGCATGATTTAATTCCCTGGCAAAAAGGAAATCATAAATAATGACAAAAATAAAGCCCGTGGATTAAAGTTTTTCAAGGAAATAATAAAAGCCTAGATCGCAATCATTTTTTTTAATTTTTGTACCGTTTAACTTAAAAACAAAAATAATATTCTTAAAAGGCTCAATTACAACTACTCAGTTATGTGAAATGGTTAGAAACATCATCTCTTACATTCTTTAAAAAAGTGAACATCAGTTGACTTGGCCTTTTATAATCGAACTAGAAGAAAAAAAAGCTCAAAAATTCGGACGTGTAAGCACAATACTGATACTAAATCCACCGTAAGAAAAAAGATGGCGACTGGTACATTTACCCACAATTCTTAGCGCACGAAAACCCTAAAAACGCTCATAAAAACGCACAGAAAAGTTCTAAAAAATTCAAACCTACCATACACAATGTTGTTAGTACAGGGACCAATTTCACAAAAATATGGCTTTCAGATGTGCCTATTGGCTGTGTTAGGTTCGCAAGGTATTGTGGTAAAATGTACAGCCGCCATCTTTTTTCTTACCGTGGATTGAACTTGGAAAACATAGATACATTATTTGGCCTTGTGCTAAATTCATACGCTGCTCGCATTCATAAAAAAAAAAACCTTTCAGATAGATAGACAACTCACCCTTTGTAATCGCGAGAGAAAACCTAATTTAATTACATCATAGTGCGAGAACCACTCACTGGAAGTTTATGAATAGCTTTTGACATCTTTTTGTTGGTTTCCCAAACTTCTCCACCAATCAAATAGCTAACAACCGCACGTGCAGTTTTATATTAGCACGTGGTTTCTTTAGCAATTCCACGTGCCAGACTATGTAGGTTTTTGATTGGTCAAGTAATGGGAAACCAACACAAACCTGTCAATCAAACTAATTACTTTGCCGAGCCGCAACGTCATGGCGCGTTTCACAATAAAACAGCAGTAGACAGCACACGCGTTTTGTGGCGCGAAAAGTGAGCCGCGAAAATCACGCGCGACTCGAACTCATTCCTCTCGCTGTTTGCAAGAGAGAAACAGCTTGCTGTCTAACGTAGTATTGGTACATAGCTCTGTATAAAATTCTGGACAGAGCAGCTCTGGTGCCATAGCATTTCAAAGCTGTGGTATTCGTTAAAATTTCCCAGGCTCTCAGATCGTGTAGGTCGAAACACGAACAAGGACTATCGTCTTGCTTAGTTAGTTAGTTTGTTTGTTAGTTTGTTAGTTAGTTTGTTTGCTTTAGCGCGTTTATTCCACCACAATCTTAGAGCCGGGAACAAACTACTCCGTCGAAAACAAATTTATTCTTATTATTTCTCGTATATTATCTCAAACTAGAGCTATATCTTACCAGTATAAAGCGGATAAGAAGTTATCAAATTTCCCTCCCTGGCGCCCAGTGCCCCTTGTAAAACTCGGCGTGATATCGAGGCTTTCACGTGATTGGTGGATTGACATGAACTGATTCTGAGGGAACAAGCTGGTGACGAGTCGAAGCTCCATTCCTTTACTAACCAGTAATATTACGTAGAGATGAAATGTCTGAATAAGTTACATCGTCTGGCAGCTGGCACAGAGGGAATGGCTCTAGTGACGTCATATCCAGTCTGGAAGAGGAGGAATGGGTATAGATGGACGACACCACGTCTTACTCGCATCACGCATTCGTGAACCCTTACAAGGGTGGGGTTAGTACACCCATGACACGGGTACCCACTGTGGGGTTTTGTGGAGTTGTTCGATAGAGTTCTCCAGCAGGCTAATAGTGTCGTCGATATCGTTGTTGACGATTGTCAGGTCGAACAAGTGTCCGTATGTCTGGCGGAGTGAGTCCGAGTCTTTGGCCAACCGCTGAAGACTTTCGTCCTGCAACAAATAACACTTCATGTAAAAAACTACTTGTGTCCGTCGGAATCTTGTCTCCGAGAGCGCTGATTGAGCCGGCGATTTTCGTGAGGGTCGTGACTAGAATGGATAGACCAAATCAGATCAGACGTTACCCTAACCCACAAAAGAAAGCTAACAATTCTCGGGGCTATAGTAGGCTAACCGGGGCGCTATTCTCGGGGCTAATCAGCGCTATTCTCGGGGCTAATCAGTGCTATTATAGGCCAACTGGGGTGCTAAAGTAGGCTGATCTTATTTTGGTCTATCCATTTAAGGCATAGCCTTTTCGTGAGAGGGTTGCTAAGAAACGTGACGCTAGCAAAATGGCGACGCGATGCCATAAAAACTTTCGGAGTGCTCACGAGCGTCGGTAAAGTTTAACTAAACTTTTTCAAGTTCGTGTTCAACAATTCACCTTGTCATGTTTATTTTGTAAAGGAGTTGTAAATAAAGGAAGAATTTCTTAGTCGTTTACAAGTTAATTTGAGGAAAGAAAATTTCATGTAGCATTAAGGCGCTGTTACACTAGGCGCCGTTGCGAGAAAAGTTGCACGAAACGTTGCTTAGTGTAACACCCCTAGGCTACGCACAAAAAAATCGCTACAGCGTCAACGCAATCATTATGAAAAGTAGAACTTGATTCTACTTCGTGTAACGCTTGCTGTAACAGAAACGCTGCGAGACATTCATTTCAGGGTGTGTTACACTTGGCAATTTTTCGTGCAACTTCGTCACATTTTCAAACGTCTCTAAATTGTCCAGCTTTCAACTTCCGTTTTCTCGACTCAGGCAGAACCTAACCTAACGAAACTTCGTACGATTACCAAACAAGAGGTGGTCTTTCAGGTGCTGGTATTGATTTCCCGCTCAGTTTAATTTTAATCATTTGAATTTTCGGCGGCCATTTTGGAGAAAGGTCTATTCACGCCGCATAAATCTCGCTGGTATTACATGATTGGACGACGTTACAATACACCACTCCCAGGCATGGAAGCAACGTGTTTTACGTTGCTATATTTGTGTGGGCAGATTTGAAGCGATTTCAGGAGAGTTTTTGGGACTTGAATTACATTCGACGCGACTGAAATGCGACGCAAAACGCGACGTATAAATTGGGCCTTACGTCGCAACAAAATTACGAGACAAGTTGCAGGAAAAATTGTCCAGTGTAACAGCGCCTTTAATTCCCCGTAACAAGGTCACTTACAGCAACATCTCCATTTGGTGTGGACGGACTTTTCATGCTGTCGTTTCCAATGATAGTTGGTGCGGAGATGAACACAACATAAGGCGAGAATTCAGTCGTCCGAAGAACCTTCAGCGCCTAACAAAAAACACAATAAGCAGAGCAAAGCTTGGTCAGTGCGTGAGCGAGTGATGTAATACTGACTTCTCCTAACCTTTTGTACCAAATTCTCGTAACAGGTTATGAGAATTAACGGCCAGATTAAGTCAGGAAAAACGATCAAAGCACCAAACTTGTGAACCCCCATGATGGTTTTCGTTTTATAATGAACATTAGCCATGTGGTCTGTCAGGGGACAAAATTGTAAGGAAGACAATTTTCGGAAAATCGGCTTGCCCTAATATTAAAAATCTGTTCCAAAATTACATTTGAGTGTCAGATACTAGACAGTTATTATTATAATTACTGTTAGTTTGGAATGGTTACTCTATATTCCGTGACTTGTAAACTAGTCTACGCAAGCCGTTTATTTTTTACAAAAGCGTCAATGAAAAACCATCATGGAGGATATCGTGAATAAGATATCTTTGCTCCGACGAAGGGCTAACGCTCGCCCTTTATCAACTTCAAGTTCATCATCATAAAGTGTCCCATTAAAGGGCCTTTCTAAAGGGGCCTCTTTACCTGAGGTTCCACGTCGAGTATAGCTGTAAGGCCCTGGTTGAGATTGTCCCTAATCGTGTCGAGTTTCGTGCCATACATGGCCCCCTGGTGCGTGCCATACTCCAGATACTTATTGGCTTCTATGTCCAATAACATGTCCTCGGCGGAGACGAAGAAGTAATTTTTGCCGTCCTCTTCTCCATCCTTGGGTTCTCGTGTCGTATCTGACAGGAAGACGAGGAAAAAATGTCATTGCACCGTGGCTGGAAGACCTTACGTTTATCCTCGAGGAACGAAATGAGCAACATTTCGGGCGTTCGATGCAGCGTCTGCACGTGACATGCTCTTTTAGACACTCGAAAAGTGTAACACTTGCAAACAATCACGTGATTGTCACTTGATGCAGCGCTTATGCACGTGACACTGCTGTTTTTGCCACCCGAAGAGTGTAACACTAGCACGTGATTGTCACTCGGTGCTCACATGGTTAGCGGACGGTTTTCTCCGCCGATATCAAATAATTTCCGTTACTTACAATCGACTTTCCGAGATGTTCAGAGTCAGTAATCTTACGATACCTACCATGAGATTTAAGGGATGTAGAGTTCCTGAGAAGCGTACAGTTGTGTTTTTAGCTTTCCATTCAGCTTTAAATTTCGCATCGGATTAGTCTTACAGATCTTACAGACATATACGGTCAACTCTCGTTATAGCGGACACGCTCGGGACGTAGTTTGGAGTCCGTAATAGCGGGAGTCATTTTCAGTCAAACCTCAAGCTTTCGCCGGGTGGAGGGCTGGATTTTGTCCGTAACAACGGGTCTCCGTAATAACAGGGTGTCCGAAGGCGAGAGTTGACTGTATCATGATCAAAAAGTGAAAATACGGCTGTACGCTAGCCTGCGAACAAGCTCTCTTGGGGTTTTGGGAGAGTGGAGAAAGAGAGCTTGCACTGATGTCTCAGAATTTTGAATGCCGCCCCTCAAAGCCCCCCGCCGTTTCCGGCTGTTTGAGCTGTCAAAATTTGGTCAATTGAAACTTTGTGGTCGTCTCAATTTTCTACGTAACGCAATGGTTTGTATTCGATCTCTCCCGTCCTCCCCACCCACCCCCCAAAAAACCTTAAGAGAGCTTGCTCGCAGGCTACGGAACTACCGTACCGTTTGACTCGAGAGAGGTCTCTTTGGAAAGCATTTTCAAAGCGCTGGACAGAAAAAAATAGTACGTGCGCCTCCGAAGTTTACTTCCAAAAATACCTGAACTACGTTTTCTGCATGAGTGATAAACACTAAAAGCGTCATGTTTGCTAAGACGTCATCAATTAATTAATTTCCACCAATCAGCATTTCGCGTCGATTTTTTGAGCGCAGATATTCAAAACTCTGAGACATCCAGGCAAGCGCTCCTTCTTATCCCCGCCTCCCCACCCCCCAAAAAACCTTAAGAGAGCTTTCTCGCAGGCTAGCTGTACGCTTGCCAGCAAAATTTGATCTGTAAAAATACGAACAGTTAAAAATAAAATCCCTCAACTAAAGAAGTAAATATTTTTCATGGTAGGGAGGAGGAGGTATGCCCTAGACCCCCTAGAGGCTCGCGTGTGCGGCACTCGGATCATCACGCACTCCTCAACACGCATAAGCGCACACGCGCGCGCGCACGCACGTAAGCAGGCAAAGTTTGCAGTGACCTACACAAAAGTTAACATTATTGTGAAATCAAATTGCTTCTATACTTACGAGGAATAGGATATGAAAATCTTTCGGGATATTTATTGATGAGCGTGTTTTTTATATGTCTTCTCCCAACACCATGGGCCCCTGAAAAAACAAAGCAGGTCGCTTATGAATCTAGAATTCACTGGGCGAGCAAACAATACTACTACTACTACCAAACTAAAGCAATTTGAACAAAGTGATTAGTTTTAAAGAAACTTTGCTCCGATGAAGGTCTAACGCTCGAAACGTTAGCTTTTCCAAATTCGCTACGGCGGTTAATTTACCTTTATCAACTTCAAGTTGATAATCAACTAAGTATAAAACAATTTGAGCCTGCGATGTCCAACCCCAGGTCAGCTAAGTTGCTAGGGAACATAACGCATCCAGCAGAGAATCTCGGCATTATTTTGCAACTGGATGAAACTAATGGGAAGATGATAGTGGGAGATTAAAACCCTTCACTTCAGATTGTTCAATAACATGGAGTTTCTTCTCCTTACAAGATCAATACAATGTCAAGCAGACAGGTAATGAAATCAACAGAAAAGCCTGTGGTAGCCTGCGTAGGCTGCCTGTGGTACCGCAGACCTCGTCGTGCTTACAGTCTCAATTTTGTCCAACGCTAACATTCTCTTCTGAAATAAACTATATTGTCTTACTGTACTTCCATTTTCTCACAATCTTAAAATTACAACACCTTACCAAGAAGAACAAGCGTCTTTCGTTTAAAGTAATCCAGCTTGACCACTTCTTCATAAGTAACAAGATCAAGCTGATCGAATACTGAAACAAACATCGACATACAATATGTTAAATGACTTTAATGTTCATTCACAATATAAATTCACCCACATTGAGTAACTGTATTTGAGTGAAATGGAGATTGTTGTTAAAAAACAGTTTCTTGTGGGTCCTGGTTGCATGCTAAACGTACGCTGTCAGCTATTTTTAGCACGATTTAAGAAGCTCACAAACATATCTAGATCAAAGGAAACCCAGAAATAATGGTTTGATTTTGTAGAACAGTACTCGACAAATGACATGAAGCCATTAAGAAGTGAGGATAGCTAACGATGGTGAGGATGGGAAATGGACAAACTGGGAAAACGCGAAGCTCAGCACGTACAACAATATGGACAGCACTCGACTGCAGGAGAAACGATGGTGAGGATGGAAATGGCTCAGGCGAGGCGTAGGAAACCCAACAATAATGGCTTAATTTTGTAGAACAGCACTCGACAAATGACAGAAACCCATCAGGAAGTGAGGATGACTAACGATGGCGAGGATGGAAATGGATTACAATATGGACAAACTTGGGAAAACGCGAGGCTTAGGTGTAGGAAACCCAACAATAATGGCTTAATTTTGTAGAACAGCACTCGACAAATGACAGAAACCCATCAGGAAGTGAGGATGACTAACGATGGCGAGGATGGAAGTGGATTGCAATATGAGGAAACCCAACAATAATGGTTTGATTTTGTAGAACAGTACTCGACAAATGACAGAAACCCATTAGGAAGTGAGGATAGCTAACGATGGCGAGGATGGAAATGGATTACAATATGGACAAACTTGTTCACACTGAAATAGAGGGATTGCAATTAGACAAACTTGAGGCTCAAGTTGTCATGTTTGGGTCGGGTTTTCTTGGCTTTCTATATTTAGTTTTAGTTTACAAGCGTTCTTATTCCATAAATATTTGGGGCCATTATAAGATTCTGTATTTATTACCCGGTGACAGTCATATATACCTGCATTATGCTTCGCCACGTACTTATCACGGCCGCTTTTCTTTTTCTTGTTGAACCAGATGCAAGTTGCTGAAATTAAGAATACAAAGGCTCGTCCAGCTATCTCGTGTAGAATTCTTAAATTTCAGTATTTTATTTTTTCTAGGTCCTAGAATTTATCCGTTGAATTCCCATACAACCTAATTTTCGCTAATTCGCAATACTTAACGTATTGAATGAGCTTGCGTGACATGGGGATTTACGCGCGTGGGATCGAGGCTCAAGCCGACATCTCGACTACAGACGTGCGTTGTTTAGGCCATTTCCTCAATAAATTTAACACAGTTGAATTTGGTTTAATGCGTGACGCAATTTGGATTAATAGACCACCCTCTACCAAGAGTATAAATGTGTATCAGTGAATTGTTGGGGAAACCAGTCAAAAATCCTGGGGTAACCTGCAATGGACTAGCATCCCATCCAGGGGGAGTAGCAATACTCCTAGTCACTTCATGCTATGGAAACCGGGATAAGCTCCGGCATCGCTCTTCCCATCTCTTGGAATACAACATTAACCTGTAAAGTTATGTTAATTTTATTCTCTAACAAAGATGATGCTATCTTGGCCCCATACAGGTAGTGACGATGTTCAGTTTATAGTATACGTTACCCAGAATAACTTCAAAGCAGCTAATCAAAGCTGGCTGTAACGAGGCATAAGAACAATATAGGATTGTTTAAATGCTATGTTGTGGTTTAATACAAGAAGATTTGAAAATTTCCGTACCAAAAAAGTCCAGAAATGCAAGATATAAAATCTACATCGACCTAACGGTATTTATCAAAGAGGGAGAACGGGGCAATGAAAACATCGCATGCAACTCATGATTGAAAGAAAAGCACGGATAACACATGGCTACCTTTACGCGCACCAGAGGAAGATTATATACAAAGGATCGTAGCATGTACTAATTTTCTCTGTTGTATAGATTGCGCAATAATCAATTACAACAAAAATACGTCCCACCCCACCCACTGAAAAAAACGTTCTCACCACCATTTTGCTTCCTGGCTTTTTCCGCAGCTAAACACGAGACTCGCCTGAAAATAACAGAAAAGAAAATATAGCGTGAGTTTACAGTGAAGATGGCGGAGTCGTCAAATTTGAATGGTTTTAGTTTCTAGTCTAGTTCAAATGAGGTGCCACTGAAATGGAACCCATCAAAGTTGTCAAAAAGATGTCAAAAATTAATCAAAAACTTTGTCGAGTGGCAACGGTAGCGTCATCTTCACTGTAATAGTTTACTATGCAAGAATCTCTGTAGAGTTTGTCGCTCTCGAATTCTTGTAATTCGCTAATTCCTCGTTTGTTCAAATTAAAGGAGCTACGTCACGGATGGCGCATCTTAAAACACCTAAGTTCATCGTTCGCAATCCGTCTCAATCTTCCCCAATCTTAACCATCCTTGTTCCTTTTTGGTTTATCATCACCTGTGTGGAGTTTTTCTATCATGGTAAACTATTATTTTGAGGTTTCCTTCGATCAGAAGTAATTTCATACATCGCAAAAAATGACATATCGTGACAAATGTCACAATTTGGCGAGTCACCTCCAACGGCATTCGGTTCTATTCGGAACAACTTCGTAATTCTCGAACACTAACCATTCCTGTAGCTCGGGCGAAGGAGCAAGTCCCGCGAAGCCGTCGGTATCGTCCGTCTTCATGGCTGCCACCAATACGGGTCAGCTTTGCTCACGACTTGGATAATATCGCCACAAGTGAATGACAGTCCAGCTTGTTGGCATGGAATAAGGTCATCTCCTCGGGGGTCGTAATCAAACAGCGCCCGCACGTACACCTGAAACATGCAGCTGTTTGTCAGTACGTTATACAAAAGAAATAACGAGGCATGTAGACTGTGAACAGTCCCTCTATTTTTTACGCTGAAATCGTCGCGCTGTCACGAGCGATCGTGGAGCCGCCATCTTGGATTATTTGGCGAGCGAAATCTGGGGAGAGGACAAAACTCCCCTGGGTACGGGGGCGGGGCGCAGGGAGGCGTGGGAGGGACTTAAGGGAAATAAAACCTTAGCTCTTAATCGCAAATTAGCATTAATCGGCTTTCGAACAAACGGGTAGGCTGGCGATGGAGGATCGCGGGTGCACCGAAACACCCACGGCTGGAGACTGAGCCTAACAAATGGCCAAGCTTGTAATTTGGAAAAGAAAAATACACAATATCAGAATTTATCGCAATTAGAGAGAGGGGGAAGGGGGGGTGCCTAATAGGAAAGGAATTTTGTATAAATAGTTGGACGTGTAGTTGAAAGGGATTTTGAGCCTGAAAAAATTCAATTCAATTTTAAGTACTTATAAGCCGGAATACTCCGCTCTAAACATGTCGTAACAGGAACATCAAAAGTCTCTAAACATACCATAACGATACAAATGCAAAACATGTTTCAAATGGGAAAAATATGGGGCTTATATTCAGGGCGGGGGTACTTATAATCGAAAATATATTTGTGTTGGGATATGGGGGAATTATGATCGTGTGGGATTATTCGGTCGTTTGCAGTACAAATGTATCTTTATCTGTCACGCAATTCACAGTACACATACCTCGGACACTTGGTTGATATTTCTTGAGCTCGGTACAATCTTAAACGTCACATTTCCACTCGCGTCACGCTTTGAAAAGGAAAACAGATTATTCAGGTTTCCTCATCTTTTTATCTCTTGTGGTTAAAGTAGCTGTTACCAAACCGTATTTCCTCTATTTATCCCCATCCCTCTATTAAAGCCCCATTATAATAAGCCCCCCGATTATTTTATCCCTAAAGGGGGGGGGGGGGGGGGGGGGCTTTCAGGGATAAATATATTAACAATACCCCTCTCTCTATTAACCCCGACCCCCTCCCCGGTTTCAATGTGAATTGTAAGTCTGTGGTCACAATCGTTATCTCGCAACGCCGAATGACTACGTAGAGTAAAGGTGACATAAAATTTGGTAGATAGGCCTAGTGGGGACGTCATGTCATACGTCTGTTTACCCGACATTGGAGAATTTTGTAAATAAAAATAAAATAAAATAAACGGTTTGTTTAAACAATATCTGTCATATAATGCGACTTGAAAGTATTGAATAAGCCTCCCTCTACTGAGCTCCACTTTCTAATAAGCTCTCCCGTTTGTGAGACCTCGGCTACTAGAGGAAATACGGTATTTTTGCGATGCATAAAAATACCTTTAAATCGAAAGTAACCTCAAAATAACAGTTTAAGAAGGTATAAAAATACCAAAGAGGTACTAATAAACCAAACAGGAACAAGGATGGTTAAGATGGGGGAAGATTGAGACGGATTACGAACGACGAACTTGAACAATTTAGACTTGACATTCCAAGACGCTCTATCCGTGACGTAACTCCTGTAACCCTCCCAAGCTCAAAAGCTCAAAGTATCGATTCTCTACGCTGACCGCCATATATTTCATCTAATCCTAGTTATGAGAGTTTAGTGACGAATCAGTATCCCATAAAGATTATTTTCTTTATTCTCATCACCTGTTTGGTCAACAGTGCGATAAGACTGTGAGGAGAAATTCCACATTGATCACTCAGATCAAACGCTAATGCTACGTCACGGTTTGTGTATCTTGACAAAATTGGCCAATTTTTTCAAGTTCGCCATTCACAATCCGTCTTAATCTTCTCCATCCTCAACCATCCTTGTTCCTGTTTGGTTTCTTATTACCTCTTTGGTGTTTTTCTACCCTAGTAAACTAGTATTTTGAAGCTTTCTTCAATTTGAACGTGATTCTACATTTCGCAAAAATGACTTAAAATATCGTGACATAGCTCCTTTAAATGTATTTGAATTCTTGCAGCACTTACCAGAATAGCTTGAAGATTTTCAACTGATTTTTCCGCCACGTTGACGCCATTTATTTCCCGAATTTCGTCCCCAGGATGAAGCGTGCCTAAAGAGAGGGAAGCAAACTAATAAGTTTAACTACACAACCTTCTTCTAGACCAAGAGAATGTTCATAGACGAAGAAAGTCACCAAAAACAAAACGACAAGGGAGAAACAAGCTATTATTTTTTAGGAGCTCTAAACTCAAACATGTGAATGAAATATTAATTCAAAGATGGAATCTCGCTTACATAACAAACACAGATGATTTCTAAGCATTATTTACCACTTGTTTCATACAAATGGACTTAAAATTGAAAAACGTCAGGCCTTAACCTTTTCGTAATCCGTTTCAATCTTGTCCAATTTTGACTACCCGCAATTCATTGCGGCTTTGTAGTATTTGTTTTTCTATAGTTTTAAACCATTATTTAGTGGTTTCAATCTATTTTAAGACTAGTTTGTGTGTAGTTTCGTCATTCTAGCGTGACAATTTTCGTTGTTTTCGCTTCTCTGTTTTGTGGTGTGGGATTGTAGCGGAGGCCGCTACAACACAGGCATCCCGCAGAAGTAAGCGGGTCACCCGAGGGCAGCCTGTAATCCCGAGAAAAATTGAAAGTGACACTAGCCACAGATCTGGCGTCACCCAGATCGTTATTTTCCTTACTCATTAGTTTAAGGCAAAGAAACAACAGTTTGACAATGTTAACTTATATACGTTCAACACACCACACTTGTGGGAAGACATGTAGTAAGTGCAATTAAATATTCGGGGATGATTTGGTTTAAAAAGTAATTATTTTCTTTCCAATGAAAGTGTGTCGTGTAACAATAATCAAGATTACAAAATCTACAAATTACAAGGAGCTTTGACGAAAGAAATACTTCACGCATGCGCAAACGACTTAAACTAGAATCTAATATTTCTGGTTGTCAAGTTTTGCATTATTGCACAACAGTGAACTTGGAAGGAGAGAGTGCATTTTCATCATAATATTCGCAGTAGATTGCCTGGTTTTCTTGGAAACAATTAATTTGGACTAAAAGCTATATGCAGACCGTTACAAAAGGCTACAAATCGAATGCGCTTCACATCGATGTTCAGTAACAGTGGTTTTGTAGAAAGGAAACACAGCCGAACCTCCGCTAACGGTCACCTCCCTAGTCATGTTCCCAGCCACATACAAACACTACATTTTTAAACAAGCGGACACCAAACAGACACTTTTTCTGGTCCCAAGGATGTCCGCTTATGGGAGGTTCGACTGTAATGGATAATGCTGACCTATTCGCATGCGCTTGTGACATTGTCGCCAAAACTTAACCGCTGGAAAAAATGGTCTCTTTCCCCTCGACAATACACCCCATATCCTCAAGTGAATATAATTTACACAGTGCACATCCAGAAAATTGTATAGCAAGATGTTACACATAAACGTTGGCAAGAGAGGATGATCTAAGAGTAAAAAAGTCTTTCTCCAAGGCTTCGCGCGGCTCGCTTCGCTCGCAATTTTCTTTTTACCCCATCCCCACCGCGGAGCCTATTCATAGGCTAATTTCAAAGACAAACCTTGTCTGTGAATCATTCCACCATGCATAATTCTCGCTACAATGCATCTTCCTTCCAAGTTTAGCTTCAGAGTGATACCCTGTAGAGAAATGCGAGAACATCGGTAAGGACAGTAACTCCGAGTACACTCCAAGAACTACACGAAGGGCTTCCGAACTTTATCGTGCAATCACGAAAAAGAGCGAACCCTATCCGAAATTGAAGTGTCAACACCGCTGACCACAAAACGAGAACCGCGGGCTCAGCCGCGGAAAAATAGGTACGCAATGCGTACATGCGTGGACTTACCATAGGCTCGTTGGGATTTTTGTGGAACTGAACAAGTCGGACACGCGTTAGTTTTTCTGGTCGATCAACTACAGAGTCGTCCATCCTGCTGCTATACCCAGTCCCCGTGGTGGTATCGGGCTGATATGGGTTCACTTCTTCGCCAGACGTGTTGTTCTTCAACACTTCATCGTGTGACTGCAGCAGCGCCTGGTGGGAAAATGTTTGTAGTTCAATATTTCAACTTGCTGAATTACTAGACAAGAAGCTGCCCAATACCAGTAACCACTTATCTTAACAAAAAGGACAACTGACGGGCCGAGCCTGGAATAACTGACCTTTATTTTTTTTTTAGCGGTCCGTATCCAAATCCTTGAATTTGATTGGCTAAGAGCACGCGATTCAGCGGTCCGTATCCTGCAGTACGGACCCCGAGTTACGGACCGCTCCGACCACTGCGCAATTTACTCGGGTAGAAAATTTTGCTTAGCTTTGTAAAACTGCCAGAATGCGTTTAATACTGTAAGACCCACAAAAACATATTAATCAAGCCAAAATTTGCCCCGGGAGCGGGAAAAATTACCAGTGAACCCGTCGGAGACCCGCAGAATCGTAGCGTAGGCATGCGCTAACATTTTAATTTCAGCAACGTGCGAAGGACGAAGGTCGATGCGAAGAAGCTTTTTATACTGCCGTTTCTCACATTATATTGCTCTCTTACCGTTGTCAAGTCAATGGAGAACAACGCAGTGGAATTAAAGAGCTTGCATTTCTTCAAAAAGGCGAGTTTTCATTTGATTTTAACCGACATAATTTGAGTTTGTTGTTGTTTTTGGAAATCAGTTTCATCGCTCGCGCTCTGTATTTTTGAATTATAAATCTCCGTGTTTAGACTCATTTCCTTAGTTTTAATCATTTGCTTTTCGTTTCTCTTTTTTCCTAAACATACCTTCCGTTAAGTTTCATTCAAGAAAGAACTTAGTGATTACCGGTAGTCCAGAAAATAATCCTCGGCACGTAAGCTTATAAAACTTAAATCAGTTGTGCCGTACGTTGAACGAAACTGAAAGCAAGTTTACAGTTTGTCAAGGTTTCGCATAAAATGAAAATTATGAATTGCCATTGAATGGTAAAAATTAGATTAACATGAGAAATGAAATTGGTGAAAACTGAGGAAACAGCTTTGCTCGAAAAATGCTTTCAAGAGTATTGAAGATTGTCCTAAAAATTTGCCGCCGGCTGCGACTTTGAATGGTTTTTGTGTTAAATTTGAAATAGCTTCTCATTTCAGCTGCTTTTAGTGGTGAAATTCCGTTTGAGTCTCCATCGTCTGTTCTTCACAGCTACGTATAGCTTTCTGTAATTACATATTTTGGTGTAAAAATTAATCATCCGAGTTTCTTGTTATTTGGATTAAATTTTATTTATTCGGTAGTTTTATAGCGACCTTGGGATAATACGCGCGCGCGTGAAAAAAGATTTTTCAAACAAGATTTCAAGATTTCTAGCATTTATACAGAACCAAGTAGGAAAAAAATAAACACGTTATTCACCGGCCTTGGTCGGTCCGTATAGGGAAAACTGTGCCCAAGGTCTCGAGTACGGCCCTCGGCCGCAGCGGCCTCGTGCCGTACTCGAGACCTTGGGCACAGTTTTTCCTATACGGACCTCCCCGGCGAATAACATCTATGTGTTGACTTTTTGTTTTTCTCACAGTTGCCTGATTTTTATTGCATGTGGCCTTCAATTTATTCGAAAAACATCGCCCCGTATTTTTTCCCCGATTTGACCCTTAGGGCCAATTTATACTGACATCGCACTTCAGTCTCGTCGTCGAATGTAATTCAAGCCACAAAAACTGGCAAAAATCGCAGTTAATCAGCCCAAACAAACAGCAAGTAATACACTCAACTATGAGAGGTTAATGACATACAGTAGAACACAGTGCTGATTCGATTGTTATCTGAAACTTGAATTGTATTCGACGCGACTGAAATGCGACGTATAAATTAGATCTTTAATTTTGAGACAATTCATAGTATTGACCGCAACCGCATCATATTGAAAACGCTGTCAAAAGGCGCGGTTTTTCAGCGTCGCCGTGTAAACGGAAGGCGTAACCACATCGAAAACGATGCCGTTACAAATGAAACCGTGTCCATGTTTATTACACGTAAACAGGGCCTATATATCGTGACAACTCATTTACGTACAGAAGAACAAAAATTAACAAAACAAAAAACATCTACAAAGTCAAATACAAGCAACAGTAACACTGCAAATGGTTTTCCATGTGATAACCGACCAAAGCTTTGTGTACCATGGAGATATCACATTTACTTCATTACTTACCATAACATGAGGGTCCGATAAGATATTTTGCAACTCGTAGCAATCGTCGTCGTCTTCTGCCCTGAACTCGACCAGGTCAACAACCTAAGAAAACGGGAAGATATCACTCAATATCAGCATGGCGGGGAAAATAAAAGAGATATCAGCATGACAGCAAAATCAGTGAACAGTTATTACAAGGTAACCAAAGGAAACGCGAAGTGGACTGAAGATAGCAACAAATGCTATACTAACAATGGCGTTTTGGCCGGTAAAGAATTTTTACCGGAAAGCGGGTTAATAATTTCATGCATGTGTTTTAATAAGAAAAGTTCGATTCTATCCACTCAAGACTCGGATGAAGAAACAAGCCTCGGTTGTTCTAAAGCCGATTAGCGTTTATCTGGGATTAAAAGCTAATCAAGGTTTCATTGATCTTGTTTAAAAGCATTTTTCTGCTAAGTTTAAAACCCGGGTCAAACTCGAACGAGAGTCAACTCTCGGTCTTGTTTGGCCTGAAACTCTCATGCGCTGTCGGCATTTCCGAGTTGCATTTTGCCTGTTTCAAAACAAGTCCTGGTGCACAACCTTTCATACGGAAATGCGTTTTACTAGCACGTTTATTGTCTTGCAAATAAAACTCATTTCCATATGAAAGGTTGTGTATCAGGACTCATTTTGAAACAGAGACAAAATGCAACTCGGGAATAGCTTATTCGAACCTGCTCCAATTTTTCTTCAGAATCGTCGAACGTTTTCTCTCGTTTGGCCCGATCTGAAGAGAGTTGAAGAAAACTCACGTGCAACTCCCACCTTCCAACTCTCAGCGAAAGATAACAGAAAACATTATTGATAACTTTTATAAAACTGAACTTAAAGTTGACGCTGGTACTGCAGACTATTTTATAAAATCTTAATCCTCTGAGCAGTTCATTTGCCAGTTTATACGTCGACAAATTTAAGTCAGTGGAAGATCGTGACAATTCAAGGATAAACATTAGCGTACCATTCTGACTTGCTGAAGCATAGTTTATCTATTCAAGCCATATCTTTCGAGGAATAAACTTTTGTAATACCTTTTTAATAATTTAAAAGAAATTAGGTCTACGTGCATTCGAATTTAAGGAAAACGCGCAGTTGAATGTCTGTTTAGTTCCGATTAAAATCCACGTGAATTAATATCGAAATATTAAGCGAGGTTCAGGTTGTAGCCTGCTTTTGCAGCCGGTGTTAGGCAAAAAGAAGAAAGAAAAT
Organism: Desmophyllum pertusum; assembly: GCA_029204205.1. Taxonomy (NCBI): domain Eukaryota; kingdom Metazoa; phylum Cnidaria; class Anthozoa; order Scleractinia; family Caryophylliidae; genus Desmophyllum; species Desmophyllum pertusum. Next base: position 151,936 of record MU825929.1, on the reverse strand, counting down.
GAAAAAAAAACCCGCCTCGTTTCACAGGATACGAAAGTTGCCAATCGCTAAAAGGTTGTCAATTTTCAGTTGACGTCTTTGAGATGGTTTTCCAAACTTCTCAGCCAATCAAGGAGCCGACAATCGCACGTGCAATTGATCGATTATGATTTCTCTGTTTTTGATTGGCCAAGCGATTAGAAAGCCAACATAAAGATGTCAAAACGAAGCTAAAGAGATGTCAAATATTTCGCCAATTTGGCGCGTAAATAGACAGCCCGTTCTTTATATTTTATATCAATGGGAAAATCATTTTGAAAAGTATTCAAGTTTTACAGATTTGAATAACAGTATAAGCGGACTAGCGAGTGAAATCGCCGACGATTTGTAGAATCGTTCACGCAAAAAAAAAAAACATAAGCCGAAATTACAAACAGCTGTTCATGATTCATAAAATGATCAGTAGCCAGTTGTTTCATTTGATCGTTAACTTCCCACGTGTGACCAATATCTAATTTCTCCTTACAATATCAATACATTGTTAACCAGGTAGGCGATGAGAATAAAGAAAATCATCAACTAGGACATATTGTGTTGATGTACAACCAAATTCTCAGAACTGGTATTAAAAGCAATCTATGGCACTCTGTACTGAGAATTAATATCTAGAGCTTGGGAAAGAAATGAGTGTGGTAGGAAGGTTGCTGAAGTAGGTTTGGAGAGAACGAAATATCCTTCAGCATTCACGCTGAAAACAGAATCAAGTTACAACGAGAAAATGTATCTTTAAAAGCAGCAAACATGGCCTTAAAATGTTCGTTTTCATTTAATATAGGCAACAGCGAGTGACGAGAAATATTATTACCACAAAAACCAAGCTGCGAAGAGCTGCAGTACGGCGTAGGTTGTTTTATAAATTAAACAAATATTTAGGCTTGGGAAGGGCAGGTTTCACGCTATTAACCTGTAAATACACGACCAAGGCCACTGCAAGAAGATTGGTGAAGATTTAAAAACGAACAGAAACCCTTTGAAGACTACAAACAAAGCATACACGCTTTATACTTCAAGCTGAAGAAATCTCGAAGCAAACAACGGCGTCTAAAACACGCTTAACAAGAAAGCTTCTTTTAAAATACTGAATGAAAAATTCAAGATATGATTAATGTTCACACACTCACCTCTTTTGCGTCCTGTACGGCGCTCGGAGCCGACGGCGAGGGACATGTTCGGTTCTCGTCCGTCCATTCTTGGCTTCTATCATAAACCTGCAACATGGCGGCGAGACAACGGCTATGTGAGCTTATGTAATAAACGCGCCAGCATTATTTCGTCAGCTTATAAAATATATCTGACAGACAGGATCAATTATTAACCAAAAAGAGATAACATTTGAATATCGAAACCCACAATTATTCCCACTAGCAAATGAAATTTCGTGACTCGGAGGATTTCGTCGAAAGATTTTCTTCCCTAAAAACATCAGTTGATATATAAAGCTCGCGAGGGTTCGGAATTAAACGCTACTCAGATTCGAAAACGCAAAATTCTGACTGGTTCCAAGAAAGAATTTTGAAATTCAATATTTAAAAATTAATTTATCGACAGTTCTATGTTTCTTGCATATCACTGGGATATTCTACACCAATTTGATTTAATTTGATTTAGAGAAAACAGTAAAACAACAGCCATAAGCTTGCCAGGAAAGCCAATTAAATTTTCATCTAAAATACGCTAGTATAAGCTAGTATTTTATTGATTAAAAAAAGGGGGAAAAATCCAATTAAGACCGTCAATATTATAGCATCAAAACACAATGTCCAAAAATGTATTTGAAGTGCACGGCCAGACTATTTTTGCCTTGTGACTTAAATTACCAACTTCAAACTGTCGTGTTTTTCAACAGGTTTAAACTATTATTTGGACATTTCAACCGATTTTCAAAGCAGATTTTTTTGACACAAAATTGCGTGACCTCGCTCATTATTAAAAAACCCACAAATATATGCGCTCGGTTGTCGCTACCCCGCTGATATCTTGGCAAAAAGACGTCTTAAAATCTCCAACTTTGGACAATTTTTTTCCATCCTTTCACCAAGAAAACAAAGATTAGAAGCAATAAATCTTAAAATCTGATGATATCTGAGAAATCAGCGTGTTTTTTTTCTTATTCCTGTAAGTAGTGATGTTTCGAATTACGCTAAAACAGCAACAAGAATCTCAATATTATGTTCTGGCGAAGAAGTAAAACATTTCGGTTAAAATTAATTATTGACTTAGCACTGACCACAAATGCAAAACAGTTTTTTAGAATAAATTAAATTTAATTCAACCACGTTTCAAATATACGTTATTATAAGTAATGCAGATAAATAAAAAGACAAATAATATAGATCTTCTACGTTCGTAAAGCAATCGGGTTTTCTCTACATAACATAAAGATAACTGTACCACACTGCAGAGCTACAGGCCATATACCGTTTACGAAAACACCGTAAAAGCCCTGGCCCCAGTTGTTCAAAGGTGGATAACGCTATCCACCGGATAAATCACTATCCAGTGGATAAGTGTTAACAAAACAAACTGCGCTATCCGTTGGATAGTGATTTATCCGGTGGATAGCGTTATCCACCCTTTGAACAACCGGGCCCTGGGTTTTATTCAACTTCATAAGGAGTTTTGGGTGGGTTTATAAACGGGGGACTTATATCCGGACCGGGGGGGGGGGGGGGGGGGGGGGGACGAAGAGGGGCTTATAAGCGGAATAAAAAAAAGGTTCAGAATGAGCTGATATAAAGAAACAAGTTGATGCAGCAATATCAAGATACGTTTCCATTACTGGTCTGTCAGTAAGTTGGAACAACTCAGAACATTAACGCAACTGTAACATAACGAAACGGAAGGAAGAAAATGGTCTAAAGTTCAAGAATTTCTGTGAGGGCATCTAAAGTAAGGAAATAAGGAGAAGTAGGGGGGGGGGGGGGGCTAATTAGGGGGGATAATTTTTTTGTTAGCGGGAGATGGCCTATAACCGGAGGGCTTATAGCTCTTTGTTTTGTAGCAAAAGGCCAAAGCGGACAACCGTATGACGTTATAAAATCCAAAATGGTTGCGGGCGGGAAATTCAAAATCCAAAATGGCTGAAACACTCGTAAAAATAATGTTCCATCATTAGCAACGATTTTGATAACAAAACAATTTCACTTTCACGGCAATTTCATCCATATGTGGTGGTTTCTGCTAAAAGGGTTTATATACAAACTTTCTTACCTCTAGTAACGCTTGTAGCGTTTGATGTTCAAAAAAGTTTTGTAAAAAGTTCACATCATCGTCGTTTGCTCCAGTGAGAACTTGGATCTCTTCTAGTGAGTCGAGAAGCTGACCTATAGCCCCTGGGGGTGGGAGAGAGACGTACAAAGAGTGAGTGAACGCGTGTAATACAAAGTTAAAACAAAGGACATCATAACCGTGATGGAGGTTTGGATAACCAGTCTTTTAGTGCTACTACCGTTACCGGGGCCACTTAAACTAAACTAACCAATCAGATTACGGGAAACGAACAATGCAATCCATCAAATTTTGTGCTTCGGGTCATTGTTTTCTCCGCGCTGTTGATTGGCTCAAACGATTTTAGTTGGAATGCATTGTTCGTTTCCTGTAATCTGATTGGTTAGTTTAGTTTAAGTGGCCCCGGTAACAGTAGTAGCACTGTAATTAGCATAGATTTTTACGATTTTATTTTTCCATTTACTCCTTAGTTTTAGTTTCGATTGAGAATATATATCAAACACTCGAGACGGTGTTTCATTCGATTTCCAAACACCTCGAATTTCGTCAAAAATACTCCGCTACGCGTCGTATTTTCAACTCTCTTCTCGGTGTTTGGAAATGTGATGAAACACTGTCTCGTGTGTTTGATATAAGCTGTATATTACTTTCAGTCGTTCACAAATATCTCTTGTAATGAACATCATCATTCGCGAATCCCACGACCCACTGTAAAAAGAGTCCCTCTTAAAACAAGCACAATTCCCTGCCCAACAGTACATTGATAGGAAATTGAACGGGATATCATTTGGAAGGGTTTTATTGTCAGAAACAGGTCAATGAGTTTTCATGAGCCCGCGGTTTCTGTCCAAGTGGTTGCTAAGTAACATGACGTAGTCACATGCTGTCTGATTGGACAAAAAGAATCGGAAACAATAGCAGTTATTACAGATGTCAGCGGTTTGACATACAAACGAGGCGAAAGGGTCAATCTGGCATTGTATTGGCCCATTAACCTCATTTGTAGGCTCAGATTACCAGCCGCTGTTCGGGAAAATGAGCCAGAATGAAGACCGGACTCGAGAGCAGCGGAAATCGAGCCTAACTCGTTTGCATACTTTTAAAAACAAAAGAATATTTGACTGCGGCTCAACTGTAATAACTGCTATTCGAGTGCTTTTACGAAGATTTGACAGCGCACGTTACTCTAAATAATATCGTGAACACGATGCTCTGACCTCCCCAAAAGCACATCGGCCAAAACTAGAATCTAAATATGCAAGAAAGCACTTACCTGATGCCGACAGATCATCATCCTCGAACTCAAAGACATCGTCCTGTAAAAGAGTCAAATAATAATCTAGTACCTCGAATTTCTCCTTACTGAGAGGGGAGGGGGACGGGAGCCTGGGAGTAAAGGGGGCGGGAGGTCATCATCATCATCATCAATCTTTATTTACTCACGAATATCCTATCATACAATGTTATGGTCTTCCTAAGAGTCCTGATTAACATTAACTACATTAAACTAAAAGTTTTAACTATAGAACTACTAAATTACATGAATAAGAATAAAATGCTATAAAAACTTAAATGATCATTATTTCTTTATAATCTTTCCTATGCAAAGAGGTTTTAAAATCGTTCAAATTGGGCCGCTGTTTGATCTCTAAGGGGATCTTGTTCCATAGAACAGATCCCCTATAGTGTAAGCTACCTTTGGCATATTCAGTTCTCGGTCTGGGAATGTAACAATTTGACTCAGAGTTACTAAGATTATGTGTGTGTACATTTGAAATATTGGTAAAAATCCGCCTCAAATACAATGGGGAAATATTATTATGGATTTTATACATAATTACAGCCAACTGGTCTACGGGAGGCGGGAGAAGAGAGGGCGGGAAGCGGCATTCCCAAGGTGGCGGGAATTGCTAGTTTTTGATTGGATAATAAGAATCGGAAACTCTTCGCTAGCTTCAACAAAGATTTGCCAAAACGGCAATTGTTCCCTCGACTGCATTCGGGGTTGTTAATTGGAGGGGGCGTTTATACGAGAGGGGCGTTTATTCGGGTAAATAGGTGTGTTGATTGGTAAGGAAAATTACAGTAATATTGATTAGCAAGGGTCGAAAACAAGAATTACCTGAGACCCAATAACATCTCCATTTGCCACTGAAAGAAAAAACAACAGACAGAAGATTAAAATAATTATTAATAATTCCCTATTTCCTCTATGTTGACACTGGAGCATACAGCGTTATGCTGATCTACATTACTTTTAAGTAAGTTCTAAACTGATTTTCAGTTGACTTACTTGGAAATTTTCTGCTGGCGACTGCAGCTAAGATGGCTCCCTGTAGAATAGAAGCATGTTGTTAGATTAAGCAACCTGGGAGCAGGCTCACAAAATAACACGAGTGTGCCGCGTGAAATGAGCCGCTTGAATATCGCCACTCGCGCACGTTATTTTGAGAGCCTGCTCGCAGGCTAGGAAGGAGGTTTAGATTTTAGCCATAACACAGATGTATCTCAATAGAGGAGCTCCTTCTTTCTCAGATAATAAAGTCCTGAGTCTGAGAAATATCACATACATGTAATGATAGTGATGACATAGCTCTATAGAGATCCATGTGGTAACTGATCGGCATAGATCTCTAGTGATAAGTCAATGGTATGGAAGTTGTCATGGGACACACGTTAACCTAATGGTTAGTGCATTGGACTCTGGATTGAATAGTACAGGTTCACACCCTGGGCAGGGTCATGGTGTTGTGTTCTTGGGCAAGACACTTTGATCTCAGCACATTGCCTCTCTCCACCCATGAGTATATTTATGGGCACCAGAAAACTGTTAGGGCAACCTGACAAAATGCTGGTGGATAGCCTGCAGTGGACTAGCCCATCCAGGGAGAGTAGCAATTATACTCCTAGTTGCTCCATGCTACTGAAACTGGCATAAGTTCTAGCAGTTGTGGGCCGTGCTAGGCTTGTGAAGACTTTACCTAATACGTTTTCAGAATTTTTCTACATTATTTCTTTACAAACTATGATCAAAGTATTGTTATAAAATATGTAGTAGTTCATTGTGGTTTAATCTTTTAGATAGCTTTGTTTTTTATCGTTTACAAGTCACACAATACTGTCACTTTGATGCACGGATTGCGATGTTTCAACCGCAATACTGTTGGTCTTCATCAGGCGACTGTTGGGCGTTACTATTTATAGCACTGTGGTTGTATCTGATTGGTGCATTTCGATCCTCGCTGTGGTTGTCTGTGATAACATTGAATCTCTGCACATCACCTTTAATTTTCTCCTTGCATTAAACTTCTTCATTTCATCGACTGAATCTTGAAGATGCATTCTCTGAGGAACATTGCGATTCTAAGAAAACAAAACACACACAGTAAGGACAATGGAAAAAAACCCACAATATTACAGTGCAACTTCTGTAAATTGGCACTTTGACAATGAAAACCCGCAATCACATGTTACAGAGCAGAATAGAGATTCCAGTTGAAACATTGTATGTCAATAATACTGTGCACTAAAAACTGATTGGCAATTACAGGGCAACTACTATTACCGGGGTCACATGAAAAACCCCTATTAAATTTTTTTACGTTTTGATGTGCCACTTATTTGGCGGCATTTATTCAGGGAGGTGCTTGTTAAAAACTTATTAAAAACAACATTTTTGAATCAAATATAAGATTTAGTATTTTTTTTCTAAAAATGATAACAACAACAATGACAAAAATGTTAAAAAAAACTCATGACAGGTTAAAATGTAAATGTCACTGGCTCCTTCCCAGGGTTCCAAGCTAAATTTTTCCACAAGTTGCCTTTTGGTGACCTTCTTGTAATGTGGTCGTCATTGGAAAATTTTGGTGCCAAAATCAGGTTAAAATCGAGTTTTTAATGCAGGACACATCATGTCACATTACATGAAGTAATACCACTGACCATCATGAGCCCAATTGAAATTGCTCAAAGGATGTTGCGTTCGATCGACGTTAAGTGCCGTTGTTCTTGTTTACATTGATTCCAAGTATTTTGTTGAACTGTCTTAATTACCGCCCAGGAAAGTAAATAAAGTGAGGCACTTATTCAATGGTTTGTGGTAGCTGCATCCATATCAAGGGCCCCTTTTCGAATAAGCACTGCTCTAGAGTTCAAGTGCGTAGAACAAGGGTGGCACTGTTGTTGAGGGGTGCGACGCTTATTCGAGGGCGGCACTTAATAGTATTTTTGCTCTCATATGCAGCACTTATTCAGGGGCGGTGCTTAATCGCGCTTCTTTGAGTAAATACGGTAGTTCCATACACTTAGCCATGGATGTTGCAGTGCTTCTTTCGCTGTCAGTCTCTCATTCTGATCTTGTGCCAACATCTTCTTCACCAGATCTTTTGCCTCATCTGATATGTTGTCCCAAAGTTTGGCTCGCATCTGCAAGAAAGTTCCCCATATCAGAAGTTTGGCTTCTGGTACACTGATCAATTCATAACGAGTTGAGCACCCAACTCACTGACCTGCTCACGGAAAAGCAAACTTGACACAATGATATACACACAGGGATCATGCATTTAACCCAGTCCCAGGGAGAGGGGGGTAAGTACTCTGTAAATGTTTGGGTGGGGATGTGCCGCTGGGACTCTGAAACCCTTACCCAAAACCAGAAAATGTGCAGTTGCATTTTGCAACCCTATACTAGACTAGGCACCAAAAATTCCTACCCTATCCCAACTATGAAAGTTGCTATTAAAGTCTCCATAATGATTTGCATTTCATTTAAATGTAAGACTCTTTCAATTCCAAGTGTCAATTCCTATTCATTGCTAAATTCTTAATACTATTGATCAGTTTCCAGAAAATGATGCCCTATTCTAGACCAAAACTCTCTGATTTCTATACCCTATCCAAGACTGCTTGAAAACCATACCCTTCCCCAGGAACCAGTACTTTCAAAGTGTGAATGCGTGTTTCTTTATTAATTTTGGAGAAATGATGCATGGTGGAATTGTGATCAATAACCTCTTCACAGACAGACAGTCAGACCCAGGGGGGGGGGCTAGCAGCGAGGCCTGGGACCTAGTATATATGATTGCACATTTTAGAAATTTGGCCGAGCGAGACTAAGTACTGGTTTGTTTAAAATAAACATGGCCGACGATGGCTGACATGACGTGCGTTTGTGTTCGTTCGGAAATATTTTGGCGATTCCACGTTCAAACATCTATGGGAACGATTCGGTCGCTGTTTAACTGAACTTTGGTCATTGTGGGACACCCTGGATGAAAATTCCACAGCAAACTCCCGTAGAGGTACGTTTCTCGAATGATTGACAGATTTCTTTACTTGTGCGATCATGTATTGCGGAAAAGCGGCAAGATCAAAGGGCGCTGCCTGCCCCCCTGGTCAGACCGATAGTCAGTCAGACAAGTAGACATGCAGACAGACAGGCAGTCAGTCAGATAGACAGACATATAATGATTCAGAAGTGATGAAACAGCAGTATAAAGTTGCAAACATCATATTGTTGGTAGGTTAATAATAATAGGTTAAGGATTAAAACCATTTATAGACCATTGGCCACTAGAGTGGCCCACTGACTAATTGACCGTAGGTGTATGTATTATCGGGATTAATACATTTATTTGACCCAAAACCACACTTAAGAAAATTTTCCACTAGAGTAGCCTCTTCAATAAACCTGTTGTCGCTTGAGAGAGTTGTTGATGATCTATTACCAGTAATATACCAATCTTGGGACTGAAAGGGCTACTATTGATCAACGTTGTGTTAATAACCTACCGTGGGAATTCCTTTCCTGATGGACTCGTATATTTTTTCTCCTGTGCCATGGAAGGGGAACGATCCACTGACAAGAATAAAGAGTATGATGCCTGAGAGAGAAAATGACAGCGCCTCATCACTTTATAATAAGCCAACACCCAGGATTAACAAGTCTGTGTTTACAAGACATTCTGTGGAATATTCATTTCTGTGCTGAAGAATGGGGTGAACTCAATTCACTTCAGAATCATGTAAGGCTGTCCCTTTTTTTTTCTCTGTTTACCATCGTTTACATTTTCTGATTTTGGGTCAGACAGTTGGAGCGAAAATAAAAAATAAAATAAAAAACAGAGGAAGAACACACAACCCCAGCATCATTGCCATAGAGCCTGAAAATAACAAGACAAGATTAATAAATCAACGTAGAAGATGAAAAGATTGCTTTTAATAGTTGCAAAGCCCTATCGAAATGGAGATGCATGTAGACACAAGTTGTTGACTTGTGTCTACTTGCAACTTCGTTTGGCCAGGACTTGCATACACTTGCATTGACTTGCAATGACTCTGGTAAATTGACCATGATTTAGCCACCCAATGCAAGTCAATGTAAGTTTTTTTGTTTATTCAAGTACTGAATTGCAGCATGCTTAAAAGCAACTTGCGTGCACTTGTGAGTAAACTTCACTTACATGTCTATTTGGCCACCCAACAAGTTCATTTTATTTTAAAGCTTGCATCTCCATTTGGCCAGGGCTTTAGAGTTCATAAAAAAATATATTATAGAAAGGATGCTCCACCACAACTGATTGAGTCCCTTCTGGTATTCAGCATATACTGTACTTATCTGCATTCTAAGACAGTTTATTTTTCCACATAAAAAGAGTAAAGGTCTTTAAAACTGTAAAACCTACTGGTCTGCACAATATCGATTATTTTCTTTTTGAAAATGCCAAAATCTGGGACAGTCGGGTGATGGAGGACGATAAACAATTTTGATCTTAATGGATGGAAATCATGGCATAAGAGAAGTAGATTGCTGAGTATGGTGGACAAATCGATTTAATTATCAATTATAATTATAATTATTTTTCTAAGCATCAATCATAAAGAAGGAATGCTTACCACTTCCCCACACATCCACAGGTTTTCCATACTGTTCTCTGTTTATCACCTCCGGAGACATGAAGTGTGGGGTTCCTATGCGACCTGTATAAAAAATATATAGAAAGGTTAAAGTTAACTTCAATTTTTGAGGGGTTTAAAATTTTTCAAACCAGTTTGATTTTTATTTTATTTTTGTCTAATATTCATTACCATAATCTGAGACAAAGGAAAATAAAAATCAAACTGGTTGAAAAAATTTAAACCAAAAATCAATTTAAACCACAACTTACATCTACAAGGTACGTCGCTTATCAGGCCGGTGTTCAATACCGGTTTCCATAGCGTGAACCCCAGGAGCATCGCTACTCTCCTAGATGGGATGCTAGTCCATAGCAGGTAAACCCAGCCCCCAGCATATTTGTCAGGTTGCCTCCCCTCCCACCAATGTGGCCTGGGTTTGATTCTGACTGGGTGTCATACGTGGGTCAAGTCTGTTGTTACGTTCTTATCCTTGCTCTGAGGGTTTTTCTCCAGGTACACCTGACTGTTTTTTCCTCTCTCCACAAAAAAACAATATCATCGATGATTTATAAATATTATAATTTAATAATTATTTTGTGATGACTATTCCTAGGAAGCATGTTGTCCATTTTCTCTTACCACTTGTGACATAGTCTTCTTCCCCAATTTCTACAGCGACACCAAAGTCAGCAATCTTGATTGGAGCTGAATTCTCTTTACTTGATAATAAAATGTTGTGAGGCTGTAATGAATGAAAAACAATAATTATTATATTACTATAAATAAATAAATTACTTAATTAATTAATTAAATAATTAAATAATTAATTAATTAATTAAATAATTAAATATTAAATAAATAAATAAATTTAAATAAATAAATTAAATAATAATAATAATGGGGTTACACATACATGGGTGGGAGACACAGTGGCCTAATGGTCAGCGCGTTGGACTCTGGATTGAGCAGTCTGGATTCAAGCGCTGGCCGGGTGATTGAATGTGTTCTTGGGCAAGACACTTAAATTACTCTCGCAGTGCCTCTCTCCACCCAGGAGTATAAATGGGTACCGGAGACAAAATGCTTGTCAGTTGTGGGTAACCTGCAATGGACTAGCATCCCATCCAGTGGAGTAGCAATACTCCTAGTCGGTTCATGCTACAGACCGCGCAGGATAAGCTCTGACAGTTGTGGGCCACTAGGTTCGTGAAACTTTTACCTTACACATAATTCATATAGCATACATGTATATACATGTACATGTATGTACAATAATAATTAAGGCAGTTATGCATATACAGCCCTTCAATTATAACAATACTAACAGCACAGTGTAACCAAGGTGGGATTATCAGTTCATAATTACCTTGAGGTCACGATGAACAATTCCATTTTCATGACAGAAAGACACAGCTTCCAGAACTTGTCTGAGGTAGTGACTATACAAATAAGAATATTAAATGTGGTTAAATGAAATTTAAGCTAAGTTAAATGCAAGACAATGCTGGCCAGTGATTGCCCGCATGGCTGCGTGGCGGCATGGTAGTTTTGCAGGGCCCTTGTTGTCTTACAGCTCTCGTGTGGATGACAGGCCATTTCATGCTTGTTGCCATATTCATTCATGTATGCATGATGTTGTACATTGTATATAATAAACTTATGTTCATCTCAGCCTTAGCATAATGTTAGTACTTTTTTCCAATGGTTGCTTTTAAAATTTTGTTTTAAATATCATTAATTTGTAGTAATAATTATTATGATTAATTGGTAACAAGATTTTGAGTTATCCAATTTTGTCTGTAATCATACTATATGTCTTGTGATTAATTAACAAATCTGACGACAGTGATCTTGTATAATACAGCGCTTGATTATTAAATTTGATGATAAAATGCTGACTTACCTTGCTACAGCTTCACTGTAAACAAAACCAGCATGAACACGGTTCACTATTTCAAAACACAAATCAGCACCATCCATACTGTGAAATAAAACAAAATTACAATAAATTATCGCATCACTCATCTGCCAATTTATAATTAGAGTGATATCTTGTAATGCGCGTGTGAGCATCTCCCTATGTAACACGCGCAATATAAATATTAAATATTATTATAATTATTATTATTCCCAAAGTGCATAGCACGGTACAGCTGGAAGCACACGTGTTTGATTTCTTCCTCCATCTTGGATTTCTACGCATGAGTTTTCGCGGAACCAAAAAATAGTTACAGATGAGTTCCCATGATCTTTAGGCAGGTAACCAAAAATGTGTTAAATTCCAGGGCTTGTAACTTTGGTGTTGATAGTTCAGCAGTCAGCTGAATTTTCCATAATTTTTTCCATGCCATGGATACATTTTCTGTTTCTTTGGCTATCAGGTCACTAGGCTTGAAAAAATTATGTTAGTAGCAATTTATATTTCTGGATTACTAATAAATAAACTACATACCGGTAGTTTCTGAAAAAAAAGAAGAAAAAAAAGTGTCTGGAATACTTACTACTCAAACACCATGTAAATAAAGCCATCCATTGAGTAAGCTCCTACAATTTCAACTGAAATTGAAACACAAAGTTAGAAACTAGGAGATGTACGTAAAATATACAAATATATAATTGCAGGGCTGCAAATAATTTTTTTTTCTTGAAAGGACATGTGTCCGACTAAGTCACCATTTTGGTCGGACAAAACAAAAATGAGGTCGGACATCATATTACAGTACCACTTGATAAGCGAACGTGCTAATCTAACGCATTGTCAACGCAGAGTAAACTAGTTTGTGTTTAGAACAAAACATTATAAAAATGCGTTAGTGTTTGCGTTGGAAGGCAAAAAATGTCCAGACATCATGTCCGACCACAGTTGGGATTTCATCGGACATTGGCAAATTTTGGTCGGCCATATCCCGTGGAAAATGCAGGAAATGGCATTTCTGAGACCCTAAATTTCAAAATTTTCAAGTGGGGTGCGTCTTTGGCGCTCTTAATAGTTTCTTGGTGCAAACAGCTTCAAAAATCGCACACTTCGTCCCTGCCTTGAACTTTACATTCGAAAATGAAGATACGAACTAACCTAACCAAAGTGAAGAGGTCAGTGAATCTGTTGACAATTATGAAGACAACAAATTCAATGAAAGCAGCGATGAAGAGGTGGGGCTCATTGTAGTTTTAAAAGGCATGTTAGAGACCGGAAACCTCGTTTAAGCCGTCTCGGTAAAGTTTCCCTGTCTCTAGTGTTAAAACGGCCAATGATTTCGAATAAAATGTCTTCATCCCTCAGAAAAAAAGAAAACTAAATGCCATTATTTAATTAACTAAAGTATGCGCCATATATAATAGCTATATTGTATCAAGGGTTGGGGGATTGAGGTTTGTGAATTTGAGGTTTTGATCATTATGTTCGGCGGTGTTTCGGTTTTGAGTGATTTGAATTGTGGTTTTTCGGTTTTCACGGACATTTTGAGCGGTTTTCCAGTTTCTAATAGGCCCCAATGCCCCCTCCTTACAAAATAATGAAACAAACAGTGGATTTCAGGGTGCTGCAGTAAGTATGTTCTTACAAACTGGGCTAAGCTTGCTTTTTGTCAGCCCAACAGAACCCAAGTTGAAATCAAGGTACTGTTCAGTATCACAGGTTTTACAATCCATCTCAATCTCATTCAGTTTTGAACATCTACATTTCTTCCTGCCTTAATTACTGGCATTTTATTTTTGTTTCCTCACATTTTAGACTATTTAAAATCAAATCTCCATGACAAGTAACAGCCACCTCTCTACGTACAATGTCTCGACCTGCCTGTGCTTTCCCTCCTAGCAGTCTCCTTTTCCGTTATTTTGAGGCGGGAAGAAAAGGAGACTCTGCCCTGACTCGAAACGGTGTTTGATGTAACCACCGTCCACGATCGTGGACAAAAAAATAAACCGTTTTTTTAAACCAGTTCTTGCGAAGTATTCAGTACACATGCCTAATGGAATTATCGCTTACGAGTAACTGAGCCTACAATGACAAAGTGCATGCTGTTCAATGTGGCCGCTGGTGAATGTTGAGCCCACATGTGACATACCACATGTATGATCATGTCCAAAAGTTGTTTGGTCGCTTAGTAATGCTAACACATGCTCAATATGAATCGTTTTGAGTCAGACCAGAGTCTCATTTTCTTCCCGCCTCAAAATAACGGAAAAGGAGACTCTGCTAGCAGGGAAGCCTGTGCTCTAATTCATACACTTTACTCTTATTGAATCCTCCCTACAGTGGCCAGTTAATTCTGCGCCAGAGTGGCCGTTGTAGAGAGGTTCAGCTGTATTTTGAGGTTTTCATTCATATTAAATAATTTTAAGATACGACTGTACATTTATGTGACACAGAATTACCAAACTAAAATAACAATTTATAAACTAAGTAAACCCTGTTAATACCAACACCTGATTCAAATGTCAACAGACATGAAATGTCTGACATATGAGCCAGTAGGTTCCACAGATTTTTATGGTTCACTATAAGGACAACATGAATTTGTTCCTTCACCTATAATGTAATCTTTCCATGTTCAACTCCCAAGAAATGATATTAAATTCACAATGTATTGAAATTATTCACAGGAAATACAAATTAAGGAGCAATAGTCCACAATGTTGTCTAAATGAAACAAGCATGGAATTGTTTAAATTATAATAATTATAACAGTTTGAACAATCAATTCAAGTTGTGTATTTGAATCAAACAATGTTGTACTTTGGCTGATTCAATGACGTACATTTAATGAATTTGGCATACTGTATATACATACATGTACGTCAAAGTGTAGCCTTTGAACCAGACCAACAACGTAACACTCTGCTAAGTCTTATGAAAGCAGATAAACAAACAGCAGATACACAATACACAGTGTCCACAAAAATAAAATTGCAGCAAAGAAATTTATTATGCTGAATCAATTAATGCCACTATATTGATCAAAGTAAGATAAAGATATTAAAATAATATTGATTTTCCAAGTTTTGTGCTACACACAGTAAACATTTTAGGCTGATTTCTGTTTGCAGAGGCTTTGGCTACCGGGTCAGAGGAAATGTCATACCCACACACACATTTTCTGGCAAATTGGTAAAATTAGTTTTTAAAATACTGTCAACCAATCCTTTTATTCTATGGCAACCTCAATGCAAATTTGATCATCTTTAAGACTGAAATGTCACCTTGTCATTATGCATTCCCAAAAGCACTGATTAAAGGGTGTGAGATCAGCTGTCATCCCATGTACGAATATCCCTCTATTTACTCAAAAGCATGAAATGTTTTTTTTGTATATATTTACACACAGATCATGTATTTTCTGTTTGGATTTATAAAAGAAGGTTATATGAGATATTACAATCCTACTTGCATTTCAAAACAGGAAATAATCAATCTGATTTATTTTGCTGATTGAAAGAGTCTTTTATTATTATTTTTTGTGGTGAGACATGCAAGACTCAACCCTCCCAAAATACATTGAATTGAATTTTGATATTTAAGTGATTTCTAAAAGAACAAATAGTACAGAAAGCAGAAAAAACTGTTTTCAAGAGGGATCAATGGCAAAATATTATGTATTCTCGAAGAACAATATACTCGTATCTTATCACAATAAAAATCGTAGACACCTTAAAAATAATCATATGAGCATAAAATTTACATGACATATATTTCATGCTCGTACCAATATGAGGATGCCGTAACTTCTGGCAAATGCGGGCTTCTCGCTGTAAATCTGTGGAAATAACAAAAACACATAAAGGATAGAAAAATAAATAAATTTATTTATTTCGCTTGAAATTGACATGGTTCCATTTACGTGCACAGCTTCGATTTCAAAATGTTAGTCAAGCATATAACCAGCCAGAAGCGTAATAACCAGAAAATGAGTTCCACAAATTCAAATCTCGTTCTCTCAATTAATAACCCCTTCACCGAAGATCTAATGACCTAGGACAACATATCTCGCTTAGCTTACTGTGCCCAATATCAGATAAAACAAAGAATCTTCAATAAACGCAAACTCAAAATGTAACAACATCATGAATTCTGCGTGTGTCTTTACAGCGTTGTGGTTTGAGCATTTCCCTAAGGGACATTTCTAATTGATTTTGCTCAAGTGTTTAGATTGAAAAACAAAAATTTTAAGGGCAGATTTCTTCCTGTTATTAACAGCAATCTGGCCTTTGGTATCACCGAATATGAAAGCAAGAAAAAAATTTCGATATCGGATGTTAATTTAAGTTTACGTACGCCGTAGTTTAGTACTTTGAGCACATGCAATATCGAGATGCTTTTCATTACATTAGATTTAAAACATTAGCCAAGAAGATAATAAATAAAATCCCCTTGCACACCGGAATATTATGCATAAAATCGGAAAGATAACGGGTTAGTACACACCTTCCTCCGTCAGGCCGCTCGAAGAAGACATCTTTGCGATATCGACGATTTTCACAGCACAAACGCGGTCACTTTTCTTGTCGAAACATCTTCGTATTACACTGAAAGTACCTCTGCAAATACATTAATAATTTCGCTTTACACTCGGCAATTTTCAACAGTAATACAAACTTAAAGACATCAACAAGGTAATACAAGAAGATAAGAAGTCATAAACCCGAGATTAAAGGCAAACAAGACAGTTGATTCGTAGTTGCTATTGCTTGAGGAATAGTTCGAGCGATCCCGTGTCAGAAATCAACAAGTATACTAACTTCCCGATTTGTTCTTGCAAGTCGAAGCGGGGTGGAAAGCCGTTCTCCATGGCGGCTATTGGAGCGTTCCTTTCCACGGAAGAATCTCTGACCTGATCGAGTTTCAAGATTTCCGAGATGGTAGCCAAACGAGCATGGCTGAAGAAGTTAAAATCGGTGGGCGAAAGGAAAATGCCTTGCCCAGATCAGATGAAATGACCACTATAACAGCTGGAAGCTTGGTTACCCAGCTGCTATGTAACCACTCCGCATTGTGATGGGCCGGGTCCGGTGACACGCAATCGATTATGGACCCACTGACGGGCAAGGCCACCTCTCCGTGCGCCAATCCATACACTTTACTTCTTATTAAGCGGCCCATGCGCAGCGGCCGCTTAATTCAAGAAATGCACTTTTTTTTTCGTGTCGCTAGCCTTAGTCCTCTTCACGGTTGACATGATCTTATCGCATCTCGGTCTGAAATTAGCCAGTAGAGAATTTATCTTCCACATTCTTTCTGTAGTGTCGTGTAAGTGCGTAGATGTATTTAGTTTATTACAGTAATCGCACTGGAAAAAGCAAAGACAAATGTCCCACAGCAGCGAACAGCGGTGTTGTTGCTAAATGTGCTAAATTTTGTTGTGTGACCTTTTCTCGTTATTCGATCCCACGGTTGACATGACGCAATCTCTGGTCATGTAAAGATGATGCAATAGAGTATTGTGCTATGAGCATGAAGCAATCCGCATTGGGATTTCTCTTCCTGATCGAAGTTACGATACCCCGTGGTATATGTTTTTGTAACGTGATTAGTGTCCTTGGATTAGTGGTATTAAGATAAATTAAGGTATGTTTTCAAATGACTATTGTCATTAGTTGATGGCATTTAGATATATATTTCAGTTTCTACACAGTAATCTTAAATTTAACCTATGAAGTCTGGAATAAGCTTATTAATCGTTTGTCGTGAAAGGTTTTAACATTCACACTCTTCTACAAGAGATGAATAATTCAAATACTTTCTGTCTAGAAATCAAAAATGTGTGCATAAGAAAAGTGATTATTTTTAATACTAATCTGTGAAGCTGAGCATCTTAAAGTTAACCTATGAAGTCAGGAATAAGCTTATTAATCGTCTTTTCCTACAAGAGATGAATAATTCAAATACTTGCGGTGGAGAAATAAAAAATATGTGCATATGAACAGTGATTCTTTTTAATACTAATCTGTGAAGCTGATCATGTATGTGCTGATGCAGAGTTTCAGAATGTAGTTGGATAAGAAACAAAAAGTCGTCTTTCTTACTTCAGCAGAAATGAAACTTGATGACTTGAAATGACACAGGGAGCAGAGGAGTCGAATTGCGTTACTGCGTTATTCGATCTTGTTATTGTTTTCTCTTTGTTGTCCCAGCGGGTACTTAATGATCGAATAATGTAGTAACGCAATACACCGAATAGATCGACTCACAAAGGTCATCGTATAAACAGGGGCACCCAACGGATCGTTTCGGAGGGATATCTGTTCGGAAGGCTTACAATCGCCTGAGATATTCGGTTAGGGAAATGTCATCTCGAACTTTCTTAATATGGGAAAATTAATGCCTTTTGTTTTCAGAGAGATAAAAATGTCGTTTTGGGTACAAAACAGGCCAGCTAGGATTTTCGGAAAGGCAAAAGCAGCTCATAAATTCGGGAAATAAAATGTCAATCCCTAAAATTTTCTGAAGTTTGAAAGTTCAGCTAACGTATCCGAAAAGATACATTTTTCTTAGCGTTTAAAAATAAGCCATTAAACTGCACAAAAAGCACAATTATAACGTAAAAACGACGTTCCGACACCTACAGGAACATTTTGTCGTTGGGTGCCCCTGTATAAAGCATATAAATCGAAACTCGAAAAAGTCCAATTTTGATCCTCTACTGCCTGTGGAAAATATTGAAAATGTTTACATACAGTAGCTTCCTGATCTCAGTCTTTACATATGGATGGAAACGAATTCAAAAACGCACCACACACGACATAAACTTTGTTGAATCATAGAAATCAAGATTACTCTTTAATCAGTAGTAGTGGACCAAGTCATCTTGAAATGGATTATCTGTCTGTGATCTTTCTTGAGCTTGTCACAAAGTTCCCTTTTGTTGTTTGAATCGGAAGTGAGCTATCAAAATAATCATTGATAAAAACAACTGTTTTATCAACTGCCACGTATTTGAGTTGTATTTTAACTAATCAATCATTTTTTGTTCAATTTATTAAGCGGCCGATGCCCTATATGGGCATCGAGCCGCTTCAAGAAATGGACGGGTTTTTTTCATGTCGCTAGCCCTACCTCATTAAACGAACGATAAAACTCGGTCCCAAAAACATAACAGTTTTTCTTACACAATTCCACAGCATATATGTCATTCACAATTTATTTTCACGTTGAGCGAAAAACACATCTGTGCCCTTGTTGATTATGATGCAATTGACATTAGCTAAAGTTTTCTACACAGTAAACTTGACCTAAGCTCAAACTTACGCTAGCCAAAATATTGCATCACCCAGTCACGTTTTTCGTCACGCAGGTTCGAAGTTGACTCTTAGATTTGGCGGGAGAACCTCAGAGTAAACTGACCGAGGGGGTGGAGGGGTGCATTGTTCTTTCTCCCCTCAAGGTGAAATTGGCCCGGGGGGGTTCTCCCAAAAAATTTGGGTGGGGGTGTGCCGCTGGGCTATAACAACCCTAATTTTGCGAACCTGTTCCAGACTAAGGGCCTGTTTACATGGAGGGAGGGTGACCCGGGTTCCCGGGTCACCCTCCCTCCATGTAAACAGGCCCTAAATGTTGAAAAAAGATACCCTATTCCGGACGATTTTTAACGATTTTCTTTCTAACCCGAAAGGCTAAACTACTAAGCAGCACTGCAAGTTGTAGTTGTAAAGCTTTTTTAACACTCCTACGCGTTTCTTTTCGTCTGACTACTTCATCTACCCTATGCCAGAGTATCAATTACCGATCTTCATGCCAACTCCTGGGAAACTGATACCCTGATACCCAAAAATGCCTTTTGGTATACCCTGTTCCAGACCAAAATGCTCAAAAACCATACCCTGTCCAGCTGCACGTTCCTATATAGCGAAAATAAGGGAGTGCCCCCCCCCCCCCCGGGAAATCGGCCGCTTGTAATCCCTTCAGGGGTTCTTGTTGAAACCTTAAATTCTACCCCAAGGTAGTTGCTATAAAGAGGTTCAACTGTATGGGATGCTCCAACCCTCCCACCCTCCGCCCCCATCCCGCACCCCTCCGTGAAATATTTTTGCGACAGTCAGTCTTGCATGCATGCCATCGACTTTATGCTAAATTCACGCGATGTGATGGCAGCCAGTGTAAAACCGTTTCGCGGCATGTTCTCTACACAGAGGCAGACCCTTGAGCAAACCCCCATGACCCCCCATGCGCTGCGCGAGCGAGAATCGCTTGGCTCGCTGGCTCGCGCGTAATTCTCTCGCGCATGGGCCCCAGCAGGGGGGCAGGTTTCTCTTCATACACGTAAGATTCTTCCACCCCTAGGGAAAATCCCGGGGGGCACTCCCTTATGTGGCCTATACGGGGACGTGCCGCTGGACAGGGTATATAATTTCATGCGAGTATGTAGGGTAAATAGTGTCTGCACCTGTCCTAAACAGGGTATGGTTGAGCGATTCGGATTGTCCTCGTAAAAATATGGTTTATACAGTATTTAGAGATCGGAGACGTTTGCCGCGTATCAGTCAAACGGGATTCGCTAAATTGCAACCTAAACAGGGTCTTAAAATAGAGGATGTTGTCCTACACAGGGTCCACACAGGGTAGGTATTTTAGAGATTTTTTAATTGTTTTTTGTCTTTTAACAGGGTCAGGATTTCAAACCCTCAGTGGCACCCCTATACCCAAACATGGCTCAAGTACCCCTCCGGGGGAAAATAATCAAGATACATCACACTTTACGTACAATATACCAACTCTGCAGGTCAGCTGAGTACTACCCAAGGAGAAGTTAGCCAGCGTAAATCACCCCTCCCCCTCCCAGTTTGTTTCTCGCTCTTTTCGCCTCCACGCCTTCACGCGCCTTCCGCGCCTTCGGAAAGGAAACGACTGCTACGCAGGCTAAGTAGAAGTCGCTGACTGTGTTTAATCTTTCAAACTGAACCAACTGGCCCCGTCCGGCTTCCCGGGCCACCCCTGAATGCGTTTGAAAACGCATTTCGCACATGTTTGCCGAGCAGTGACTGGGACGGGGTCGACCTTAGCGTGAAACCGACATGCATTGTGGGTAATCTTCGGTTGGCAAAATGGCGCCGGCCATCGAAGACACTTGTGCGAATAATTAGTTTTTGACAACAATGTGAATGGATTACGGCAGCGATTTGCTGCCAAAGAGTTTTGACAGTAATGACCGTTGAACACCCCTCATCCACCAAAAAGGTAAGAGTTTCGTTGATAATCTAGCGTGCCCTTCCTTTACTAACGTGCGGAAGTTGAAGTCAAGTGAAGTTTTTACAGTTTACTATTTTTGCGACATGTGATATAAGTTACTTGAGTCATTAGGTTTACAGAGGAAATGATTCTCAATGAGGCTTGATCATTAGAAACTTACGATGCTTTGTTTAGCAAGGATTTTACTGCAATAGCTCCCGGATCTAAAAGTTAATTTTTACATCTTGAAGGAACTGTAAAAAAATATAAGATCACACATGCACGTCATGCTGATGCACGCGATCATGGTTGATGATTCTTCATAAAACGTGGAGGAACACGTCATTTAAGCTTATACTTTTAGTAGCAGCTGTACGATCGATATATAAAGGTGCCGTGCGGGAATTAAACTGATCTCTAGCAACCAGCGTAAAATTTCACGTCATATCGAATAATTAATTTGAAATACTATGGGACATACGTACATAAGCTTATGTATGTTCCATCGTATAAGCTTATTGGCACCTTCCCCATTTCTAACTTTTCCCCTTCAAATAAATTTTTATAAGATGAAACACCACTTTGCAGAAATTAGTCAGTATATTTTGTATTTACCCAAAGAGAAAGTGAGATTTCAGATGGTTGGTTACTAATAATGGTAATAGGACCAAATGGAGTCCAATTTGAGTGATTGATTTGTTAATCCCAAGTATGATTACAGACAGAATTGGACAACACAAATTCCTGTTACCAATATTATTAATCATATCTATAACAATATTTGAGGGGAAAAACATTGGTTGGATGTTTTGGTGAATTAAAAGATAACGTTTGAGTTTGTTTTTTAACCAAGATGCACAAGAAAAAGGAACTCATTACAGCCTTGTGCTACTACTACAGAGTGGTAAAATGTGATGTCACAAATTTTCAAATTATTTTTATCAAGCCTCAAAATCCCATCATTAGATAAAGATAATGCTGCTGTATGATAAGCCACAAAATTTCAACTTGTTAGCACGAATAGAACAGAAGATATAGAGGTTCAAAGTTTGGTACCGTCCCATACAAACCTCTCTAATTTTGTGCCTGTTTCTAAACTGAAGGAACAGATGCAAAATTAGAAGGGTTTGTATGGAGAAATTAAAACCTGAAGTGCCAATATCTCGGCTGCAAATTGCAATGGAGAGCTAATTTTTGGCAAGTGGACTTTTTTGGTATGCTTTCTCTGAATAGCTGATCAAATCTCATAATTTCGCTAACTTTAATTTTCGTGACGTCACGACTTTAATACTCTATTACCGGGGTCACTCAAACAAAATTGACCAATCAGATTGCAGGAAGCAAACAATGAATTCCAACTGAGTCGTTTTATTAAACCAATCTTGAGTGGATGGAAAACTGATCGGTTCAAATGATTTTAGTTATAATTCATTGTTTGTGCCCTGTAATCTGATTGGTCAATTTTGTTTGAGTGACCTCAGTAATAGTAGTCGCACTGTAAGTGCAACTGTCATGATGCATAATAATGAAAGATCTTTAAAGATCCTGGATTAGCAATAATTATCCTTCAAGATCCTGAAGGATTTTATAAGAATCTTACAGAGATCGTCGTAGCAAAGATCCTTGAAAAGATCTTTGCACTGATCATTCAAGATCCTCAAGGATTTAATGAGGATTTTACCGTTCCAAAATCTAGTGTTTGTTATATTGGGTAAGTTGGAAGGTCATGGGTTCAAATCCTGTTCAAGCCTGAATTGTTTTCAGGCTTTCTTTTCGCAACTGCTTAAGTTGCATACATAACTGCGATGGTCTTTCATATATTATATAATTTTATATGTTGACAGCGTTATTTTTGTTGTGCAGGTTATTGTAAACAATGAGGAGGTGTGTCAACTACAAGAGGCTACTGGTGCGTCCTTTGAACAAGCCAGTCAAGCCTACATTGTAAGTGAATTAACACTGGTTTACTCAGCTCCCTTGTGATAGATGATGAGGCCGCAGCCTGAATCACTGTCACTCATAGAAATTGAGAGCGAATAATCTTATTTTTTTAGTAAAAATCATAATATTTGTCTAGTAATAACTCTAAATCCTCCTCCAAAACTTTAGAGAAACGAGAAAGAAACTGCCATTTCTTAGACGACCTCCAGCCACTCATATGCTAATGCAGTGAATTTGATAGTATTGAGTATCATTTTGCATGGTTAGCGCTAGCGATCTATATCATAAAGCAGTGTTCCAGTCATTAGAGAGTGGTCTCACGTCAAAAACTTGACAAGGGTGGATACCATGACCCAACAAATGAATGGAAATCTTCTGACAATTTGGCAGTCCAATATTTATTGACTCATTGCAATTCGTCATTGACACCTTGCCGTTAAAACTCATCTGCAACCCGATAAAGCATGTACATGTATATGCAACTCAAATTTTGTAAATTTTAGCCTGCGAGCAAGCTCTTTTGGCGTTTTTGGAGGGTGGGGGTGGAGTTACCCCGCTCTTTCTCTTTTGCCCCCCAAAAAACACCAAGAGAGCTTGCTCGCAGGCTATGTAAATTTTTCTTGTGTTCTCAATTCCCCATAGTTAATAACGGCAGAAAATGTTTTGATTGTGATGAAGGCTACCCTGCCCAGGTACAATCTGTAAAGGGAAAGGCAGAATAGGAAAGGCGAGCTTGAATTCAGTTTATAAGGTTCTTTTTACTTCTTTCATTCATTCTTCAGCCAGATAAATTTCTGTTTATGTTTTTTGAACTTGCAGGCTAGCAACCATAACATAGAACAAGCCTTATCCATCTTAACTGATTCTCAGGATCACAATGCTTCATATAAGGTGTGTAGAGTGCCTCTTTAAATTGTAGAAATAGTAAATGTTGGATGATTTTTGCAGAGCGCACTATTGTTCAGTTTTGTTTTACTTATCTTGAATAAATGTACATAGTATGTTATAGTTTAAATTAATTTTTGGTTTGAAAAACTAGTTTCATCATTTGATTCTTTGGCTAAGTTTATTTAAAATCATAATCTGAAACAAATGGAAATAAAAATCAAACTGGTTTTAATGAAATAGATCTAAAATAAGTTTAAAATTGCAAACCAAAAATAAACCAGACTTGGAAAAACATACCCACAATCTTAACTGAAAACCTCTCAAGCCTGATATAAATTTCCTCCCCACTCCTCCCCCCTCCAGGATACAAGATTGGCACATGACATGCCAACACGTGCTGTGCAACTTTAGGAGGCTGCCTTCTGCACAGAGAACCGTTTTGCAGATATTGTTTGTCAATATTGTTGCCCCTCTCACTGGAATCATACTTTTATCAGTTCAAGCAATCATTGCAGGGTTTGAATTTGTCAGAAATACTCAAAGAGAGTCTCCCTGCATATCTTGAATTTTTTAATTTGTAAAATAAAGTATGTGTAAAATACAGTACGTGTAAAATACAGTATGACATGTGTAACATTAACTACAAAATTAATAAAATAGAATATCAGATATTAATGTGTATAATGCGCTAGAGGTTGAATAAAAATTCTAAACGTTTCGAATCTGCTGCCTCTTCTTCAGTGGAAAAATTGCAACATGAAAAATTTTGATTCTCGCAAAAAAAATCATTTAATTATTATTAATAATACTTCTCACACACCACTGGTAGCCATCTCAAGCCGACCGCTGCAAGCCTGACCTTTATTATAAAATCAAATACTGTACACATATCATGCTAGAAACTGGGAAGCTTCCAAAAATTATAAGGTTTGTACACTGTATAACGCCGCATACAACTGAAATTTTTTGGGTGGATGGGTGGGAAGGTCTGTAATGGCGGACGCAACAAAAACAGCTGCCCGCCTCACCGGTCACATGACCTATACCCAGGCCCCATCGGTGTGTGAGAAAAACATTTTCCACTTAATTCGTTTCACTCAGCCAGTGGAAAATTACCCACACTATAGTTCTCTTCAAAGTTATTAATTTTAACATGTGTCACTTGTATCTTTCCACAGGGTGTAGCTAACCAAACAGGTATGTTGTATCTCAAGACCAAAATATGAAAATACGGTTATGACGTATCATTTATAAAAGAAATAGACAACGGTTGCCAAGCCTGGTGCAAACACTCGAGAAAGTTTGGGAGAATTCGAAAGTACTAAAATTAATGAAAAACCCTCACTTGCGGCTTGGGTTTTTTGAATTCTTCCAAACTGTCTCTCGTGTTTGCGTCAGGTTAAACACGTGCACCATTTTCTATTTCTCAAATATAGCTAGTCCCCGGGGTAGGATAGGTGTGTGCCGCAAAGGTTCTTAAACCCTGACCCTATTTAAGGGTAGAAAATCGAAAATTAATACCCCTTTTAAAGCTCAAAACCGAAAAATGGCACCCTTTAGGGAAAAACGATAACTCAGAATTGTGTAAACAGATAGTTTTCACAGCAAAACAAACTAACATATTTAAATAATTCAGTTTTATAATTAACAGA
Organism: Desmophyllum pertusum; assembly: GCA_029204205.1. NCBI lineage: Eukaryota > Metazoa > Cnidaria > Anthozoa > Scleractinia > Caryophylliidae > Desmophyllum > Desmophyllum pertusum. The sequence goes on along the minus strand of MU825929.1, from coordinate 126,130 downwards.
CCATATCTTTTTCATTTAGCTGGGTGTTTAGGTATTGCAATTTAGCTAGTACAATTTAAAGGAACCCTATCTGAGGATCACAATACCAAAAAGGATACCCTATTTAAGGAATGAGCACCTCTAAAACCGTACCCTATCCCGCGGCACATGCCTATGTAACTTACATAAATTATGGGAGTACCCCACCCCCAGGAGCTAGTCTAAGGATGGGAATGCAATAATAATTATAATTATAATATTATAAATACAAAATGTATTTATCAAAAGTGCAACCGATATTCTTTTTTACAGGAACACAAACATTTATAGGGCCACAAAATGCTCCAGGTAGACCAGAAGCTACCAGTGGTACTGGTAAGTTAAGAGTTTACGGGAGGTAGAAAATTATACTCATACTTGTTGTCATACTCGTACTACAATCTGAAGGTCTTCAACCCAAAAGGTAAAGTATCTACTCAGACCAAACTGGCTCACACCGCCAGAGCTTATCCTAAGTTCCTAGAGCATAAAGTGACTGAAGGAGTACTGTTACTCCCCCCTGGATCCAATAACAAACAGAGACCTGTAACAAATTATGCACACTGCGCTAAGAACGAACATCGCCAATCGGTGGAATGGGGCCGAATTTTCACATCGCTGCCCGTCCACATAACATTATTTCTTTTGTTGATATAACAAATATTACAAATTCGTGAGGTTCACATGCTGCATCACTTTGCGGCCACTGCCAATTCATGCCCATTCAGGCCCACCTGGATCCACTATTTTCAAGCATGTCCAATATACCAGAACTGAGTCGAATCGTCAGTAAGCCCAGACGATCCGGCTCATCGGAAGTCAGGTCGCTTGAGAAAAAAAGATAATAATGAACCTTCCTCATTCTTAAAGCGTGTGCGTCTCACAAATCGACTTCCGGCAAGTCGTATTGGGTATAAGAAAGATGGGTCTTGTCAAAATAATTAATTGGTCGATTCAAGTTGAATCAAGTCGATTTGTCTACATTTTCTATCCTCCCTAAAACATGGGTCATGTTGATTCGACACACAATTCGATTCAACTTGACTTGATGATTCGTACACATTTTCTACCCTCCCTGTTATCACTTTATTTTTCTAAGTGTCTTGCAAATCTACTTCTGGAAAATCGGGTCGACTACAAGAAAGACGGGTCGAGTCAATTTATGCTTGTTATATATATTATATTATATAACTGAATTTATAAGAACGTGGTTCAAGAAAGTTTCAGCATTTTTTCTGCAACTACACCAAAAGCCCAGTTTCAACACTCCAATAAGACTTGAAACCACACCAGAGAAGACCGAAAAGAAGAAAGAACGTCCCGATGGAAGGAAGAGAGAAAAAAGAACTGGCTACCTGATCTTATTATGTCGTCTACTTTGGAGATAGTTTCTGAACGAGAAAAACCCAAAAAGCATCAAAAAGCGTCAAAATGGTGCAATTTTCTGCGACCATGTTTTTATAAATCCAGGAAGATAAATTATATTTATTTAAGTGCCTCTCAAATTGATTTCCAGTAAGTTGAATCGTCAGCTATGGTCTTAGACCAATTGACTCAGATGGGTGTATTGGACAACCCTCTAGTGGTGGCAAAGTGGTGCAGCACATGAACCTCAGGAATTTTCTTTTTTCGTAGTGTGTTAAACCTGCAACTCATTTTGTTTCAATTTTAATCTTTAATTTATACAGCAGATGTAATTGACCTGACAAAGGAGACTGAAGACTTGGAGTATGCCATTCAACTTAGTTTACGAGAGGCACAGGTAATATTATTAGATTGGATTAATTTATAATTCAAGACATAGTGTAGACCTATACTCAGCAACGGTTAACATTTTTAAATGTATTTTATTACATTACAGGGAATAACTGTAGAAGAACAAGATATTAGCAGGTACATTGTAAAATTTACTAAAAGTAAACTCCTAAATCATGCCAAAACTATGAATTTTCCTTGCTTCATTCATTGATCATTACTGAGGTTCAAGTTCTTAAAGCTTTGTTGCATACAATGTCATGTATTTATAGCCATCTTGCATTTACCAAATTTAGCATGAAGAATTCAGGGAGCAGCTTGAAACCCTTTTCTTTTACACTTAACCTCTATTTCAAGCCCTTGTGAAATTGAATTTCTAATCAATTTTAAGTCTCTTGTATGTTAGCTCAATAGCATTAATTTCAACATCATACATAATGTAGTTTCACACCACCGAAAAATCATGTTTTGGCGGCGTAAAACAACAGCCGGAATTAAATGACATCTGCATTCCAGGCTACATGAAGCTTTTGACAGGACTTTTGCAAGTACAGTAGAACGTACCCCGCTAACTCGAACTCCCAAGGGAAACAAAAAAATAGTTTGAGATAGCGGGGGTTTGAGTTAGCCGATAGTAAATGACTGAAAAACAAGGGGAATGGGTTTGAGTTAGAGATAGTGGGGAGTTCGAGTTAACCAAGTTCGAGTTAGCAGGGTTCTACTGTAGTTTCATGAAAATATATTGGGTGTCATGGGCAAGGTACAGTATATGACAGTACCCTGGCCTGTATACATGTATCCTTTTCTGTTTCAGAGTTTTAGAGGCAAGTTTAGCCGAGAATAAGTCTGGACTGAAGAGGAAGCGAGGTGATCCTTGGGTGAGGTTTGTGGATCCTGTGAACCCTTATGAACGGCAGCGGCTGGATGGGTGTCCTGTGGGACTGAAGAATGTTGGCAATACTTGTTGGTTTAGTGCTGTTATACAGGTGTGTATAATTCAATTATTTTCTAAATTAATTTATTTCTTGAAATTCAGACAACTAGGATGCAGCATGGAGTACATGTAAATAGACACAAGGCTTAGCTTTAAAGGAGCTATGTCACGGAGGGACTCTGGAGTGACTATTTCTGTACTTAGTTCATGTAGTGAGACTAACATGGAAGTTATACCACATAGCTTAGCTTTATTACTGTACAGTTGACTGGTAAAATTAGCTAGTAAGAAAATTACTTGAAGGGAAAACAAATTAATTTTACTTCAAGTTAGCGGGAGGTTCAAGTTTTTGAGGTTCGAGTTATCGGGAGTCTACTGTACTTCACTCAGTTAGCCTAAATAACACTTTGGTTAGCCTGTTGTGATACTCAGATTAGCCTAAATAGCACTCCAGTTAGTCTGTGTTAGCTTATATAGTAGCTTGCGGTTAGCCTTTCTATTGGGTTAGGGATTTGTAGCCAAAACATTGAGGTATCTGCCAGTTGTCATTGGTGGTCTAGTGGGCATGATTCTCGATATTAAATAATCCTTCATTCCAGGGTCAAATTTATTTATAACTTTAAGTGTGATTTCTATCTCGTGTATGAAAAAATACAATGTAAGAAGTCTCGGTCCCAGGGTCTCACTGTATGAGCTGAGTCCAGAATAGTCACTAGCACATGTTGACAAATTAGTTGCTGATCAGTGTTAAATGCACCCTCAATCACTACTTCAGTTCAAATGATTTCATTTCATGACTGGAGTAGTAAACAGGGCTGCTAAAGAAATGCACATGACAAGCAGATTATCAGGTTTGGCAGGTTTACAGTTGATGAATCTGTGTGACGCTTGCATGGTACAGTTTAAAATAGTTATAATCTTTACTGAGGAAGACAATATCACCATAAAGTGATTTACAGAAGGTTCAAGGTTAGGTTTAAAGGAATTGTTTCACAGTTCGGCACATGTGCCGGCTTATCAACTTTATCCATTTAAAAAACCCCACTCACATGTGCTTCTCGATACTTGAGTATTCACATACTAAAATTAGTCAAAGAAAAACGACGAATGACTACAATTCACAAAAATTTCAACGGATTACACCGAGAATATCGACATTTGAATACCAGAATAAGTTACCAGAATAAATCCTTCGGGCCAACACTTTATTCTGGTAATTTATTCTGGTATTAAATATCGACAATTTTCGGTGTAATCCATTGAAATCTTTTGTGAATTTTGGTCATTCATCAGTTTTGCTTGGACTAATTATAGTATGTGATTACTGAAGTATCAAGAAGTACAGTGAGTGGGGTTTTTTTAAACGGATAAAGTTGATAAGCCTGAACATGCACCGAACCGTGAAACACTCCCACTTTTAAGTCTGTCTACAAGCCTAGTGGCTTATCCGGGGGGGGGGATATTTGACCCCTAAAAGATACCATTCTAAAAGACAGACAAACAAGAGTTATAGAGACTTTAATTAAGTTGCAATCGATCTCCGGTAATGAGACTACCAAGTGAACACAGTATGGCGGTGTTTTTTTTAATTTCTTTGCGTGCAACCCTAAACAATACCTTATGGCTAAAAGCGATCACCCCCATCACTTTTATATGGAGCCCCCAAGGGAACTTCCAATCACTGAGCATAATAAATAAATATTGTGTTGTCTGTTACTGTCAACAGTCTTTGTTTCATCTTCCTGTTTTCCGTCGACTGGTTCTGAACTATACTCCACCATTGAATCCTCAAGAAAAACAAGAGGTGAGCTCTGAATTCCTCTACTTGTAATAAATGTAGTTATTAGCTGTTTTCAGAAGAAAATTTTGGAATGGTCAGATGGCTACTCCAGACTACTACATAAATTTCAGAAGGCTGAAGTATGCTAGAACATGAGTATGATGTCATACATATTACATTCTTCCCTAAAATTTCTTACAAATATATTTTAAAAAAACTGCTATCATCCTTTAGAGGTAAATCTAAATTGCGGCAGCTTATATTAATTTTCTAATAAACCTAGATTTTGTTCAGTTGAACAAAAACAGCTTGTAAAATCAATGCTGTAGGCTGTTTTGTAGTTAATCTTTCACGTCCTTGACAATATATATATCAGTGCTTCTTCGTGGCTTGTTATTATTAATTTTATATATTGTGTTTATGCCACAGAAATGTGATATCAATTTGTTAAATGCAGATAATTCACAGTTTCAGAATTATATAATATGTTTTTACAGGATGGCTATCGAGTATTGTTCATGACTGAACTGCGAATCCTATTTGCCTTAATGCTTGGTAGTAAAAGGAAATATGTGGATCCAACTAAGGCTGTGCAGGTTTGTTTTGTAGCATTTAGAATAAAGTAAAAATACCTACTGCATACTTTGTACTGTCAAACCTCCACTAACAATGGGATAATGGATCCTACAAGTGCTCCGACCTGTAAGCGGACACCTCCCATTAACAGATGCCTCCCATAAGCAGACACCTGTTAGCAGTTACTTCCTATAAGTGGACACCTCCCTTAAGCAGACACCTACAGTATTAGCAGTCACTTCCCATAAGTGGACACCTCTCATAGGCAGACAGGCAGAAACCTGTCATTAGTGGATGCCTCCTGTAATTGGACACATCCTGTAAGAGGACACCTCCCTTAAGCAGACACCTGTTAGCAGTTACTTCCCATAGCACACCTCCCATAGGCAGACACCTGCCATCGCAGACCTCCCACGAGAGGACAGCTCTCCTGAGCATACACTCACTCAAGCTCAAGGTTCTAACCATTCAGAGGCAGATCCAATGAAAGGTTCACGTTGTAGGAAATGCCTTATTTTACAATACAGTCAAACCTCCCATAAGCAGACACCCTCAGGACCAGAAAAAGTGTTCGCTTAAGAGAGGTGTCCGCTTATGGGAGGTTAAAAATGTAGTGTTGGTCTGTAGCTGGGAACATGACCAAGTGTCTGCTTATGAGAGGTGTCCGCCTATGGGAGGTGTCCGGTACTGGAGGTTCGACTGTATACATTTTTGCAATTTTCTGGGGAGCATGCCTCAAGACACCCTCCGGTAATCACACTTTTGGCTTTTGTACTTACAACCTCCCTTTTAACAAAAACCTGGATCTGCCCTTGCCACTATTTTAAGAAAACACACTCTGACATGTACAACCTCCAAGAAAGATGCAGACAGACACATGGGACTGGAGGGTGGGAATCCATATAAAGGGGTTCAAATGTGTGTTTTGTTACCGCTTAGGGTGTTAACATCTAATAATAACCACTGTTAGAGTTACCCTCTGATACCTTTTAGGGTATTACATGTAAGCAAAAAAAATCGGATAGAAACTTCATGTAGTTTTGTTTTAGAATTGGAACCTCTTAGCGGTGAAAATGAATTTGAGCCACACACACAAAACAAGATTCTGGTACCTTTCAGGTGTTCCATTCAAACTTTCTGATGGTTGTCCACTTTTCTCAAATTCACACTAAAATAATCTTGCCAATTGGCATTGCTAGCCTCTTGTGATGTCTGGGCTAAGGTGCATGCACACCTGTATTTTAGTTTCCTGGGCCGTCAAAAAGTCAATTGAAGCTGTAATTTATCTTGTATAAAATTTTATCGGGTTTTAAAATATAGACTGAAAATTTTGTGCGCTCTGATTGGTTAAAAAACCATGTTTTATCAGAGTATAAAACATAGAAAAGCGTGTTTTGTGTTTTCTAAATTTCTCTCGTGTTCTCAAATTCCCGTCGTGTTTTATGACAGTATAATACATGGTTTTGGCTTCTTTATTTGTTAATTAAAACACGAGGCAAAGCCGAGTGTTTTTAGACCTGCTAAAACACGTTCAAAACGTCCCTCTAAATCTATTAAATCTGATCCTTATCTTGAAATTTTAGTTTGTTTTAGACGAGAAAATTGAGCTAAAAGTTCAGCCGTATCTTTATCGAATATAAAGACACTCATTAAACATTCATTTCTTTTGTATTTTCTTTATGAATGATTATGAGTTTTTGAATGTTTTGTAGAGTTTGAGATTACTCCAAGTCAAAACTGAAGGACAAAAAATATCAACAGAAAACTTCACTGAAAAGTTACAAATTAAACTGAAATCAATATTCACGCTAATCCTGGATTAGCTTAATCATCCTTTGAACAACTGAAATCAAAATTCACGCTAATCCAGGATTAGCTTAATCGTGCTTTGAACAACTGATCCCTGGATTACAGTCACTTGAAAAGAAGGTCATTAGTGTTTATACAATGTATAATGATTTTTTTTTTTCAGATCTTAAAGGAAGCTCTGAAGTATAACGGCAGTGAAAGCAATCCTGGTAACCAACAGGTTTGTATCAATCAGTTTATTAGCTGTTGTGTAATTAGAGCAAACAGTCGAGTGATACTGCTGCAATATTATGCATGGATATTTGTCCTTGGACATTATCTCTTCCTCGAAGCTCACAGTTTCCTTGAGCTTTGCTCTTGGAAAACTGTTCGCTTCTAATCTTGGAACAGATAATGTCCCCGGAAAAAAAAATCCCTGCATATTTTTGTGCCAAATGCAGGTTATTTTTTATATAGTGTGGAAACAGGACAATTACAATGTTAGATGGATAACTTGTCTGATTTTATCCGTCTACTTTACTGCCACTTTAGAAGGATAACTAGACAGTTTAAGTTTAAAGTTTAGACGAGTTACATACAGTGTAATGTATTTGTCTAAAATTTAATTTGTCCCATTTTCACACAAGACAAGTACTAAGCAATTTCAGATAACTTATGTGAAAATGACCTCTTGCATGAAACAAGTTATCCATCTTTGACGAATAATGCATGTAATTTATCTGTCTAGTGTGAAAATGACCAATTCAACATGATTTTTTTGTTCTAGGATGTTAGTGAGTTTACCCATAAGTTGCTTGAATGGCTTGAAGACTCATTTAAAGTCAATCATAACAGCACCACAAACAACATTCCAAAAAGAAGGTCAGTAGTAATGATGAATAGACCCGAGGGGGGGGGGGGGGGGGGGGGGTACTCGGGTATGTTTTGGGTGGGTATGCGCCGCCCAGGTCTCCAAATTTGGACCCCATTTTAGAAAGAATTTGCATTCAAAATGATACCCCATTCTAGAAATAGGCCAATTTTTAATACCCCACTCTTGAAGTTTAGTAAATTTTAATAGCCCGGTTTTGAAAAGTTATTTCTTTCTTTGTTCAACTTATACATCCAAATACAACAATTCTGCTTCTACGCAAATCAGCAACGTATTTTGTTAACTGAAATTCTCTATGAATAATTTAAAATGGCTGCTGATACTTTGAAGCTTTCGTGCGTTCGAAATATTATACCCAGTTCTAGGAAACGTCTCGAATATGGATACCCCGTTCTAGATCAGGAGTTCCAAAATCACGACCCTGTTGGGCGGCACATACCTGTATAGGTACCATACCCGAGTACCCCCCCCCCCCCCCCCCCCGCGGGGGAATAGACTGATTGTGCTTTTGTTCAGGCTAATAGAACTAATCTTCAACTGTTCAAGTACATTTTATAAAAGAAAAATCAAAAGAAAAAATAAAGCTGAATATATACTGACTTTTCATAAGATGCATGCCATTTAAATTTTTTGAGAGTTTGTATAAATTATTGTAGAGAAACAATAATAATAATTATTGCTAAATAAAAGAGTTCCAATTTTAGTTTATGAATAGAGTAACATTTTTGTAATTTTCTTCTGTTTTTTTATTGCAGTGGAAATGATCTTAATCCAGTTGTTGAACTGTTTTTTGGACAATCAAATGTGGAAGGTGTTTATGAAGGTTAGTTCAGCACTACTCGCCGGCCTTAGTAACAGACAAATGGAGTATTAGTGTTGTGTCTAACTTACATCTGACTTGATACTCAGAGGCTGAGAGTTTGAGCACTGGCCGGGGTCATTGTGTTGTGTTTCTGGGAAACACACTGTACTCTTGCAATGCCTCTCTCTGCCCAGGCCCTGGTAGTTGAAAGGACGATTACTGCATCTCAAGGCTAATCCAGTTGAGCATTTAAAAATGTAACCAGGCCTCTGTATGAAAGCGAGGTTTGGGTTGACCTTGAAATGATAGAGGCCAGAAACTAGTTAGCATAAGAACATAAGGATTTACATATGAAAAGCAAGAACGTTTGTATCAAAACAAGTCAACTCGAGCCTCGCTTCTGCTCAAAGGCCTGGTAACTAAGCACACAACTGTAAAATGGCCTATTTTGTGCATTCATTCGACAAGTATTAAAATATATCAAACACGAAAGACAGTGTTTCATCGCATTTCCAAGAGTTGAAAATACGACTCGTAGTGAAGTATTTTGACGAGATTCGAGATGTTTGGAAATCAGATGAGACACTATCTCGAGTGTTTGTGTCTTTACAATCGAAACTTAAAGAGTAAACGGAGAAATAAAATCGTAAAAATCTATGCTAATTAAGACCGGGTATGCAAACCTCCATCATTATCAAGAGAGGATGATCTAAGAGAAGGATTCCCCGTGCTCCATGATAATTTTTTGAAATCTATTAATAGTTTTGCGCCATGCTGTGAAAGTTATTTTTATTTCCTTTGGATCGAGGCTCCGACATCACGTTACTCGAACGAACCAATCAGGTAGCGCTCTTAAATAACTCGGCTATGGACTGAAAGTTAAAATAGATTTCAAAAAGTTATCATTGGAAGAGACCCATATATGTGGGAATGCTTCTCTTAGATCATCCTCTCTTAACATGACTGATCTGTGTGATTTCAGGGAAGACGTTCAGCAAGAAGGAAACATTTGGAGCATTTCCTCTGCAAGTTCAAGGTTATGGTGATCTTCATGACAGTTTAGAGGGAGCAATGGCTCAAGTTGAGATTGAACCTGTTGGACCTGAGGGATCACACAAGTCTGGACAGGAGGTAAGGATGCCCTCGATAGCAGGCACAATTAACCCATTGACTCCTATCCTATGGTCCTTGTACCACTTGTAACGTCATTACTTTTCATGCCAGAAGATGTTTTTTAATATCATCTGATAGAGTTGGAAAAAGTCTTACAAAGCATGCCTAAATGAGCACGATAGGATAAATTGGGCCAGAGATCTACTCAATAAACCTTGGATGGGATGCTAGTCCATCGCAGGTGACCTCCCAGCATTTTGTAAGGTTACCCTAACAGTTTGCCGGTTTTCATTTATACTCCTGGGTGAAGAGAGGCAATGGGATAGTGAAGTGTCTTGCCCAAGAACACCACACAATGACCCGACCAAGACTAGAACCCAGACCACTCGATCCAGATTCCAACGCGCTAAGCATTAGTCCACCGCGCCTCCCTTATTGTACCAACTGAACATTTCTCTGTCTGTAGCAACACGCCATGTATATTGTTGTTTTGTTTTTGTTTGTTATTTCAGCACTGGTTCACTGCTCTTCCAGTTGTTCTCAAGTTCATGCTCTCCAGATTCCTGTTCAATCAGTCAACTGGCAGAGCAGAGAAGATACACGAGAGGTTCTCGTTTGACGGTGTTATCTTCATGGATCGGTATGCAATTTATTGTAGTTTTTTAACCCGTCTTTCAAGTAGACAACAGTAGTCTCTCCTTCGCAGCCGTTATTTATGTCGTCATGACGAGAAAATAGTTGCGTGACGACCCAAAAAACGGATGCAAAGGTAACGTACATTTGAAGCTCTCTGGGCGGACACTCTCGTAAACGGACAGCTCTACTTACGGCCACCTTGACAAAACCTCGTTTTGGAACTCTCACACATGCAAACTCTGTATTTACACATTCCCTTAAGCGGCCGTGGACACTTTTGAGGGGTACGATTAAGGATTTTGATTTTTCTGTTGTTTTTAAGCTCCCGTAAGCGGACAACCCAAAGGAACAATCCTATTAGCCTCACTAAGGGCCAGTCCTAGTATACAGGTTTTTCCACTATCGGCATTGCATAAGAAAATAAAACAAACATTAATTTCAAACGTGAGTTGGTGTGAGCAGTAAAAGCTCCCGTAAGCGGCCACTATCCCTTATACTGCTAGTGGCCGCTTACGAGAATCATTTTAGTGAGTGGCCAGCTCCAGTTGTGGACACTTTTTCTGCTTCCCAAGGATTTCCGTTTACGAGAGCTTTGACTGTACTTACGTAGGTCTCTTTACGCCATTCCAGAGAAGTAGTAGTTTACCCATGCTTTCCGTTGTTAAATTGGTGAATATATTTCATTGTAGGTACATGGAAGGGAACAAGGAAATAACGAGAACCTACAGAGAGGAAGTGAAGAAACTGAAAGAAAGAAGAGCCAAGCTTAAAAACAGCCTGGAAAAGTATGATAATCATGCAGTGTTGTTTGCATTAAGGCGCTGATGGGCGAAATAATGCCAGACAGGATATAAGCTTTACAATTCTCGCTATCACGCTTAACCTAAGTGAACAGTCGTCTCTCTTTGTCCAGTTCCTTAACACCCGAGAAAAACGTTTGGGATTCGAGCCGAAAAATTCCACACTGAAGACGTAGCCCTGGAGATGTGCGTGAAGTGTCTTGGAAATGTTATCATCCTCATTTAACCAATCAGAATGAATCTCAGATGTCTGATTATCTGACGGTCCGTGGTTAGTGCGTTGGACTCCGGATCAAGTAGTGCGGGTTCGAGCACTGGCCGGGGTTAATTTCACAATTTGTTGTCTTCTTGGAACAACATTCTCAACAAAAGCATCAATCTAAAATGGATGCCGGGGATTGGGGGAGGTAACCTGCAATGGCTTAGCATCCCATCCAGGGGGGTAGCAATACTCCTAGTCGCGTAATGCTACGGAAACCGAGAGAGAGCTCCCACGGCGTAGGCCGCCGGGTTTGGTGCGAATGCAGACTTAACCTGAGCGCGTCCTGCCATAGACCGTCCAATAATCAGGTTGCAGTTTTGATTGTCTTGTATCATGCTCTACTTTTCCGTTGATTGCTTATTGATTGTTTATTTTAAGGTATCTTAAGTATGGACAAGGCTCCAAGCGATGTCCAATCCACGATGTGCTGGAAAGTACCATGACGTTTGTACACAGCACTCCACCTGCTAGTGACGAACTCGACTCCGATGTAGATGTGGATATGAAAACGCCAATTTCTGGCTCACCCACCCCATGAACACGACGGGGATGGTGACAGATGCACACCCACCCACCCCCTCACCGTGTCCCCTGTCCGATGTCCGCTGGAGCCCCGCCCCGCGTCACGTGACAGAAACGGAAGTGGCCGTATTGGAGGGATGTTTAAGACGGTGGAGGGAAGAGATGGAGCAGGATGTTAAAGGTTAGGATACCGGACTGATCCGTGTCCAGTTTCTCCATACAATAACAATGCATTGTCAAGTAGAGAGGTGATGAGAATAAAGAAAATCATCAACTTGATGTATCACCAAATTCTCCCAACTTATTAGAAGATATTTACGGCAGTCAGTAAGAAGAATTGATATGTTGAGATTGGTACTGAGAAAAAGGTGCAACTCTGGTATACAGTGTGAGGTCCAACGCTACCCACCGCGTCTCTCCGGATCGAGCGGGCTGGGTCATTGTGTTGTGTTCTTGGGCAAGACACTTTACTCTCACAGTGCCTCTCCCCACCCAGGAGTGTAAATGGGTACCAATGAACTGTTAGAGCAACCAAACAAAATGCTGGGAGATAATTAACAATTAGATGTAGACGGCAAGCTCGAGGTTTCTATAAGCCAACTATCAAAGTCGATAGAAACCGAGAGCGAGCCGTCTAATTGTTTTAGCATAACCCACTGACCAATCTATCAAACGAAAAAAATATTTTTGCAATGATGCATGCTAAATCGCGCGCGCACTGACAAACTGCCGTCTATCGATAATTAGTAAAACTCTACTGTACACTAATGCAAATGAGACAATCTGATTGGCTGAGCTACTCTACACTATCAGCCATTAGTGTGCAGTGGCTGGAGGTCGTCTACAAAATTGCGGTTTCTTCTCGTTTCTCCGAAGTAACGAAGTTTCGGAAGAAGATTTAGAGTTAATACTAGACAATTGTTATGATTTTTACTAAACAATTAGATTATGAGCTCGAGATTTCTATGATGTGATAGTTGATGAGGCGTAGGCCGAATCAACTATCACATCATAGAAATCTCGAGCTCATAATCTAATTGTTAATTAGACGGCCCTAATCAGATTGCGCGTTTACCTGATAGACGGTCAGTGGGTTATGCTAACCTGCGATGTACTAGCATCCCATTCTCAGGGATTAGCAATACTTCTAGTCGCTTTGTGCTACGGAAAAGTGCTACGCGAAAATAAAGTGCATTGGGATACCTCTATTTCACTCGCTACAGATACACTACTGATACTGCACATACAGGACCAGCCATTCACTTATATCTTGTTTGTATTTTTGTTCGTTAAAAGATCTCAACGTTCATCTTCGAGAAACCGAAGGTGTTATTTCGTCAATCTATGATGATGCAAGTCTGAAAAAGGTGAGTTGAACAGTCATCTACATCTAATGTCTGCTTACATTGTCGATATATCATCAAGCAGTGTAGTCCAGTTCTGGCCCCTCTCTGTCACGCAACGCTACGCTCGCGCGTAGCGTTGCGTGACAGAGAGGGGCCAGAACTGGACTACAAGCAGTGTTGTTGGTTCTTATAAGTTTCGGACGATAAATTTCGGACCAAAAACTTTCGGACGATTTTTTGGCACATTTCGGACGTAACACTCCAAGACGATACAACGTGTAAATATTGTTAAATTTTTAACACAGTTCCGTTTAGACAGTTCAGTTTGAACGCCACAAACTAAACGGCATACCAGAACAATACAAAGTGAAGAGTGCATGAATACTAACGCCTAACGCGGCTGTACATTAATCTTCGATGTTGCACCAAGAAGACAATAATTGTAAATTGTCTTAAATTTGTTATCCTAGCGAATGCCTTCCTTGTTGTAAAATGCTTAAAATTGCAGTAATTTGCACATTTACCTAAATATACATAATCGAACATTTTCGAACGGTAAATGTTCGGACTGTGTTTTTCTTTCAGTTTGGACGAAACATTCGGACATTTTTTTTTGTCTGAAAGTTTATTCGTCTGAACATTTTTGTGATTGTATCAAACAATAATCTGATAACTGCTTGTTCTCTTCCCAGCTACCGTACCGTCTCCACGCAGTTCTTGTACACGAGGGTCAAGCTTCCGGCGGCCATTACTGGGCGTACGTTCAAGACCCCGCCCAACAGCGCTGGTGTAAGTTCAATGACATCACCGTCAGTGAAGTCACGTGGGACGAGGTATCCCGTGAGTCATCGGGCGGCTATCGTCACGTGAGTGCCTACTGCCTCATGTACATTGACGCTCGTCGCGAAGGATGTATCGGCGCCGGCGGTAGCATTCAGGAGCTGCCAGCGGACTTGCAGGAGCTTGTTGACAAGGACAATGCAGAGTTTGAAAAGGAGATGAGAGACTGGGACGAGAAACAAGCGAATAAAGCGGCTGCCGCGGGTAAGAGTGACAAACTGAGATCGAAACATGAATTCTCATTAGTGTTTACCTTCATTTTTGTTAATGTTAGTTCTGAGAATTTGGCAGTTCATCAATGCATTATCTCCTATTGATGATTTTGATTATTCTTGTTGCCGGACCACTTGACATTAGGGAGTTTAAGCAACCACGATACAAACGCAGAGGACAACATCGATTGAAAAATGAATTTCTATTTTACTTCAGAATCTCACGAATCTCATGTTCCATTCAGTTTGTCTAGTACTATCCTCAGCTGAATATGTAAGGCAGCGTTCACATCCAAACCCAAAATTTGGTCATTTCACTTCGTTGTTTTGCAGAGGACGGCTATACGAATTATACCAGACAAAATCGGACTATCCCTGAACAAGAATGGGTTCAATATGTAAAATCAACAACGATTTTATTTAAAATAAGTCGAGCTTCTTCGAAACGCGTTGCTCTTTTAGTATGGACGCGAAAAGACAGACGTTAATTTCCTGCGATCTAAACCAAAAAAACCGGTAATTTTCGGCGTATGCATAGAGAACAACCTTTGCTTTTTCATCGGTGTAAATTTCACTTTTTTAAGTACACGCTATATACGTCAGTAAACTGTTGTTCTCTCCATAATACGGTGAATTTGGTCATTTGAGGTTGTTGTTTTTGCAGAGAACGGCTGAGAAATGTACCAAATTAAAACGCACGTGCAGATCTATTGTACTGTTCATTAAAACTGTTTAGTGACGTTCTCGTTGCTGTCGTGGTTTTCTTAAACTCCCAAATATACAATACACTCACGATTCTCGGATTTAACGAACAAATTATGTGGAAGCGGGTCATTTATAAAGAGATTGACAGAACTTTGTCACGTATATAATGAATTATAGTACACTCAACAAAATTACTCGTTTCTGATTGGACGAGAGCAGTACAATTAATCCCAAATTGTACTCTGAAGGAGTACTTATTAGGTTTCTATGGTAACGATGATTTCCGAAGATCGTCCGAGGATTTCCGAAGAGTTCAAAATTCACCCAAAGGCATCCGACGAGTTACGAAGATGACCCGAACCCTTCCGAAGATTTCCGAAGATGCCGGAAGCGGCTCGTTCAATTTTGAGAACTTTCAAAACATCACTCGTATCCATTAATCACTAATTGTACTCGAAGTCGTGCGATTTCCTATACTAATTCTTGCTTATTGATTTGGAATTGATTCTTCCTTTACGCATGGTCTAAACATGAACGGCAACAACTTAAAGGGGCACTATCATGAACATCACGTCAAAAGTCAAAAGCCAAAAGACATATTTACATCAATGGAAACCTAAAAATAATGGTCCAGTTTTTTAAAATAAAATTACTATGCTAGTGTACTGAAGCTATAAATGGAGTGCTGTTATGAGTTACCCATGCAGGACTTTTTCAAAATCTGCATTGAGCCGGTCTTGGAAAAATTGCTGAAAACTGATTAGGGTTAGCTCTCCTTTCAACAATTCACTTGATATCGTCCTCTTGATGTTCTAGGTGCATTTAGTGTATGAGCGAATGTACTCTGTCAAACTCCTAGCGCCGTTTTGACCAAAAAGCAGCAAAATTCACGCATCCTTCATTCATTCGTTCGTTCGTTCGTTCGTTCGTTCGTTCGTTCGTTCGTTCGTTCGTTCGTTCGTTCGTTCGTTCGTTCGTTCGTTCGTTCGTTCGTTCGTTCGTTCGTTCGTTCGTTCGTTCGTTCGTTCGTTCGTTCGTTCGTTCGTTCGTTCGTTCGTTCGTTCGTTCGTTCGTTCGTTCGTTCGTTCGTTCGTTCGTTCGTTCGTTCGTTCGTTCGTTCGTTCGTTCGTTCGTTCGTTCGTTCGTTCGTTCGTTCGTTCGTTCGTTCGTTCGTTCGTTCGTTCGTTCGTTCGTTCGTTCTTTCTTTCTTCTTCTTTCTTTCTTTCATCCATTCATTCGTATTCGTGTGTTCATGATTCATGTATTAATTAATTAATTCAAGCATTCGTGCATTCTTCATGCATTCATGCATTGATTTCCACCCAGAAAATGAATGTAAATCCATAGTCCCCAGGCCAGACGTTGTCATCGATGCCGAATCTGGTACCCAGACTTCTGACGCAACTGAAAATGACGAAGGATCCACTCTGAGTACACTGGCCGAGGCTGCAAGGAGTCTGGGCGTGGAGGAAGCGCTTACTCAATGGTGCATTCAACAACGGACCACTCTGGAGAGGATCTCTCGGGAGTACTCACCGGAGCACCCTGGAGATGTGCGCCTGGAGCACTTGGCTATCTATCTGATGAAGTGTAAAGCTCCTGAACATACAATCAGCCTGGCGATACTGGAACAAATTATGGACGATATTAGAACACAGGAAGAGACGTGAGTTGAGGGGAGGGAGATGGGAGGGGATGGAGAGGATGGAAAGGAATAGAAGGGAAAGGGGATGGGAGAGGAGAGGGGATACATACAGTTAACTCTCGTTATAGCGGACACCCTCACTACGCAGTTTGGAGTCTGTAATAGCGAGAGTCCGCAATATTAGCGGGGTGTGAGAAATAAAAAGGGCCGTTAAATAATTAAAAAGTCTGAAAGGAAAAGGCGAAAGCAAAGTCCTGTACCAAGAAATCGATGCGAAAATAGTTAATACATAAATATTTTATATGAGAAGTTCAAGGTGTCCGCTTTATCGAGAGTCAAAACAATAAAATTGTTATGTTGGCGCCACGAAACTGTCCGTAATTCTCAGTCCGTAGTACCCGGATCAAACGTCTATAGCTTTCGCCGGGGGGCTGGATTTTGTCCCGTAATAACGGGGTGTCCGCAAGGCGAGAGTTGACTGTACATACTGATAAGTAGGTAAAGTGGCAGCCAAAGGGTTGATGTACTATATAAAATAATAACTAAATATCTCATTTCAGTGACAAATGGGATGGGAAGGGAGAGAGGAGGGGATGGGAGCAGAGAGTGGATGGAGACGGGAGTGAATGGGAGGGGAGGGGAGGAGAAAGAGAATACTGATCAGGATTATGCGATGTACGAGTGATCACGCATGAAGACGGATGGTACTTATACAGCGCACATATCTCTGTCCCATGTCCCATGGCTCTTTACGAGCTTGTAAAGGCGCCTCAGGCTGCCGCTTGGATGAGTAGCAGTTAATAAAGGAAACACAACTGTACGGTCAGCGGTTTGACATGCAAACGAGGTGAAAGGGTCCATCTGGCATTGTATTGGCCCATTAGCCTCATTTGTAGGCTCGATTACCAGCCGCTGTTCGGGAAAATGAGCCAGAACGAAGACCAGACTCGAGAGAGCGGCGGAAATCGAACCTAACTCGTTTGCATACTTTTTAAAAACAAAAGAATATTTGACCGCGGGCTCAACTGTAATAACAGCTATTGGTGCAGAAAAATACCACAAGAAAAATTGATTCATTTCAAATGTGTGGGAACAAGACATTGTTTCTTATCTTTCTTTAAGAGTTAGTGTCATGGGTAAGCTTTGATGGAAGTATAACTCTTAAGAACAGAAGAGTGCAGCCGTTTGAATAACATTGGAAAGCCGTTCTTTAATAATAAACGTCAGGGTGTACATAAAATTCAAGCAATTCATTGACCTTTCTGTAGTTAAGACAATCCTGCTAAACAGGTATTTCTACGTAGATAGAGGAAATCGTCTGTAAGTACATGTACACAACCTCGTCCCCAGGGCCATCTCCGCTTTCAAGATGGCGGGTGGGCGCGAAGAAGACCCTGGCGAAGAGCAGGTCACGTGACCACAAAATTAGCCAATCGCGAGCCCGCCGCCATTTTGAAACAATCAAAATCTCCAATATTTTTGGAGACACGTGACCTGCTCTTCGCCAGGGTCTTCTTCGCGCCCACCCGCCATCTTGAAAGCGGAGATGGCCCTGGGGACGAGGTTGACATGTACATTAACTGATTTTTCTTTCTTTGCTTTTTCTTTTCTTTTGGTGTTTAGTCTCCTTATGGTGAAACAGTGTGGACAGAATCGATTGAATGCTGAGAGAGAATCAGCAAATATTGAATATCAGGTAATAAGGAATCCTATCGTGTGGCATGACATTTTTGCGGGTTGTAATTTTTACGATTTTTGCGGTTTTCTTCACGATTCGCCAAAAAAAAAAATGGTCCTGCAAAAAATCATTCCCTCCAAAAATATTCCGCAAAAATTTACTCCGTTCATGAAATTATCAGTATCAAAATTGTTTAAAACGATATGCCATCGTATAGCCTTCGAGAGCAGACTCGAGTTTCCCCGCCTAAAATTGGAAACTCGAGCCGGAAATTACGTCTGCTCTCGCAGGCTAGCCATCGTACAGATGTGAAAACATTTTCCAATTGAGAATCGCAAGAATTCGCAAGAATTAGTTCCTGCAAAGCACTAGCCTGCGTGGCAGGCGTAGAAAGGGGACGGAGGGGAGTTCGGCGAGCGCAAAGCGCGAGGCGAGGAGTCGGAGCGCGAAGCGCGATCGTGGGAGGGAGTACGGGAATGTGGACGTAAAAAATGAAGAAAACAATAGCGTGGTTGCAGGCGTTCCGTAATCCCTCCCGCCGATCGACGATCGCGCTTCGCGCTCGAACTCCCCTCCTCCCTCCTCTTTATACGCCTGCCACGCAGGCTAGCAAAGCACAAAAAAATCGCCAATCCGCAAAATTAAACTCCCGTAAAATTTCATGCCACTTTTCCACTTCTATCCTTGCCATTGTTAGTCATCCTCACTTCCTAAGGGTTCCTGTCATCTGTCGTCGAGTACTGTTCTACAAAGTCAAATTTTTATTGCTGTGTTTCCTCATATCGTAATCCATTTCCATCCGCGCCATCGTTAGTCATCCTCACTTCCTAATGTGTTCCTGTCATTTGTCGAGTACTGTTCTACAAAATCAAACCATTATTGTTGGGTTTCCTCATATTGTAATCCATTTCCATCCTCGCCATCGTTAGTCATACTCACAACTAAGTGTTCCTGTCATTTGTCGTCGAGTACTGTTTTACAAAGTCAAACATTTATGGTTGGGTTTTCTGTGCCCTCGAGCTTCTGGCAATCATGTGATTTGCACGTTCCTAAAACTGAACTAAGAAGGTTGTTTGATGTTTTAAGGTTCTTGTGGGAGGCTGGGTTTCTTGTGTTATTCAATAAAGTTTATGTGCATTGTCCTTTCAGGGCTGGAAAGAAAAATACAGTCTGTTTCAAAAAGTGAACTCGTGTTTCCTCACGGGACTGGAGCATCTACACAACAACAAGTAAGTACAAGTAAATTTCATTTTGAAAAATATTGAGAAACAAACCGCATCACACGAGAGTACTGCTCAATAGCTTTAATTTGAATGGTCACACACCAGGGTTTCATCCACAGACTTAAAAGTTAGAACCACCTTGTACAGCATAATAAACAGTACCACATGAAAGTACTGCTCAATAGCTTTCATTTAAATGGTCACACACCAGGGTTTCATCCACAGACTTAAAAGTTAGAACCACCTTGTACAGCATAATAAACAGTGCCCCATGAAAGTAGTGCTCAATAGCTTTCATTTGAATGGTCGCACACTAGGGTTTTATCCACAATTATTGCTTATGTCGTTATGTCGCTAGTGTGTACCAGGCTTTAAAGGCACATGTGGTTTGACTTTGTGAATGAAAGGGTAAATTCCCCAAACATGAAAAAAGTAAAACCAAGCTTCCGGCTTCAATTTTATTTTCCAGATGTCGTGAGGCATTACCATATTTGGTGCACGCCTGCAACCTCAATTCCAAGCTGCTCAACCCAGGCAACCCCGGCCAAGCCATGAACGAGCAACTGCTGACCCAATGGCGGCGCGTGTGTTTTCTCCGCTTGAATGAGTTGGCAGTGCGCATGTTCAATAGCACCGATTGGAAATCGGTGTGCGGTGGACTGGAGCTAGTCAGCGAACTGGTGGTGCCGTGTATACCTCGACTCAGTGCCTCGCTCCAGGACGCCGACCGTGGAGCAGTGGAGCAGGTCAGAAACTGCTGGTGTAACTTCTTGGCTTCTCCTCTTGATGGTAAGAAACGTTATTTTGTTTCGATTCCAGTTACAACGGTTTGAATGAAACTCAAATTGTGTTTTTCATCTTTCCTAGATCGCCATCGCGCTAAGCTTGAAGAGTATCTCCCCAAGCTGCTTGACGTCACAAGCGAATCTTGTCCTGAAATCAAACCGCCACCGGTCATGCGACCACTCAGCTCACGTGACCTTTGCGATCGATTTGTCAGAGCAATGGAACTGGTCAACGCAAATCCGACTGCTTTTACCACGTAACGAAGCTGAGCCGAAGACGAACCGAAGCCCATGGGGAAGTTTCCGACATTTCCGAAGACCTTTGCACGCGTTTTCCCCATGTTAAAAAACAAACAAACAAATATTAACGGAAGCCTGGCTGTTGCAAGTATGATAAAGATACTGCCGAGAAGCTTCCGAAGCCAACCGAACATTTCCCGACGTAGTACGAAGATTCTCGAGTATCGTACACTACTGTTTAATCTATTAAGATCGTTCTACCCACCCAATCCACATGTACTCTTTGCATACTTTGAAGTCGTTTTTCTTCAATCTAGTTTTCAAAGGTATCTCCGTCTGTCTGCGACGGCCTGGAGCCCAGTTGCAGTGTTTTTAAAGTGTGAAGGTTTTTTTCTGTACATACAGCGAGATTTAATAATAGAAATTGAGTTGTATTTAAGAATTTCGAGCCGAACGCGTTTGTTTGGATTAAATAAACTGACTTCTGATTTGAGCGACTGGAGATTTGGCTTTCATCTTGGCAGTGGAATAAAATAGGACATTTACGAGTGTCTTTTGCCTCTGTTGCACAATATAAGGCCTGGTGCAGCCTTTGAAAATGACATTAATTTACATGGAAATGAACGAGTTATTTTTTGTACCAAGCCTCACTTTGAAATGGAGGCAAAAAGCGACTTGAAAATGTCCCATTCCATTGCACTAGAGAATCGTTTTACAGTTGTGTGCTTAGATACCAGGCCTTTGAGTGGAAGCGAGGCTCGAGTTGACGTTGTTTTGATACAAACCTTGCTTTTTATGTGTAAATCCTTATGTTCTTATGCCAACTAGTTTCTGGGGCTGGATTCACGAAGCCCTCCTAAGTTAAGAGGTATCCTAAGTATTTTTCCCCAACAATAGGCTATTGTTAAGAGACAATATTATTTAGGATACATCGTAGTTTTAGGAGGACTTCGTAAATCTGGCCCCAGGACTCTATCATTTCAAGGTCAACTCAAACCTCACTTTCACAGAGAGGCCTGGTTTTATTACCAAATTCACTGGTAAATTCCCCTCCCCCCCCCCCCCCCCCCCCTCTCCACCTAAAAAAAAACGTGCACTTCCATCCAATCCCTCGCCCTGTTACAGTTTGACAAGATCGTGAACAGGAAAGGCGTACACACACATGTCAGGACGAACTCCAGTCGATCTCTAAAGCCAGCTTATCACTACCCTGGTCCCAGAGGTTTTCTTTCTTATCTTTTCTGTTAACGTCTGGCGGCTCAAATTCGATTGAGAAAGAGACGAAAGAAAACCTCTGGGCCCATGGTAGCTTATCACCCTCACATCCCAAAAATAATTAATCCCCATCCCAGCTTCGCGAGGACCTACGAGTCACGTACTACTAGTTCATAGGAATATTAAGTCGTTGTCCTTCCCAAATTCGTGGGAGACTGGGGATGAGTAGTCTCCTTCGCGACGTCACTCAAGAAGAAGGAGAAGCGTTCCGCGACGACCCAAATAACAGCTGTGAAGATGTGGGCCATCTGTTGTAGCCCATGCGCAGAAAATGAGAACGCTCAGACACAATTACCGATTTTAATCGGAGATTTTGAGACAAACGATCACGCTACTTTCCGGAACGAATTAATGAAGAAGTGTTATCGCGAGTGGGTCCTTTCCACTTGTGATAAATAGCTGTTATTACAGTTGAGCCCGCAGTGAAATATTCTTTTGTTTTTTAAAAGTATGCAAACGAGTTAGGCTCGATTTCCGCCGCTCTCTCGAGTCCGGTCTTCGTTCTGGCTCATTTTCCCGAACAGTGGCTGGTAATCGAGCCTATAAATGAGGCTAATGGACCAAAACAATGCCAGATTAACCCTTTCGCCTCGTTTGCACGTCAAACCGCTGACATCTGTAATAACTGCTATTATAATATACTCACCACTGGATATTGCGATTTTGGACAATCTGATTGGTTGCCTACTCAAGGCATATGAGGCAATGTACCATTACTACCTTATTTCGGAATCCCACTAATTACGATAAATATCCCATTTTCCTCTGTTTTTTCCTTCCGTTCTTTCCCCAGTAATTTTTAATTGCAATATCCTGTGGTGAGTATATTTACGCCGAGTTGGCTATGAGTTCATGTACGACTCGATTTCGTGGAATAATTGTTAATTAACTCTAAACTGTGAAGTTTAATTTTCGTTTTAGTTCTGTTCATGACCTTAAACAATCTCGTTCCCAGAGTCCTCGTTACCCTTGTCCAGTGGCGGAACGGGCAACAAGGACCTAGCGATCCGCAGGATTCTTGGACTTCCGATTCTACTGTGCATGTGTACGTTCCTTTGAACTATACAGAAATCTGGACTTCCAGTTTTACTGCGTATGTCATGGCGGATCCCAGAGGTTTTTTTTTGCCTGTTCCGCCGCTGGACAAGGGTAACGAGGACTCTGGAACGACTTACCAAAAAGTGACATAAGTGTTTTCTTAGCCTCGTTCGCGAGCAATGTTCGAGTCACGCACTGAAATGTGTGACATAATAATGTGTGTCAATGGAAACTTTGTAAAATTCTGAAAGAGCCAACGGACAATACAAAGATACCGGATCCTGGTGGATCTAATCAGCAAATTTAAGAATGAAAATACAACAAAGAAAGGCTGACTGTACGGTTGGGATAAATGCGATTATATTTTCCAATATTTCGTCAGGCAAGGCCTGACTTCTTCAGGGAACTAACTCCAAGAAAAAAAAACGTTACAATTTTAAACACCAAGAGACAAAAGAATATAAGATTACAAGTAAAAAACGTTACAATTCAAGTAACTGAGAAACAAAAGAATATTAGATTACAGGCAAATAAAAGTTACAATTCAAATATATGAGAAACAAAAACAAACATGATATGGCATGAAAGCTAAATACAATGTTAAAAGTTCTTCACGCCTGTTGATACTCAATGGAGCAATTTGCCTCATTTGGTGAGATTTATTCCTTGTTGGGAACGCAAAAATCAGAAGTGCTTATCCGCCGTGCTTTACGTTCTAGACAGCTGTGTTTACTCATCATTCCAAGCTTGAATAAAATCCAGTTTATATAAAGACACACGTGTGTTGTCTTTCTACCAATAATTAGACAAAAGATAGCAAGCAAATAAGCTTTCTTAATAAACTTGTGTCATTTGAAGAGAAAAAGATTGACTTCCATGGTGTAATTGCAAAGCATCTTGCTTAGCATAACAACGACAACTGAAGTGCCCCGATTTCTAACCTGTTTTGAATTACTGAATACTTATCAAATGATTGACTATTCTTTTTCAGGCTTTTTGAAAGCCAATAAAGTTAAAAAAGCCAACAAAGTGCAGACCTTTCCCTTTAATTGTTATTTTAAAAAAATAACTTGTCATTTTAATGTCACGCTAGCTTTGCATTTTATAGCGTGATTGGAAAATAACTAGCGTGGTCTCGGGTAACCGTTATCAACAGGGGCAGACACTTGCGTGTCATTTTACAGAATTGTCACGAAAACGCATATACAGTAAAAAACGCTGTTGTTAAACTATAAAGCCGAGAACCTAGCTATCTTATCTTCGATGGAATCGACCTCGTCAAGATCTGGAGGATTTCGCTTCTGATACGCGATAACAATTTACAAAGAAAGATACCTTTGACTAAAAAAGCTATTGTAGCTGTTCGTATGCTCTGCCAAAGCTTTTGTTTTGCACCACGCTGGGTTAACCAGAACCGGAAGTTGTATTGTCTTGGTACGTCACGTTATCACAAATTCCCGCGTCTGTAGTTTTCTTAAAAACAGGAACAACATTACTGTAGCCGTTATAATTAAAGGTTCTAGTGTTAGGCTCGAGGCTTTAGCATCGCAATCAGTCAGTCGTTGCGTAATAAACTGTATTGTTCTTCGTTTATCAGTTGTGTTTAGTTAAGCACTTGAATTTCACCGTGACGTCTAGATTGTGCGGCGGAGCACGCCAGAAACGATCAAATTTCCCTGTCTGAGGAAAACTATCTTGGTACCTGGGCTTACAGACACTGCTCAAGACACTTTCTCGAGCGAGCAAACCCTTTGTTAGCGCCTCGCGCAAAGACTAATTGGACGGAAATATTTGAATTGTGAATCGACAGAGAAATTTGCATAATTCTGCCTATCCAGACAGTAGTTTTTAGTCCGACCATGGTTGCCGAAGGCTCGAGCATAAATTTTTTTATGGAGGACGGATCCGCAACACCATCCGACCTCGCGGATGAAATTCAATTCCTACGGATCAAGGTAGGAAGCAAAGTTCATTGTATTGTTCAATTTTCACGCTGTCGATTAGATCTAGAATGAAACAATTTCTTGAGGATTTCAGATCCAGACGTGCATACCGACTGGCTCGAATTTCCGTGTCATATCCAGAAATCACTTAGTCGAATTGCATTGGAAAACCGGGTTGTCGCCCCATTTACAGGATCTTTCTGTTGATGTTCGCGTGATTTAGAAAGAAAGCGCCGGCTGAAATGTACAATAGTACAGATAGTTCTACCGCACTTGCGCACGACAGCAGAGAATCGAAAAAAAAATTGATTACGTAAATGCACTGTGGTGGTTAGCCATGGAGGTAAGGTCTAAATATGGTTGTACAAGCGGTGAGATAACTTAACTCTGTTTTGTTGGATAATTTTTCAAACAGCATACATGTACTTCAGTATATGTACAGTTTACTCAAGTTGATTTCGATGTACTCACTTCTCCGTTATTGTTTTGTTGCCGAAAATTATCAAAATTGCAAGCGCACATCATTACCAATAGTTGAAATCGAATCCTTACTGTCTGACGATCTCTTATCAGCTAGGACCTAGAAAAAACCTTTGTATTCAATGTCTGCTTCTGCCAGCCGAAAGCTAGAAAAAAGGTTATCATCGTTAATATAATGACAGCGTTTGCATAACATGTGAAATGATTTGCCGCTTTGCAGTGAGGAACCGATCCTATAGCTATCATTGTACACTCTACAAAAATATAACATTTATTCAACCAACCGGCCGGGTCATCATTCAAGCCTTTGCCGTGACGATATAGTGCAATTACCCTTGATTGAGTAAAGGAAATTCTTAGAGGTGAACGACGAGATCCCATATAAATACAACAGTTAGATTTTCATCGATTGTTTAGAGTCTTAGCTCAGTTGTGAGGGCACTTTTTCCCGTTGCAATACCTTTCTGCTCTGCCCATTTTAGTGAGTTCTTACACTGTATTTTATCATTTTTCTCCTAAACTATGGTATGCGTGTTTTCTCGCTGGATAATTTCGTTTCAAATTGATGTGCTAATGTATTTTTGTCTGTGTTTTAGATAAACAATACGAATCACAAGCGATAGAGCCGGTAGGACGACCGATCGCCGAAGCACGCTATGTTACAAGAGACACGCACGCACTCTAATCCGGCTTGCGATTAAATAGGTGAGCATCGCATGTTTTTCATCATTATAACAATTTTATTCAAAGCGAGTTTCGCTTAAACTCTTTCCATTACTTTAGCTAGAAGAGAGTTGCTATTTGCATAAAAAGTTGACCGACAGGACTGTCTGACACGCGGTCGAACTGAATTGGTTTTGATCCCGTGAAACGCCTCCTCTGTACGGTATCCATCGACATGAGCGCATCGTTTTTCGAGGTGAACAACACACTATTTTCTGAACATCGATTATTTTTCAAGTAGAGGCACACCATGCCAATTATTCTTCTGTAATCTTTTTTAATATCCTGAAAGGTATTTGCTGTTGTGTCTCGGGCTGTCTAGGTTTTATGCAAAGCTCTGTGGACCGCATATGGTCACTCGGTTGTATTCAACATCAGTCTCCTAAAAATGTCAGGCTACTCACAAGACGAATTTTGCTGGTTCTCCGAAGCATCACCAAAATTGCCTTTAGTTTTTCTATTTGTCGTTTGATAGACAACTCGTCTTTTATCTAAGAGCTTCTAAGTGGAACACAAAAACAGTTTGGCCTAGCAGTCGCTTGTTTTTTTGGCAATGACTCATCGTTTTAACCGAAGCCACTTCAAATTTAACAAGTATGTTTCCCTAGTCAACAGCAAGACCTAAGGTTTGAGAAAGTTTATCATCATTTCAGTTAAGAAAGTCTTCACTCATTGTCTAAACAACGTGGCAAACCAGCGTGGTACTTAGGTGGATCTCTAAAAAAACCCCAGAGCATTCAATTGGACATTTTGGCATCTTTTAAGACTCGAAGCTTATATGGTTATCAATGCTCGAGTTTCCATTGGTGCTATAGTATGCGTGTAAATCTTGTTATCATGTTGTTATTAGAAAGTTACAGGTCAAAAACGGCACAGGGCTATAGCATAGCTCATCAAGAAATACTGCCATAAGGATGTGTGAACATCAAATGATAGATTTTCAGTAGTGGAGAAGCAATAATGTTGGTTTGCATCAGTGGGGTGAACTGTTTGGAATAGTCTGATTATAAATGTTACTATATTAAACATTAGTTAGAGCTTTTGTTTTTGTTAGCAACTGAAAGTTTAATCGTGGATCTTTCACACTTTCTTTCAGGAGCACAAGAGGAGCAGGTACTGATTTGAAGGAGACCTCAACTGGTGAATAGACAAGCTTTAGACTGACTAAGACATTCAGGCATAGTTTACAATTAGCTTTTGATTGTGATTTTTTTCTTTCATTCAAACACTGTGGTTGTGGCTTTCTCCTGCTAGTGATCTAGATTCTAAGCTTGCCAGCTAACTCTACAAGCAACTGATATAATCCTTTATTGATTTATTTTGTTTTAGGCGCTCAAAATTACTAGGCACACCAGTTCCTCGAGGCTACCTCGAGGCCCTTAGAGTCTCGTCGACCCAACTCACTCCTAGCAAGGGTACTAGATCAGTATGAGCTTAATTTGCTAGTGACTTAGCTAAGCGTGTGGAGGAAGTTTTTAATCTAACGTCAGGTTATTTTCAATCGTCTCGTTAAAGAAATAGTCGGAAATTTCTATTAATTTACTGTAATCGCATGTTCGTACCAATGTTCATTGAGTACAGCCGGGAACTCGTGAAATTTACATAGCACCCGACCCACGTGGGGCGGGGTTTGTACTCGAAAATGAAGTGTGGTTACACGTCCGTTACCTGTGGTCAGTTAAACTGGAAAGTCGTACATTGCCGCTCGCTCATTTCAGGTCAGGTATTTAGCGAATGAATCCATAAAAATAGCCACTCGAACTATCTAGCAGGTCAAAGATTTACTTGCAGTGTCTGATCGTTAAAACTGTTTGGATCTTAGGGTACACTGCCGATGTTTTTCGCTCGCCTTCAGTCAACATTCCGTCCGAAAACCACATCACGATAGCAATGCAGCCATGTGGCATCGGAGCTTACACGCTTGCAACTTAGTCCGCACGCTTCACTAAAATGTTTCTAAATTGTCCCAAAAAGTGATTTGAATCGTAAAATTAGTGCCGAGTTTAATACGAATCGCTTGCCTTGCAAACAAGACTGTCGCATTGTATTCGAGGTAAGTGTTGATTTCATGAACTGTATCGGCTTAATCCTTCACTAGAAAATCCATCCAGTTTTTTCTAGACACGCTAACGAGAAACTGTTAACCATAGTGTAGGTTTTTGGGCATTTAAGGTGGCCTATGCTCGTTGTAAAAGCTTCACATTTGGTACACCCTTGGTGTGTTTACAGTATGTCTGGCCAAGCTCTGCATCAGACACGCGCTTCACGCAAAACACTGACTCTAATTGTCTTTTGCATTTCGATTATTTGGAACTAGAAAACTTAGAACTATTATCAAGGAATATCATTCCTGTGTTTGGAGACTGTTACTTTTAGGGACATTTTCACTCAAACATTGTTGTTTTCAAAGTAGACTGTTGGTTGAATGGTGTTAGGTGTATCAATGTTGGAACACATTGGAAGACTCACACAATTATTTCCTAGTTATCATAGTTACTTTTGTTAGTTGTGTTCTACTATAAACTTGAGTTATTGAGCTTATATATTTTTATTAGACAAGATGTCTACTTCCAAATAAATTTTAACACCAACTGATAAATTCAGACAGTTCAGTTTGAGGTGACCTTCCCTGCACTACATGCACAGTTTGGCTTTCTGCAACCTTCGCCGGTTGGAACGCGTAGACAAGTTTAAACAATAGTAGTGTGTTTACTCAGTTACTTTCAATTTGAATCTTCCATGAAAATTCACGATATAAACTGAAGATTAATGCTAGAACTGTGTAGTAAATAATCGGCTGCCATTGTACCTTTGCAGACATTTTTGTACCATGAAGAATTTTAATGACTGGCTGTAAATCTCGGAACTGAGCAACGCTTTACTGTCAATTCATGTTTCTGTTGCAAGATTTTAGATGTTAGGTTCTTTGCATGAGGTTAAGAATATTTGTGGCTTTAAAAATATTGTGCAAACGTTTGTGAAAAGTGGGTTCGCTCTTCTCGACAACAGCAAGGGAAGACTGCTCGAGCATATTAACTCATCAGTGTAATTTGTCTCAGTCATTTCTTGGTAGAATGCTCTCTAAATGTTTATCGTTGGGTATCGCATTTGACTCTCAAAACAAGGAAGAAAAATCACCTTGGTTTTGTTTTGAGAACTAGCTGAAAGGCGATGAAGATCAGAAACGAAATTGTCCCTTTGCAGGCAGCGACATTTTGTTCCCCAAGGTCCCTCCTCTTGCATTCGACTCAGAGTAGGCCGGGCGTTACAACTCGTGGTTTACTATAACCGCCTTTTCATCCATTTTATTGGAAACTCTTAGTCGAATTCTATGGAAAGAATCTAAAATTTAAAAACAGGTTTCGTCGTCGTTTCCCTAATATCAGAACTAAGGGATTAAGTGCAAAGTACAAGTCTTGTCGAGCCCAACTTATTAGTTGTTTGTTCAAAGCTAACAACTGTGAACTTCTATGCACGGTTTTTCTTCGACCACTACCTGAGTTCTCACGCACAACAATATGTCTTCTTGAAGCACGGCTAACAATTCTATGTTATATTTGGAAGATTTCAGGAACAACTATTTTATTGGCGTCAAATCCATAGCATGCAATATGATCAACGGCGGAGTGGTTCTTTTGTTAAATTGGACATAGAACATTGATCTGATAACCGGCGTCTCGTCTGGTGCAGATGTGTTTAAATTTCGCTTCCGATTTTCAAATGCGTCCGTCCGGATGTTTTATACGCATTTCCTTGCAAATGGAAGAGATTTGTTTTGGTGTGAAACGCTATAAGGATGTTTTAAGAAATTCAGGTGTCTTTTTTTTTAGTGCAGATGGGTTTTGCACGCAACAAATTAAACAAGATGTGGGACTCGTGGCACAGCCAGTCTGCATGGATGTGAGGTGGTAAATCTGCCTCAACCGGATTCACTCATTTCTAGCAATATGTACAACCCGAGGAACAAGTCACTGAAAAAAGAAGCTGAACACATCTTTTTGATCTGGAGAATTCGGGTTTTTGACATGAATGTGGGAAAGGTATTTCTCTTTTACAAATTTCCATCGAAACTGTCAAAGAGGTCGGATTCGTGACTTCACTTATAGCAGGCAGCATTCGATTCTTATTTTACCCAGGAGAAGAAGGCAAAAGTAAGCTCATATAAGTTGGATTTGCAAAAATATATCTTCCTTTAGAAAGTAAGCTGATGTATTTGGAACAAAACTTGCGGTAGACCGAATATCATTTGAAGATGAAGCAGGGTATCCAGTCAATATGGCGTAATCTCTAAAATTTCTGAGTTACCTCAGTATTAAAGTGAAATATTCACTTGTACCTGCATGCATACAGAAGAAGATATTGCGGACAAAACATGTTCTTCCAGATGTTGATTCTCTTACATCTTTTCTATCTAGAATGCAATGAGCAACTTTTCTTGAAGCGTTTACAAGTCCTTGAAGCGTTTGGAAGCTTCGTTATAAAAGCTGGGGAAATTCAGTCAGGTCGGGCATATCAGGCTGTAATGTACAATGTCTGAAGCAAATGAAATTCTTCTAATGAATTTATTTCTCAAGGAAGTTCAAGGATGGGAAACATTCACCATAGATGAAAGAAAGTAGGCTTAAACATCCACCTTCTCGAGGTGTAAAGTGTAGTTTTCCTCTTACTGAAATTGGAAAATGTTTCCTGCAATTGAAAATGTTCTCACCCTTCGATAAAAGAGCAAGGGAATTTGCATTTCCCTGCAAATAAAATAAGTTTGTTTTGGTGTGAAACGCTATAAGGATGTTTTGAGAAATCTAGGTGTCTGTTTTTGAGTGCAGATGGGTTTTGCACGCAACAAACAAGATCAGCTTGAGGTCGTGGGACTCGTGGCAGTCCAGTCTACACTGATGTGAGGTGGTACAAATCCACCCCAACCGGATTCACTCATTTCTAGCAATAGTAGAGCCCGAGAAACAAGTCTTAGTCCCTGAAACAGAAACTGAACACATCTTTTGTATCTGGAGAATTCGGGTTTTTGACATGAATGTGGAAAAGGTATTTCTCTTTTAAAAAATTTCCATCGAAACAAAGAGGTCGGATTCGTGATTTGCTTATTTAGGCAGCATTCGATTGTTATTTTACCCAGGAACAATTAGAGGAAGAAGGCAAAAGTAAGCTCATATAAGTTGGATTTGCCAAAATATATCTTCCTTTAGAAAGTAAACTGATGTATTTGGAACAAAACTTTCGGTTGACAGAATAACATTTGAAGATGAAGCAGGGTATTCAGCAATGTGGCTTAACCTCTAAAATTTCTGAGTTACCTCAGTATTAGTTCAAGTGAAATATGCAGTTGCACCTGCATTCATACAGAAGAAGATATTTCGGACAAAACATGTTCTTCTAGATAAGATTCTCTTACATATTTTCCATCTAGAATTCAATGAGCAACGTTTCTTGAAGCGTTTGTCTTTGAAGCGTTTGTTCGTTAATTAGGTCGGGCATATCGGGGTGTAATGTACAGTGTCTGAAGCAAATGAAATGTTCTAATGAATTTATTTCTCAACTAGGAAGCTCAAGGATGGGACACATTCTGACCATAGATGAAAGAAAGTCGGCTTAAACATTTACCTTCTCGAGGTTTAAAGTGTAGTTTTCCTCCCGGTTTTCTTCTTACTGAATTTTCAGAATAACTTGGCAAGTGTTTCCTGCGACTGTTCTCACCCTTCGATAAAGGAGCAAGGGAATTTGCATTTCCCTGCAAATAAAATAGGTTTGTTTTGGTGTGAAACGCTATAAGAATGTTTTGAGAAATCTAGGTGTCTCTTTTTTTAGTGCAGATGGGTTTTGCACGCAACAAACAAGATCAGCTTGAGGTCGTGGGACTCGTGGCACAGCCAGTCTGCATGTGAGGTGGTAAATCTTCCTCAACCGGATTCACTCATTTCTAGCAACATGTACAACACGAGGAACAATTCCCTGAAACAGAAGCTGATCTGGAGAATTCGGGTTTTTGACATGAATGTGGAAAAGGTATTTCTCTTTTAAAAAATGTCCATCGAAACAAAGAGGTCGGATTCGTGACTTGCTCAGGCAACATTCGATTCTTATTTTACCCAGGAAAAATTTAGATGAAGAAGGCAAAAAAAGGAAGCTCATATAAGTTGGATTTACAAAACTGAACACCTCTTTCTTTAGAAGATAAACTGATGTATTTGGAACAGAACGCAGTGCTATAGACCGACTAACATTTGACTCATGCATCAGTGAATCAGGGTATTCAGCAATGTGGTTCAAAATGTGGTGTAACCGCTTTACTCGCGGTAATTTCTCAGTTGAACTATCCACTCGTACCTGCATTCATACAGAAGATGATATTACGGACAAAACAGGTTCTTCCAGATAAACTTCTCTCACATCTTTTCCATCTAGAATTGAATGAGCAGCTTTCGTTGTCCGTGAAACGTTTGGAAGCTTCGTTTAAACGCTCAGGAAATGAGGTCGGAATAAACGGTGTCTGAAGCAAATGATGCTTAAGGATGGGAAACATTTACCAAAGATGAAAGAAAGTAGACTTAAACATTCACCTTCTTGAGTTTTAAAGTGTAGCCGTTTTCTTCTTACATGAATTTTCAGAATAACTTTGCAAACGTTTCCTACAAATGAAAATGTTCTCATCCTTCGATAAAAGCCGAGCAAGGAAGGCAGCTGCAGGAATCAAATTCACTGACTTTCCTCTTCGCAAAACTGAAGCATGTGTATTGTACAGACAAGACCATTCTCAAGGGAAGATAGTCTAAATATACCCTTCATTTGGAATATGTTATAGTTTTTCTAAAGCACAGTAGAGGTTTATTTATGTAAGAGCATACATTTGAGAGCTCGACCACTGCGTTTGAAGACCCCAAAAATGTAAACTAGACCTCTAAATGTTTAAAGGTTTTGTCCAGAGAGACTAAATTGGGAAAACAACTTAGAAATAATAACATCACAGGCTGTTAAATTAGCTTTGCTATCCTTGAGTTAGTAACAAAGATATATGAAGTATATGAGGTACTTCAGTTGATAAATTGTGTTGGTGTAGTAGTTCCACATCTAAAGACAAAGATTCAAGAAACGGGAGTTGTATTTCAGTCAGAGAGAGATCCTACCAGTTGTTGTAAAAAGAAACTGCATACTTAGATGGTAGTTTAACTGTGCAAGGTTTCATCTTAAATATATTTCTTTTCTAGCTAGCAAACTTCGTAAAAAGGGTACAGTTCTCAATGTTCGAACCAGCAAGCTACGCCCATAACTCCATACCATAATAATTATTTGTGTAACATTGCTTTTACCTAATAAGGTGTAGCTAGCTCATAATTTCGGGGTTTAGTAGCTAGGCAAAGGTTGAGTAGCCAGTACAGCCTACTACATTGAAGGAGTATCAGTGTATTGCAGACTGCCCCCTGCAATTAAGGTTAGTTTTATGGCTTTCAAATCATTGATTAACTACATTTTAGTTCTTCAAATCAGTTACAAGTTGTTGAGCGGTTCAATTCTACAAGAAACTTTTCCTCACAAACTAGGACGTCTGTCTGGCTAACTTTCAATAAACGCACGCTTTACCTATTTTCTATCATTTCGATTATATTCGCCGATTTGCTTGAATATCTAGAAAAACCGCCATTAGAATCTAAATTGTTTAGAGCGGCAACTTAATCTTGCCGGAGATATCGTGCCAAAACATCCATTGCGAACACAGACTCTAAAGCATGCTAAAGTGAAGGTCAGTCATTACTTGTGGTTATCGAAAATTCTCGCCGCCAAAATTCGTTTATTTCTCAGAATTAAGCATTTAGTTTTGGGCTCCTCCGAATCTGCGTAAATCGTGCTTCCTTTTTTCTTTGATCTTAGTATTTTTCAGGAGTTCTATAAGAGAAGAAATTGAAGCAAAAGTCCTCGTAATTTTTATGATTGGAGCAGTTAACCTCGCCCCTTCAACTCTAGTGATATACACGAACGATTGAAATTATCAAAGAAATGCATTTTGTGAAGCTTTTAATATAAGGAGAGTGTCTTTTGAGATAAAAACTTTAATAAGCTATTAGGTGAAAATAAAACTAACTCAAATGATGCAATGGATGTCGAATTCGCAAACCGCAAAGAGTTGCCGAAGCGTCGACGGGCAATATCGACATTTGTTTCAGCTTCGTAACAGACATCTAAGATTATAACTTTATTATATTGGCCAGGTTATTGCCATGAGTCATGTGGCTAATATATGATGTGAGAAAGGGTAGGAAAAGAATATTTTATCTTGAATTGTTCTTAATTTAAAAAAAAAAACTACAACGCGGCGTAAGAGTATTGCCTTTCGCAGAGCATCAATGTAAATATTATACCAGTCGGTAAACAATATTCTTCTCTACTTGTGATGCAGTAAGTTATAACTGACAAGAGATGAGTTGGTAGCCAGCCCTTTTATTACTTTTGACACATATTCAGAAGTATGGTTTGAAATGAAACTTCACGAAACTTGTCTGTCAATCTAACCATTCCTTTCTAATGTTAATCTAGTCCACTCGGAGAAAGCAAACACGTTCTAGTGCTGTAGGCGCGTTGATGAGGCGAAAGTACACAAGTCTGAATTCATCTCCATGCATGAACAAAGCAATTATATTATTTATACGCTAATTTCCTGAAGAAAAAAAAAAAGGTAATTACTTGGTAAAAATAGCGCAAATAAACTTGAGTGTCTTATGCCTGCAGTTCACGTGAACCCGTAGATCCGAACTTGTGGGAATTTTCTCCACAGGTTCGACTCTATGGTCCACGTGTGTTGTAATGAAGGCAAGTACTCCAACGCATTAAAACAAAGATTTTGTATAAATATTGGTTTAGAATGGTCAACAAGAGCTTCACAACATTCACAACGAAACAATACGGAGCAACCTGAACTGAGACGCCACGAAGCAGACGAAGTTTAACATGAACTTATGGCTTGTAAAGGTGCCATTTTACATTGTTTGTTACAATGTATCTAGTGATATGTATATCCCAACGTGGTTTATATAATAATAGAAAACACATTGTAAAGTGCTGATCTACAGCTGTGCTTTTGTGTCATCAAATGAATAAAAATAATACATTTTCAATGAGTCCATTTAAGTTAGCCTAATCCGTGTCCACAGGACACATCAGTTTAATACATCTGGCATTTCTTCCCCGGTGATCATTATTACTTCCCATTGAATGGGTTTTCCATCACCTAACATATTATCAGGTTAAAAACACCATTACTTTAAGTAGTACACCTGACGGAGTGAGGCACTGTGAGAGTTTGTATTGAGTACCAGTTCCAAACAGAGCATACCTTTTGGTTATCCATCTAATCCATGTTCCAACTGGGACCACTGTGTAGTATAGCTTAATAGTTTGGCATCCCGCATATGTCAGGGGCACCCAACGGATCGTTTCGGTGGAATATCTGTTCGGAAGGCCTATAATCGCCTTAGATATTCGGTTAGGGAAATGTCATCTCGAACTTTCTTATATGGGAAAATTAATGCCTTTTGTTTTCGGAGAAATAAAAATGTCGTTTTGGGTATAAAAACAGGTCAGCTAGAATTTTCGGAAAGGCAAATTCAGCTCATAAATTCGGGTGATAAGATTTCAATCCCTAAAAATTTCTGAAGTTTGAAAGTTCAGCTAACGTATCCGAACCGATACATTTTTCTTAGCGCTTAAAAATAAGCCATTAAACTGTACTGACAAAAAGCACAATTATAACGACGTTTCGACACCTTGTCGTTGGGTGCCCCTGATATGTATACTTGCACAAGACCATGGGTAAAAGTAGTATATAGAAAACTGCTGCACGCACTGAATACCAATGAGATATAATAACACGATAAACATTATTTTCAACGTTTCCTTTTTGTTTTAAACCTGTAGAGGTAAGCTACTTTTAGGCAAACTAAATTTTAGCAGAATCATACAACAGTTAGTGAAAAAACATGGGGGAAAAAGAAAACAAACAAATTATCTAATTCGAAGCAAAGCAAATAAATCACGTGCGAAATAAAAACTTAATTGTAGATTTATTTTCCACCGATATGTAAATTCTAATGCGGAATACCCAATACCATTTGGTCTTGTCTTGTAGGCTTAACACTTCTATCAGACGACGTTAATTGAAATAGCTGTATACGCAGATTGTTTTCACTTTATTCGAAGTGAGCCGTTATTTATTTAATTCGTTTAACCGATTAACTGATATAGCTAGGCATTGATGCGGCGAAAACCCTATCGCGATTCTGTGAAAGTTGGAGGTGGTATATACTTTAATAAAAAAACTGCTTGCTAATCATTTAAATTATATCAGTCTTTGTATATGGTTTGTAAGGAGAATAAAATTGAACATTGATCTATTTCTTTGGAGTACATGTTTTCTTCTTTCGGTTAATTGGCCCCCAAATGAGTTGATCATTGTTATGAAAATTATGCACTTAAGTCTGTCAAAGCGAGCCTAGTCAGCGTGATTGTCACCTGGTTGCCCACTGACCGCCATTCTGATTGAAGAACATCATTCTAGCTTCCTCCATTTCTGGTGCATGTTGACAGATTTCTTTCTCAAATCTTGGGTAGTTTCGTTCTATAGCTTCAGTAGCTTGTTGTCTGAACTCCAGTTTTGGCAATCATGCCGAAAAACTGCTCCCAAGAAGGATATTAAATAAAAAAAGGTGTGTGTGGAAAGCGCAGGCAATTCACAAAGAATCATGTGAACGTAAATAAGAAATAATGAAGACCTGTTTCATTGTTGTTGGGTTTTTTTTTAGCACTTTTCATGCTTCGATGGCGAAATAAAGTGCTCTTAGATTTTTCTGTTTTCATCTTTCCCAGGATATTGTTTTGTCTACGAGTATCTCTTTGTCGCCAGCCAGAGCCGCTCAAAGCCGGAGAATCGAGCAGTCCTGGGAACAAGAATAAGGTCTGGAGCCTAGTCTCCTTCGCAGACGTTGGGGTCGTCACGCAACGTCATTTTCCGGGGAGAAGCGTTGTGTTACCCAAATAATGAATGTGAAGGTGGCCCTGTTCCAGGCGCTTACATTGTGGTTGAACAGGCTAAATAAATGCGCGAATGAGAACAATTAAAGGAAAGAAGGAAACTCTCTCTAAACCCCTCTCCTCTTTTCCTTTCTCGTTCACTTGTTCATTTTGTCCCACCTCTCCCCCACAATCTGGAAGCCTGAGAGTCTAAGTAGAGGTTTGATAACAAACAACGATGTACTGATTATGTTCACGCGACCATGATCCCCGGAGAAACTACCAAAGAGTAAGGTTTTTCCGTTTTTGGATCCGTTTTAGTCAGAAATGGGATTAAACATTTCGCCGTCTTAGACAGGGTATGCATTTCCAAGCTAGGCATCTATCTACAAGACCGATATATTTATATTGGGCATCATCATCTTCAAAATGGACAAGAGAGCAAGAAAAGTAACAAAGAACTGTATATATATATGTGACATATACAAAGTTCTCTTTCTGTCTTATCACAATAACTTCAGTAATCAGAATTTTGATAATAAACATTTCACTGAAATCCAACCACAGATTTATTTCTTTTATTGATATTTAAACATTTCTGTGTTTTTTTATATATATTGGTTTCTTTGGACAGTTCGAGCAAAAATAAAAACTCAATATTTTCCTCAGACATAGGTTCTTCTCGTCAGGCAGCAGGTCAATATTCAAGTTTAATAAGAATCAGAAAATGGCGCACGTGTTTACATGGCGGCCTGATGCAAGTACGACAGATAGCTTTGGAGAATTCGAAAATTTACATTCTCAGACTTTCTGTTGTGTTTGCATCAGGCTTTGTAAACAAGAAACGGCCATTCTATATTTCTTTTATAAAATAAAGCCAACAAAATGCAATGATACGTCATAACCGTGTCGACATATATAGTATATAGCCCGGATGCAAAACGAATACTCAACCAATCAGAGCGCGCGTTATATGATCAACATTTATCAATATTGATCGGTGAAGTATCCGGATACTTTGGGACATTTGATAGCAAAGTGTTGTTAAAAAATGACCCAAAATAGCCCGGGCGGGAACGCGATTATATACGCTACAGGATGAAACAGGTCTGAAATTGGGTTCGGAAAATTCTTAAGGGGGATTCTACCTGAATTTCAATGAAATTTTAAGAGGTTTAAAGAAGGGATAGAAGGAAAAAAAAAAATTTGGAACACCAACAGACAGTTGATACCCACGCGGGTGCTCTTGCGTGGCTATCAACTGTCGTTCGTCAATGTCAATCTACTAATTTTTAAACCCATGTTAAGTGGCGGGAAAATGGCATTCAGGTTAACTCCCGCCTTAATACGGCCACCCCGTTATTACGGCCAGTTTTCTTTGGCCCGTATTAACGGGGTTCCACTGTATTTTGCTCCATAATAGGGCAAGGATTATGAAAACTGGGCGACATCAATCACCCCCCCCCCCCCCCTCCCACACACTCCCCCTCAAAAATATCCCACGACTACGCCCCCTTGCTTTCTCCTGGTGCAGGGTATCAACCTTACATACCACGAACGTCTGGAATCTGAAAAGAAGTATATATACACAAACTGCTGACAGATTTGTTATTTTTGGCAAGTGATTATCACATATTAATCCCGCATGAATATAATAATAGATAAATAGTAGATAGTAGATAAATAGTAGACAATAGGTAGACAAAAGGTTTTCTGTTCCATTTCTCCTGGGATTTTTCAATTTGCGTAAACTGCATATGCATTTCATACAGAATAAGAGCTCTTTGGGTAGGAACCCTTATTGAGTTTTTTCTTCTGATAGGACCTCTAAATTTAGACTACAAAGGATGCCGCGTATTCCAAATTTAGCTTAGTGAATTGAAATAGTGGATGTCTGTAAATATTGCGAGGCCCTAGAGGTCAACCCGACGATAACATGTGTGTTTGTAGACTTGCCGTATCTAATCGTCTTAGGATGGACCTGAATTCCCAGACATAATCATAACCCTGCCATATAACAACGTGAATCATTCAAAAATATTTCCAATCTTTGAATAGCACAGCTAGATCGTGAAATGCAAAATGGCATCGAGACGATGTCACAAACTGGCGACACACACTTCCATTTAAAAAATACATATAAACATTGGTTGTTATTTGAAATAACAACCAATCAAATTGAAGTGTGTGATCAAGGTGGAATGTTAGGTCACTATTTTTAGCGACTTTTCTTTTCGCAGATTTTTAAAATGCTTTTGATGACCTCTAATTCTAAGGGCCTCCACAGACTAGGCCAATTGTTATCGATAACTATTTAGCTGTCGATCATAAAAAGTTGTCGATAACAAAAAAGCCAGTGTGTGAAGCTACTTGTAGTTGTCGATAACTAAGGGCCTTAGTTATCGATAACTAGCTTCACACACTGGCTTTTTTGTTATCGACAACTTTTTTATGATCAACAACTATTGTCGACAACTATCTCTCTAGTCTGTGGAGGCCCTAAGCAATTTTTAAATCCAATGAGAATTATTTGCGATTTGCCGCTGAGCCTGCGCATAACCTCTGACCCAGATTGCTTTTTGGCTAGAAAGAGATCTGGGTATGAGAGTTAAATAAGCTATACATAGTACGAGAACTCGAAGCAAATACAATATACGTAACCGGCGCCAAGCACGGGGCATTACCGAATGCCTCTGTTTCAAAACAGTCTCGGTGCGAAACACCTATTTTTATTTGGAAGGTTTTGCACCAGGACTCATTTTTGAAACAAAGGTAGAAGGAACTCAGTTGAAAAGCAGCAGAGCAATTGCACTATTTGTGGACATCGCATCATGAGCTCTAGATCTCCGTAGCCCACAGCAGCAATCTTGTCACCAGAGTCCTCGTTACCCTTATCCAGCGGTAGGAACCGGCAACAAGGACCTCTGGGATAAAGCGTTCCGCCATGACAGGATTCTTGGACTTC
This sequence comes from Desmophyllum pertusum, assembly GCA_029204205.1. Taxonomy (NCBI): domain Eukaryota; kingdom Metazoa; phylum Cnidaria; class Anthozoa; order Scleractinia; family Caryophylliidae; genus Desmophyllum; species Desmophyllum pertusum. The sequence continues at coordinate 86,144 of MU825929.1, read as the reverse complement.
CGGTTCTACTGCGCATGTCAGGCGGAACGCTTTATCCTCGTCCCCAGAGCTACGCGGTTTTTTACCACGTGACCAAAAGAAACGGAGGACTCTGGGAACGAGATTGAGATAGAAGTGAAATCAATCGTGATGTCGATGGCATCGAGGAGTCCTCAACCCCCACACCATCGTTTCCTCTTTTCTGCGACTCCGACGGCCACGCTGGCTAAGTTGTCGCAGGGGCACCCAACGACAAAATTTCCCTGTAGGTGTCGGAACGTCGTTGTTACGTTATAATTGTGCTTTTTGTGCAGTTTAATGGCTTATTTTTAAACGCAAAGAAAAATGTATCTGTTCTGATACATTAGCTGGACTTTCAAACTTCAGAAAATTTTAGGGATTGAAATCTTATTACCCGAATTTATGAACTAAAACGACATTTTTATCTCTCCGAAAACAAAAGGCAATAATTTTCCCATATTAAGAAAGTTCGAGGTGACATTTCCCTAAAGAAAACTCCAGATTTTGGGTGCCCCTGTTGTCGGTGGAAACCAGTGGATACCTTGGCACGCGCGTACACACTTTATATTGCCACAAAAAAATATTTTACACAGTTTTCGTAAAATCGCCTTTAATCTCTCGACCAAAGCTCGCTCCAGTATAAAGCATTTTAATTTTATAGTAATTCCTAATTGTCATTTCAGAGAAAGAAACCAAACAGGTTTCGACTGTGAAAGACTGCATCCGTCCAAACCTGAGTCGGTTTCTTTCTGTAGCGCAGATTATCAAATTGTATTTTTCAGTAGAGACTCAACAATAGTTTAATTTGATATCATTATTATTTCAGGGGTGCCGTTCTCTAGAAATTCAGATTTCTGGTAAGGTTTCTAATCGACAGTCGATGCTTCAAGCGAGTTATCGAACTTTTGCCGAACAAAAGTCGGACGTCATCGGAATTCGTTCGGCTTCATGTTATCAAATCTGACTGTCAGAGAACGGCCTCACCAAATAAGGAAAACACGAGTGTGAACATAAAATACCAAAACCACACCATAAACAAACTCTAAAGTTATAAAAACAAGCTAATATAATGCAAATAAAAATGTCCATAGGTATAAAAAAAACATCTATACTACCCAGAGTGTTTTCCTTGCCACGTAAGCGTATTAAATAAGTAGTCTGTTTGAAATGAAAACTTTGAAAATTTTCTACACATTGTTTCCATTCGCGATAACACTGTAAGGTCCCTCCCGCCCAAAAAAAAAACTAATATACTATCTTTTGTCTTTTGATAGCTATAGCCTTTGTAATCTTGCAGTGTTATCAATTAACCAACAAGACAAACCCTCATTCTGGGCGCAAAAATGTTGTTCGAATGTTGGCAATTTTCAAAGTTTCCATTACGTTTTAGTTTAAAATACAGAAAGAACCGTCTCTAGTCTTACACTACTCCCATCTCTTCTCCAAATAAATAAAGGAGTAAGTACATGTATATCATATTTAAGCTGCAAAAAAGGTGAAAACGCGCGCTGAATGGGATTACAAAACACGCACACCCGCGCGAGACCTTGCACGAGTGTCTCGTCTCGAGAGTATTTCCAGTTAAACTAGTTTAACTAGAAACTAACTAGTTTGTTGGTAAGTTCTTTCCAATGACTAGCCATAAAGACAATCTGTCTGATCAGTATGAACCAATCAAAACGAACCTTAGAAAAAACTGTTTAAATAAGGGCCAATCAATAGTCAGTATAGAAAAACCGTTAAGATCAGAGTGGGTTGTTACGAAGTTTAGAAAACTGTCAGACAAGCTAGAGAGTATAACACGAATGTGCTTACAAAACTATTTAGAAAACGGTAGAAAAACTGGACGTTGGTTTCCTGTATTTTTGTAAGAGATAAGCGCAAAAAAATACAAATAAAAAACTGACGGTAATCCCATTCAAGCGTCTCCTCCAGTTCCTTTTTAAGAAAATCCAATTAAGCAACCACGACGGCGACGGCAACGAGAACGTCACAAAAGAATAGGTTTAATTAGTAGTACATTTGCTCTGCACGTGCGTTTTGCACTTTGGTACATTTCTTTGCCGTCCTCTGCAAAACAACAACGTGAAAAGCCCAAATTCACGGTACTATGGAGAACGTGAACACACGAATTGTGTGAAGTGAATTTTCTCTAACTGGACTTGAACTCCGTCCCTACAAATTCAGCTCCTGGACAGTTCGGCCACATTGGACAAGTTGAACGTGTTGGAATAATCGCGGGCTAGTAGTTTATAGGAACGTGAATTCATTTTTTAAGTGACGTTTTCCATTGCGTTGCCGTCGTAGTTGCTAAGGTCCCTATTATAACAAACCACTGCCGTTGTATTCGGATTGCACTGCAGAGCTTTCTCGTACGCATGCGCAAAATCTACGTACAGTATTCAATAGAAGACTTCTCGAACTTCTCGTTGCAAACAAACGAGTGCGAAAAAACCCGTATTGAAGGCAGTAGCGATCGTCAAATTCAACAAGTATAATTTAATTAACCCTGAGAATCGACTGAAGTGAAAAATACAACGCATGACGCGGATTGGTTACTTGCAGTTTGTTTCTGAGGCGTTGATTGGCTGTTTTCAAAAACAAGCAACCAATCACCAGCCTTTTTACACCTTTGCGCATATTGAAATGGATTGAAGAGAAATCTTATTTGTTTGTCTTGAGAATGACATAATCAATTTGTTTTAATGCAGAACGACAAAAACCGCTAAATAAGCGTGAGTCAGTCCTGCTAAGGGCAAACTTTATCACTGGTGTTGTATGCGAATAATAGTATATTAAAAGCGTAATTCATTAAACATCTGTCTTGGTCAACTCACAGCGATAACTTACACCAAATCACTGCTAGATAATCCTTAATTATTAAGTTCTACGAACATAAATTCCGTACTATATATATGATTATGTGTAAGATAAAAAGAAATTAAACCATTGTATGTACATCCAGCATAAAATCACTCTATAACCTTCTTAATTATCTTACAACTATACACACAAAGTCAACTCAATAAATAATAACATACTCTACTACTTGTCCTCGCCATTATCAACGTGTTGGACGCCATATTGGATTTTACCGAAGTCTTCCGAAGAAGTCTCGAGCGTCTCGCTCGGAATAAATCGTCGGATAGCTGCGTATTCAAAATGGCGGCCAAAAACGAAGTCGATTGTGGCGAGTCCTTCGTTTTCTAATAACTTACCGAAAGGTAACGTAACCTTCGGTTTAAATACCGCGAGGGGAACAAAAACGAAACCAGCGACAATTCTAACAAGTCTACCTTTTTTGAAACACCCGTATATACACTACACTGCGAGCTCCGACGGCAAGATGAGCTCGTGGAAAGCTTGCTGAAATTTCACATCAGTAAATTTGCGTGGTATATAAACAGCAAGACCTATAGTTTGGATTCGCAACATAAACTAAATTCTACTTTAGTAAAAAAAAAAACCTTCATAAGGTAACTAAGTAATCGTTGTTTGTCGGGCAACACTCGACTTAACAATCGGAATTAATTCGGCTGATCGGAATTTCATCGGCACTTTACCCGAGCTCGTCCTGTGCGTTATAAAGACAAATGCGAAATGTGATCGCATTACATAATGGAACGTCAACATATTAGACTTTGAATACATTCCCTTACATTCAGTCTTCTTTCGTCCAGACATTAAAAAGACAACTTTCTTTATCTTTTGGGAGAATTTTAACATTCTTAGAGAGAAAGTATGATTGAATTGTTATGAACCATGTTATACTGTGAAAGTTAATTGATTAAAAGCAAGAAAACCTCAAATATAACGAGGTTTATACTGTAATGTAGGTTTTTTTTTGTAAAACGCTTTCTGTGTCACATTCGTATACATACAAGATGTATTTTACATCACAGGCTTTATAGTTTCAGAAATTCTTAGCCAATCAGAGAGCCAATACCCGCACGTGTGCAATTTTCGACTTCTCCGCGGCCTGCAAATGGCTGATGACAGACTAATTTATTTTAGATTAATCTCTCCCGCGTGTATACCCAGCTCTTATCAGCCATACAATGGAACCGAAAAAGGTACAAAGAGATTTACTATTATGCATGGCACAAAACTATTTTCTGGCAAAGCAGTCATCAAAGAACATTTATTTTTGATGAGAAAATGTTTTGATAAGATTTGGCGAAATGAATTTTTTTACAGCCTAAACTTATTTAATCTGTAAAACTTGGTTTAAATATTCAAATGGAATTTCTCTACCAGCCTTCAAATTTTATCACGAAATCTGCTTTCAGGATAGACTGTTTGAGCTTTGTAAAGACTTTCCCAGATAGAAGTTTGCAGTTTAATAGCAGTTATTACAGACGGTCAGCGGTTTGACATGCAAACGAGGCGAAAGGGTCAATCTGGCATTGTATTGGCCCATTAGCCTCATTTGTAGGCTCGATACCAGCCGCTGTTCGGGAAAATGAGCCAGAACGAAGTCCGGCCTCGAGAGAGCGGCGGAAATCGAGCCTAACTCGTTGGCATACTTTTTAAAAACAAAAGAATATTTGACTGCGGGCTCAACTGTAATACTGTAACAGCTATTTCCGAATAGTGCTTCAAATATTTCTTGGCAAATTTATGATTTTGGGTTTATGGTATACAACAGGTTTTTTTTAATTGGGTATAACGGTATTTTCACCATGAAATATGGGGATTTGGTATATTTTGGGGATAACTCAATAGGTATCACGTTGAAAGTTAGTCCTTTTCATTTATCCTTGATCAAGAGCATAAATGTATGTTCTCTTATGTCGTGTTATAATTTTGGGCATATTAGGTAGTTTTTTTAAGGTATACTGGCCTACCACTAACCCCTGTCTTGGTAGCGAATGCCACAAATCTCTCGATAGAAAACGAATATGTATAATAACACGACTTGAAATCCAAGCATCTCGAATATTGAATTTGCCTCGTACCAAAATGGGGAAAACTTAAATTATTAATAACAATTTCGATGTAATCCTTCCACCATGAAATTAAACTCCATGGAAACTTTGCAAAACTATTCGAAACATACAACAAGCATATTTTGCCATCACAAGCGCACCTTACTTGTTATTGCCTCCGCTCTTATGCATGATCTTCTGCCTGACTTCCCTGATCTTAAGCTGCAGTGCCGCCTTGGTTAGAAACAAGTCTGCATGTCGCTGCTGAAACACAGACGTGACGCCATCAGATGGGAAATACCCATGATCATGAAAGAGCTGAAGGACCACGCTGCGTCGCTGATCCACTGGCTTTTTGTGCGAGAGGTTAGGGCTGCTTGGTTCTGCCTTGTCGTCTTTGTCCAGGCCAGGACCTTGCTCCAAGGCGGCGACCTCTGCGAGAGCTTCAAGACTAGGCATACTACTGCATCTGAGTCCCGCGCCATGGCTTCCATCTCCTGCTGAATAGGCGGCAGAAGACCATCTTTCTTGGGAATGAGTAGTTGTTTGTGCGGCATCGTCACTTAGTATGCTTCCTGTCATGAGAGCGCGCCTAATGTTAGTTGATTTACCATCCCGGCCTTGGCGATGGTAAGGGATGTATTCCGGAAGCTCTGCAAACTGCCTCTCGAAATTCACCTCTGATAGGACTCTGTGGAAAGTAACAATAGTTTTGTTTATTTATTTTGATATTAACCACTGGTTACTGACGGTAAACTAAATCCTGGTTATCAAATAAAATAAAACAAAAATAAATGGGAATTTCAATGAAATACACAGAGTGGCTCTTTTCTTCCACTGTTTCCAGATCGAATTGAATTTATAAATGTTGGTTTTTGTGGAGGGAGGAAAACCGGAGTACCCAGCGAAAAACCCTCGGAGCAAGGATGAGAACCATGAACAGCCTCAACCCACATATGATGCCAGGTGCAAGATTCGAACCCAGAAAAAAAAAAAGATTCGAACCCGGGCCACATTGGTGGAAGGTGAGTGCTCTCACCACTGCGCCATCCCTTCCCTGCTCTATCAAATTCGATGAGAGCACATCCCAGGCAGTGCCGGTGACGGCATCGTAGGCATTCCAGAGAACCAGGCTTGGGAATACTTGCACTTTGTGAAATGCAAAATTCCTTCTGATAATAAGTCCCCCTCCCCCCCTCCCCCGCCCTGCGAAGACAAGCCCTCCCGAAAATAATCTTTTGAACAAAATTAAGTCTTAACGGGTAAAGTAAATGTAGACTAGGAGAAGGAAACTTACTCCTCCATTCCATCGGCAATGTACCTCTTGAGTATGGTTTTGGATGCTTGGGCCTTCAAGTCATCATCTCCACTGCAAGCTACTTGTTGGGCAGCCTGTGCATCCACGGGACACAGGACAGTCTGCTCAAGAGTTGCTTGAGGCTTACTGGGTAGTCTGTGGCTGCTTGGTGTGACTGTGTGACTCACTACACAGCTTGTGGAGGGTGTGGCAACCTTGGGGTAAGGCCCTGAGAAAAATTTCCCTCCTTTAGGTGACAGCTGAGAGGTGCTGGGCGTGGCCAGTCTTGGCGACAGCAGGGCTGATCTTGGTGGTACACTAGTGTTGTGACCATGAGCTGGTCTTGTAGATGTACCTTGTGTTGGCTTCAGCGGGCTTTGTAAAAGAGTCGAGACAACTCCTGGATTTGTGTGTAATGCAATAGGGCTTACATTATAATAACCCATTCCTCCATGGGAGGGAAATGCTTGCTTCACATCCACTACCATACTTCGCTTTACAACAGTCTGCCCATGCAGAGGTGCGGAAAGGGGTGCAGGCTTTTTTGCCAGGAGGACCCTTCCAGTTGTCTTCTCCCCATTGCTCAAACCACTGGGAGACGTCGCCATCAATGGAGGTGACAGCAAAGGCACTATAGGCTTGAGGTGCAGTCCTTTGGCTCCCGGTGAGAGAACAGAATTACTTTTAATTGGCTGGTGAAATGGAGGAGCGCTGTGGGTAGCTACTGAGACTGTTAAGGGAGCTAAGGAACTGGATACAGGAATCCCTGGCCAAGTCACTGGAGTGGCAATTGGAACTGCAGTGGATATAGGCACTTGCATAGTTGTGAGTGGCCTGGTTGTTACACTTCCGGTATTTAGTAGACCTGTTTCCTTTTGGCTCAGGAAAGGGACTCTTTGAAAGGAGGTACTGTTCATAAGTTTGACGGTTTGGTTAGTGCTTACTGCCAATCCACCATGACAACTCCCCTTGTACGAAGCAACGGGAGATTTCGCTTGCAATCCAAGTGCTGCGTTGCTTCCCAGGTTACTTGTCGAAGACATGTTCACTCCGGGAGAGAATTTGGTGAAGTTACTGGGAAACAATGCCGGTTGCGAAAACGATGAATGGGAGACATCCATGGATGAGCTTACAACAGCTTTAAGAGCAGTCTCGCAGGTAGATGGCGTAAGCTTGGAAGTTGTGCTGCTACTGGATGGCTGACTTGGTCTAAAAACAGACCCTGTCGGCTGAAAATACCCACTGACTGTAAGCCCTGGGGAGTGGCTCTTTGCCATTGGCATCTTGGGGCGGACAAACCGACCACTCAACGATGTTGTGCTTTCACTTTTATCTGTACTTTTGTTTGAATGTGGCAGCCCTTTTGGTGCCCTAAAACCAAAGTCAACCATTTTGGAAGGTGGTTTAGTAGAAGTGTCTGATAATTCACGAGAGTGATTCTTTGCAATCATCTGCTCGTAGATGTTGGGTGTCACCGCTCTCTTGGCTGGAAATTCAATGGGTGAATACCTGATCTTGCCAATGTCCGGAGTCTGGCTTCGTCGCCCGGTGAATGGTACAGGCGAGAACCTCTGTTGAGGGAACACCCTGTTCGTCAGCTCTTCGTCATCAGATTCATCAGACTCCTTGTCATTAACATCAATGTTTTCGTTGCACATCAGTTCTTCGGAGCCAATGTCATCATCTTCCGACTCGCTCATTGTATCATTAGCTCCTTGTTCAAATGTGATGTGTTTGTCCTCGGCCACTTGGGGTCTTGCAGATGGAACAGTTTTGTCATCTAGCTCAGAACACATCTGAAATCCAGTAACAGAGTAATCATTAAAAACATCTGGTTGTAAGACACAGAGTGCATCTCAGGGAGGTGCGGCGCAGGACCTAATGATTGTCAAGAGGTTCGGGTTTGACCAAGGCAGTGGCCATTGTATTGTGTTTTTGCATAAGTCATGTTACTCCACAGTGCCTCTATCTCCCCAGGAATATAAATGGGGACCAGTAAATTTCTGGGGCAACTGCTGCGATGGACTAGAATCCCATCCAGGGGGAGACTAGCAATAAAACTACAGAAACCTTAAGCACCGGCACTGATTAGAACTGACTTTACCAGTAACACATGGCTTTTCCTTTATTTACATTTGGCACCACACCTTCTTCACTCCCGAGAGAGACATCTGGGATTTGAGCTCAATAAAAAATTCCGTACTGGTGACATAACCTTGCAGAGATCAGTGTCGCATCTCTGATTGGTTACATTCAGCCTCGATCGCATGCTCTTTCCTTTTGGGGAAGAAAAGTGAGAGAGGGGATCGAGGTTGGGTTACACTTGATTAATGCAGCCAAACAGAGGCACCGTAGTACCATGTCATATGCTGGGAATGTTTCAGCTCAGAGCTCAGAGAAATTGTTGACCTCTCTTTTGTTATGCTATTGGTTTCTACATTTCTCCTGTTTTCCCAAATGCCTGTACACTATGAGTAGTCCCTCTTTCCCTTAGTTCATTGAAGCAAACTAAAGTGAGATGGGTAAAAAATGGCAATACGCACAGCCATCAATATCAATCAATCAATCAATCAATCAATCAATCAATCAATCAATCAATCAATCAATCAATCAATCATCATCAATCAATCAATCAATCAATCAATCAATCAATCAATCATCAATCAATCAATCAATCAATCAATCAATCATCAATCAATCAATCAATCATCAATCAATCAATCAATCAATCAATCAATCAATCAATCAATCAATCAATCAATCAAGCAATCAATCAATCAATCAATCAATCAATCAATCAATCAATCAATCAATCAATCAATCAATCAATCAATCAATCAATCAATCAATCAATCAATCAATCAATCAATCAATCAATCAATCAATCAATCAATCAATCAATCAATCAATCAATCAATCATCAATCAATCAATCAATCAATCAATCAATCACTTTATTTGCTCCCAAGAATAATAATTTACAGACATATCTTAAATATTATGGAGCAGGGGCTCTCAACAAATCCTTCTGGGTTTACAGGGAGTTTAAATTGTTTTTCTCGTTTTATTTCGCTTCTTGCTCAACGGACTTCAGAGAAAGAGTCTGCTCGTAGTCTACAATGCCTGTATGTTGTACAACACTTAGCTTTTGCTAGAAAAATTTCTTGCATTTAGAAAATAAAGTTTATCAGCTGACTGCCATGTGAGTCCTCTATTTATCCAGATTGAATTGAGATGTGGAGGAAGGGCAGTGCCAACCAACAACAACCTTATAACCACTCCCAGCTGAAATCCAACCCGGGCCACATTGTTGGAAGGCCCCTCCCTCCTGTTTTTCCTTAGTGGTGGCTTCGGCTACACATAGGCTAGGCAAGCACAAACCCATTAACTGTGGCATATGTTCTGACACCCAAGTGTAGCAACTGATATTACCTGTGCTAGTTCAAAGAGCGAGTGCTGTGTTGGAGGTGGAGGCTGGGGAGTGTACGGCCGATGCACGTCCTTCAGACAAGGCTCTTGTTGATTTGCTGGTGTACTCTGCGAACGCTTACTTCTTAGTCTAGGCTTGGCAGCCGTAGTTTCTTCACAATCATTGTCGAAGACACCCTGAGAAAAAAGCCCTGATGTCAACATACAAATTCTTCTAACTGGTCTCTATGTACATACAATGCACATTTCTTATTTGACTGTATACAGTTGAACCTGCATTAAGCAGTCACCCTTGGGAAATGGGTAGGTGGCCTGCTGCAAAATGAACAGTTTCGATGTCAAGCTTTGAGTTACATGTAATTTGACTGGGGTCGGTGGCTGAGGGAACTTTGCCAAAAGGAGTCAAGGTTAAACCCTCCAAGCATTGGTGGTGTGTCACAAGTATTAATTTCATGTGTGGTTTTTCAGCTGTCACAAATATAAAGAAACACATTATATTAAATTTACGGAACAATATAATATTTTTCTTACATCTTGCCCTTCATTGTCCACTGCCGCCATATCGCTGTGAAATTCACCACCGTCCTCCCCTCCTGATGTCATAAAACAGAAAGAAACAAAATTAATATAGCTAGTAGGCTTTACTGCACCTTTATTATTTATTCAACAACCTCGTCCCCAGGGCCATCTCTGCTTTCAAGATGGCGGGTGCCAGACGCAAAGAAGACCCTGGCGAACAGCAGGTCACGTGTCTCCAAAAATATTGGCAATTGGCTAATTTTTTGGTCACGTGACCTGCTGTTCGCCAGGGTCTTCTTCGCGCTGCCATTTTGAATGCCGAGAAGACTCTGGGGACGAGGTTGTTTATTCCATAACATGCAAACGCTGCTCAATCAACCGCTGCATTTTTCGCTGCCGTCAATCATCTTAGCGGATGTCTGAGCAGGAAACAGAAGTTAACTTCAAGAAATAGAGTACTAAAGTTATGACGTCACAACAATTAAATTTGCGAAATTATGAAATTTGATCAGATATTCGGAGAAGGCATGCCAAAAAACGTCCAGTGGCCAAAAATTAGCTCTCCATTGCAATTTGCGGCCGAGATATGGGCACTTCAGGTTTTAATTTTTCCATACAAACCCTTCTAATTTTGCGTCTGTTCCTTCAGTTTAGAACAGGTGCAAAATTAGAGAGGTTTGTATGGGACGGTACCAAACTTTGAACCTCCGTATCTTCTGTTCTATTCGTGCTAACAAATTGAAATTTTGTGGCTGATCATACAGCAAGAATCTTTATCTAATTATGGGATTTTGAGGCTTGATAAAAATAATTTGCAAATTTGTGACGTCACACTTTACCACTCTATTCAAAAGGTCACGTCTGTGAGAACTGAGATTGGTAGATTTTGATTCATTAATTTTTATTTGATGTTTCTTTTTTTCAGGGTCCATTTTGTCGTAATATCATGATTGGCAGCAGTGAAAAACACAATCGTTAGTTGGGTTTTGAATTTCAGAGTTTGCATGTTATTGGAAAGCGCAGTTAACAGTTTAGTTATATTTATATACCTGATCATGAGAAACAGACAACAATGCACAACTGAATGCCAGGATAATTTATTTTAAATCTGCATGATTTTGGGGCTAATATACATACCCATAGAATCTCCAGACTCAGTTCTGTCCGACACTTTCCTTGGAGACTTTTTTCTGTCTTTAGTACACCACTTCCAGTGTGGGTATGCCCTGAAATGAGCTTCTTTGACCTGAAGAAAGTAATAAAAAATGTAGCAGACAGTCAACCCACTGCTACACACTGTAACATAATTATGCTTCCTGAAAGCAGGCGCAGACAGCTCCTGGTGGGGGGTACTTATATAAAGGTTATGGGGGTGATCAGCAGAAATTTTGAAAGGAACCCCTATAAGGTACTAGAATCTCATTTTGTGGGCGTGGCTCAAATTCATTTTCCCCCTAAAGGCCCGTTTACACATGCGATTTTTGATGCGATTTGTCGCGGCGATTTATCGCACGCTTCCAAATCGCCTGTGTAAACCAGCTGCAATTTCACGGCGATTTGACTGTGATTTGTCGCTGCCAAATCGCCGCTGTTTCGAACTTGCTCGAATTTTGATGTGATTTATCGGCGATTTGACCAAAAATCTGCCTTGGCGTACCACCCCCCAAGGGTATGTTTATCGAAAAAAAAAAATGGCGGACATAAACAACACAGCAGCTCGACCTCAAAGAAAGTCTCCCCTTGAACGCCAAAGTCAAAAAGAAAATTTGGACATTAGAGGAGGAAGAGTATTTAATAAGCTGCTGGGCAGAAAAAGCGGGACTGTCTTTGTAACACAAGTTCCACAGCCACTACACACTAATGGCTGATAGTATACGAGTAGCTCAGCCAATCAGATTGTCTCATTTGCATTAGTATACTAGTAGATTTTTACTAATAGCTGTTAGTGTATTGCTCTTCAGTTTTGCTTTTGAATAATGTTTTCAAGGCATGTGCGCATGCCTCGATGCATTGCCGCTGTTTAAAATTATCACGTTTCAAGGAAAATTGCACTGAAATCGCAGTCAAATTGCCGTGAAATCACGGGTTTACACGGGTGATTTGGAATCGCGCGATAAATCGCTGCGACAAATCGCTGCGACAAATCGCTGCGACAAATCGCTGCGACAAATCGCTGCGACAAATCGCTGCGACAAATCGCTGCGACAAATCGCTGCGACAAATCGCTGCGACAAATCGCATCAAAAATCGCATGTGTAAACGGGCCTTAACAGGTACCATTTCTAAAACAGCAGGTAGTTCTTGTAATATTTTTTTTCCTTCTCTGTCAATACCCTAAAAGGTACCGGAAAAATTCTAAGGATGGTCAATTAAGGCTATGTTCACACTTGGTGCCCGAGCACTAGTGCCTGGGCACCGGCACAAAATGATGCTGTGTTCACACACTGAGTACCCAAGATATCGACATGTTGCCTGTGCCCGAGTACAAGGTCAAGACTTTGTACTCGGGCACTGGCACCGTGCCTGAATTCTGGCATGGGTACTTGAAAAAAGGCATGATCACATTTAGTGCCCTGCAAGAATCGTACTCGGGCACTGTGCTCGCGATCGGGCACCAAGTGTGAACACAGCCTAAGACAACCTAAGCGGTACCAAACCACATAATATTATTAATTCTGACCCATACTAGACTGCAAAACAGTCTCTCTTTTCTCAAGATGTTGTGCGCGACGCGCGAATTGAGAGGCGCGAAGCGCCGATAATCCACGCGCGAGCCTCGCAAGAGGCGAGAAAAGAGAGACTGTCCCCTTTTCATACAACAAATTCGTTCCGACCAGGGGTCTGATGCTTCCGCTAAAGTGTCAACAATTCCTTAACAGCTCTGACTACGTATACAGTGAATTCGATACCATAAACGTGACACTTCACTTCACTTTTGTCTGCGTGTATTCGTTTATAGAGTCATTGGCAATGTGGCGAAAAATTCGTTGTTGAAGCCTCCTACGCCTAATAACTGAGCTCTATTCGAGAAATCCTAAATGACCTTCTTCCTCAGATAATTGCCGATTATGTGACTGGTATTTTCAGATGCAATTTGGTAACGCATTTCATCCGAAAATATATTTGTTAATCCGCATGACAAAACGGTCTCCGCTAGCCGTGGACGGAGGAACTCATTTGTCCTCAAAATGTTGCTCTTCGTGTCCGTTGAAGGTGGGAACTTTGCTATTATTCAAGCAAAATGTGGCGAGTCGAGAATCCCGGTGGAGCAAAACAACACGCTTTCCAGCTGTTCGAGTTAATCAGCTCATCGCTTTCGAACGGAATAATAACAATGATCGTTGCCTTTCCTAAATCTGTTGATTTTGTAATCTTGGTCGACATCGTGTCGCTTGACTGGACTAATGCCTTTTCCGAAATCCGAAGTACAGCGATCAAAAACTCCCTGCTTTTGACTTGCAAGCGCATCTATCAAAGTCCGGACTGTCTTACCGCCTGCGAACTGATCGATGTTTGACGCTGTTTGTGGTTAGGCCTCCGGGGACAAGAATGATGTCTGATGACAGATTACGTCGAAAACGGACCAATGGGAATTTTGCGTTTCTCCAGCAACGCAGAATTCGGAACGGATTTCATGTATGGAAAGGCGACAGTCCGTATTTATAGCGTCTCTCCCCAATCCCACTCGTAATTTCACGCTCGTTCCAGATCCTTCGGCCGCGTTCAGCCCGACACTCTCGCGCGAAAATAAGGACTGTTTTGCAGTCTAAACCCATACAAGGTATGACGATCACCCCCATCACCATTATCCCAAGGCTACAATTTTTTTTCCTTTTTCTTGAAGGGACATAATTATGTCTGACTAAGTCACCATTTTGGTCGGACAAAACAAAAATGTGGTTGGACATCATATTACAGTAACTACTTTGCATTTAGAACAAAACGCATTACGACGCGTTTGCTTTGGATGACAAACACCAAGTGAACGCATTTCCTTTGCTCATCACACTGACGCACTCCAAAGTTATTAAATAATAAATTGCACAATTAAAAGCTAACAAAAGGCTGATGCAATGCGAGATTTTTTCACATAATTAGTGTAGTCATTTCAATGAAATAAAAAAATGAAAGTATCTGCAAGTATAAAATAATATCAAGTATAAAATGGTCATTGAAAAAAATTGTCCAGACATTATGTCGATTTCCGATTTCATCGGACATCAGCAAATTTTGGTTGGCCATTGTCCAATTGACCGACTGTTATTTGCAGCCCTGTTATCCCCCTCCCCTTGTTTCTCAAACTTCTTATGCATTCCTTTGTTAGAATGCATGCTCTGATTGGTTGCATAACTATTTAAGATGATGTAAACATCATGTAACATTTTGTAGGTTTTCTTGTATAAAAGAAATAGAAAATGATTGCTTTGTGCTCACATAACCTGATGCAAACAAGTGTTGAGGGAGTTTGGGAGATTTCATATTCTCCCAAACTCTCTCTTGCATTCACAGCAAGCCAAGTAAACATGTGCACCATTTTTTAATTCTTATATACAGTTGAACCTCCTGTTAGCGGACACCCTCTGGACCAGAAAAAGTGTCCGCTTAAGAGAGGTGTCCACTTATGGGAGGTTAAAAATATAGTGTTTGTATGTAGCTGGGAACATGATCCAGTGTCCGCTTACAAGAGGTGTCCACCTACGGGATCGAGTGTCCATCAGCGGAGGTTTGACTGTATTAGATGTTACAGTATAGTTATGGAACCAACCTGTGCCGCAAGGTCTACATATTTCTGTTTGTCCTTGGGACCCAGGTTGTACCACCATTCCCCGAGTATCTTGCTGACTGTCCTGTTATCTTGGTGTGGGTGCTTCTGATGGACAAGTGCTCTGTGTCGCTTGCTAAAGATCATGAAAGCATTCATGGGACGGCGAATGTGTTCTTTATCCTGCCTTGATTGGTAACAGGATGCCTACGATAAATCAAACAGACTCAATGGATATCAAGATCTGGCAGATTATGTAAATCAATAAATGGAGCAGGTAGACTGCCTGCTTGAATAAATTATTACATCCTCATACATGTATGGTTATATGTTTCAATGTCTATTTAACCATACAAAAAACTTTTTGGCATGATGTGAACAAAATATTTAATATAAAGTTGATCAAGTACAACAGACAAATGTACAACGTTGTGATGCATATATTATATATTGAAGCAATAGTAACTGTGATTGAAATTATGTACACTAAATTACGGTCTCATCATCAAAGCAACATCAAGCCAATTTTATGATTGTGCTTTATAGACCCTATTCCAAAATGGCTGCCAATTTAAAATTATTTTGTATGCATTTAAAGGGGCACTGTCACAAGGACGCATGCGCCAGTCTCGCGAGTCGAACTTGAAAAGGTTAGGCTAACTTTTTCAAGTTTGAGTTGCCAAATCCAAAATGGCGTCGACTAGTGGCGGCGGCGGCACGGTGGAAAGCGTAGTAATTCTGGGCGAAAACAGAATATTCAATACCCCGACAAGAGCCAAGAGAGAGTGGACAAACCCATAAACGCATTTATCTTGAAGATAACAGTTTCAAACATGGCTTGAAGCGAAATTCGTTGCAGGTTACGAAGGATACAGTGATAAGATACTGTCTTCGCGACACATTTGTTGCTGAAGAGACGAGTGATCGAAACAGATGTGACCTCAGCTGTGACCTCTCACGCGAAAACGTACAACACAGCTTTCCGTTTGAAAGGCTAAAAGCCGTTCACTATCCGAACGGTTAGCAAGCCGAACGGCTGCTACTACCCATTCGAAAAAAATGTTCGAACTGCTGCCGCTACCCGTTCGAAAAAATCTTCAGCCGTTCCAATGGCTGCTGCTACCTGTTCAGAAAAAAATCTTCACCCGTTCGAAGCTAAGCCAGGTAATCCGTTGAGAAAAAATATTGAGCCGTTCCAACAGCAACGGTTATCCGTTGAAAACTTCTGTACGAATGGATAAATCTAAGCTTGGCTGTCAAAAGTGCGTTGCGTTACGGCCGTTGCAAAAATATTTTGTATGCAAATCATGTTTCGGAAATATACGTATGCGAACAGCGCACGCTGTTACAGTAATATTATGACTTTATCTGTTTTACATAATCGTGATTAGAAACAAAATACATGCAAATATTTTCACTAACCGTCATTATGGAATGGCGGCCAAATAATTTATGGTCGACAGGAAGTGAGCAGTTTTCGCGCATGCGAATCCGTGACAGTGCCCCTTTAAATTAGCCTCACTAACCTTGTTCTAGAGTAAAGATTCTTTTGAATTATCAACTCAAAAACGAGGTTAGTGAGGCAAATTATTTAAATTTAAATACATACAAAATAATTTTAAATTGACAGCCATTTTGGAATAGGGTGTATGTAATGTTGCACAAAGGTAGCCAAAGAGTCGCAACACAAAACAACCATCCCACTGGGGCAACAATGGAAAGTCTGACAAGCTTCAAACTTTATGCAACAATGTGACAATATTGGGCTGGCAACAACAACCAAATGGATGCAACACAGTGTGGCGACACTACTAACAATGTGTTGTGCAGCAAATATTACATCCGTTTGGCTAGGACTTATACCCGGATCATGAATGAGAAGAATTGGTCTTATGAAAACCCCATTATATCATTTAAAACAAGCACAAAAAAAATATTGTTAAAAATATTTTTCAATATCACTTAGATACCTGTATCTTAGCAGCTGGTTTTCCCTCATCCTGACCACTAAATGAGGCAGACCGCGTTCTTTTCCTTGTGTTTGGACCGCCACCAGTTGGTCCTCTGCTTTCAGTTCTCCTATCTCCTCCAGCAGTACCTTGATTCACACCTTCAACCCCTGACAGCAAAATATTGCCAACACTTTCGGTGCTATCCATTTTGCTCTGCTCATTAGCAGCACTTTTAGACCACTCCTGGGATGTAACAACATCACAGGTGTCTTGCTGTGATAAACTGTTTGCCACAACATTAACCAGCTGTGGAACCAAGCACTGCCAAGGATAAGCAGAAATCTGAATGGTGTTAACCTGTACTGGAGGGATGTGTACTTTAGGAATTAGTTGTGCTGAATCACCATCTCGTTGTTCTTTTTGGCCCTTTGTGCACAAACCATGACCCTTTGTCAAACGTAAACCGTTTGGACCTTTTGATTCAATGTCTTCCTCGGCAGTGTCTGAATAAGATGTCGATGGCGTATCGTCATCTCCATGATCAGGTTGACCCTTCTTGTTCGTTTCTTGTAAAAATGGCAGAAATGTACTGTTCGACGTCAACGGCAGTGGCTGGGTTGGTATTGGAGAGTACATAACTCTACCTGTCTTGTCTCTGGGCGGTGTGATTGCCGATGGTGCTGGCAGCGATACTGGACAGAATGTCCTTTTCCCTGATATTGCCGGTGGCGTGCAAGGGATGGGAGAAAATGAACGACAGGAACCAGCAGGAGGAGAGATAGGAGAGAAGGTTCTTTTTGTCGGGGTAATAGGTGATAGCAGAGGTAATGGCGACATCAAAGATGATGTGTTACTAGCACGGCTTCCTGACTCGTCACGACAGAGAATACCGGAATCTGGACTGACTGCATTCGATAATGACAAACCATTTGGAAAGAAAGGTGAGAGGAGCTCAGCACTTGAAGATCTTCCAGAGCGTGGTGTTGCTGTTGCCCAGGTCCTCACTGGTGTAACTGACCGATGCTGACCTGGGGTGGTGCTGCGATTAGTAAAACAGCTGCTGTACGGCGAAGGAGACGGACACTGGCCGGGCCCGGGTGAAATGGGCAGAGGCGTAGCAGGGTTAGAAAATGGTGTGACGCACCTTGAATTGCTCAGCGAAACGAGCGAGAACGCAGCTTCAGCCTCTTTATCATTCAAGTCCTTATGGTTAGCAGATCCTTTGCTCGACACTTCACCTTCTACGCTTCCCTCGCTTTCATTCCCAGATTCCCAGGTGAGCTCCTTACCATGCAATTTGCCTTTTTTCTGTCCAGGAATTCCGATGCCTTTTGTTAGCGACTTGCCCTTTAATGACAGGTGACGAGAACAATAGCCTCGCCGTTGCGACTCCTTGTTGCACCCTTCCCTAGAACACAGCCGCCTCCACTGTTTTCCGTTGAATTTCTTCCTAACCCCATTCTCCATTTGCACAATATCTCCCTTCTTATATTTTTGTTGTGTCGGGGTGGGAGTCCGAGAAACTATGTTCTCCGCTCGATTTGCACTGATGGGCCGTTTTGGAGTCTTATGCTGGTTGTTAACTCTGCCATATCCATTTGCACCCTCGATTTCCTCATCTGAAATAGCACTGTCAGTATTTTCATCGTCAAGAAAATTGTTAGTACCATTGGTGCTTTCTAAATAGGCCAGATGCCTAGCAACAGTTGACGATGCGCTGTAATTATTTGCGTCGGAAGCTTCGCAGCCACTTGAAATTTTCTTGTGAATCAATGGATTTCCTTCATCAAAGCCTTTTTTTCTTTTCTGTGGGGATTTTGCTTTAAAATCTGAACCTTGTGTTATCGAAACAGCTGGCGTGGTACTGCATTTTGGTGGGACAAAAGCGTCTCGGACGAAATTTCCGTTCGAGTTCATATTTTCTTCCCGTAAATGGAAGTTCTGTCTATCACAATGGGATTCATCTTCTATTTCTTTCGAAAGATTTCTTTTCGCGGAAATCCTTGGTAGTTGATTGTTTACATTTAAAATATCTTGATTATCACACTGTTCGATCTTTGTGTTCTCCGTGTATTCATTCGATTTTCTTGCGGGATTCCCACGCCGTATTCGTCCTTTGCGATTCATATTTTCTGAAGAATAAAACATTTATAAGCGTTAACAGCGAAAACAAGAAACTTTACGGCAACGCTAAACAGATTCTATACACACGAAAGCCAATTTAGCTCATGAATATACATTTTGTTGTTTGTTCCAAAGTTGCATGGATGGCGAAATTATTTTTCTTAGCTAAACAGGGATGTCAACACTCCTGGGAAACTACCGAGAAAGTTCGCCCTAAAATGATCGTGGTACATTTAAACTAGGTTGTTTTAAAATATAGAAAAGTGGTTGTAGTACTCTAATTAGAAATTGAAGGGAAAGTAAAATTGACAAACACAACATCATAAGATATAATTGTACTACGCGAAAAAAATAATGATTTCGCTCGATCGTAACTCGATTTGCGTGTTATGGTGCGAGCAGGGGAGATAAATCCTTTGATGCAACGAGCCAAACGATAAATACAATGAAACATTCAGGAGAAACTACGATTTTAAGGCATGACAGCAAAACTAGGTGACACCGGATACATCTGAATATCTGCATTAAACATGAATATTCACGATTTTAATAGGATCGAACCAAAAACTAGCTTAGCGATCCACCGATTTCACCGTAAATCTTAAAGAACTGCTGCTTAAATCGTGATCTCCGAAACACATCGAAGCTACTCTAAATTTGAACGAAATTAAAAACAGTACATAACGGCGGTCGCGATGTTTCAAAAAAAAATTCGACCAAACCAGCTGACAAGCTTCTTTGAAGTAGCCATAAATAGGATCTCTTGCTGGAGGCGAACTTGCGCTGAAAATCGACAAAACATTCTATTTACCTTCATTTAAAGCTGTTAATTTCATTTATATCTTGCTTTAGTAGGTTTGTTCGCCACGGTTCGTAACCCAATAAACGTACTCGCGAATTGGAACAAAAAATGTCGCTCAATAAGCCCGGGCTTGTCCGATCGACATAAATTATCTTGAAAGCGAACGCGTAGTAAAAGATTTCGTATTTAAGCTTACCTTTTGTGTTCAGGTCTTCGTCCACATTCCTGTCAAATACAAACATCGTAGTGTTAGAAAATCAGGGAAACGGTGAAACGAACTCAAATGAGGCTACGTTTGGATACGTGATTCGATTGACAGTAGTTTTACGTGTAGCTCACTGGAGTAGCATGTACAACATACGATCACAACAAAATTATGGGCAAACCAACGAGAAAAAACAAGACTATGTTGCGATACCACAAACCTGAAATCACAACACAGAACGAGAAGATCTCGAATCGAAAGCAACTGAACTCCAGTTATCCCGTGCGATCCACACTCGTAGGAAAAGATTTCGAAAATAAACCGAGAATTTGCTTGTCTCTCTTCTGTGAATGGGACTGTTCTCGACGCTGATTGGCTAAAACCTAAACTCATTCACATGTGTGACATTACGCCTCGTAGATCTAAACAATCTATTGGCCAATCAAATTCGCGATGTAAAGAATAAATACACGAAAATCCTTTCCGAATTTACGTACAGAATCAAGCGAGTCCAAGATCGCTTCGTTAAGGAAAGCGAAACATAAAATGAAGTGTGATCACTATCGTACCCACTGATGTGCATGAACAACAGCTTGTCATGTATTTGACATTTTTCTGACATTCATAAATTATTCTACAAGCCAAACAGCGAAAAATTATCATATGCTAAGCCTTATCAGGAGAAACGTTTTTGTGAGATCGCTTTTTCATAAGTGATTTCCTTAATGAACAGAAAAGAAATAAAAAATGACTTTTTACAGAAGTAACTGCCTTTTCGTGACAGCAAAAACTGGATTAATTCCCCCCCTCTGGTCGCCTAAAATACGCGCCGATTTTCAACCACATAAAACAGAACTTTAAATGTAAATCAAACAGATTAACTCTTTTTTTCGAGGCGTTGCATGTGATGAGCGTGGTTTTCGCCCGTCTCTGCATGCTGTGAATATTTGAATAAAAATCGAACATTAATGGTGTGCCTTGAGACTCCCGCAGAGATGAAGAAAGTATGAAAAACTCTGGCGAATTCTTCAAAACGTTACATGTCTGAAATCTACCGAAATAGCTCTGAGAGAGACGAAATTCCTTCCAGTCAAATGTAGGATCGGAGGACATCATCACGTTTAGTCTTAACATTACAATATAAATAATTTTATATACACCAATATTCTCATAAAAAAGTGTTACTTTGAGGGGTCGATTTCATTCAATTATTATACATTTAAAATGAAAAATACAGATCAAGGTGGATACATGACAGTTCTGAGGGTTGTTTCAATTTTCATTTCTAATCTACCAAACTAGGCATTTTCTGATCTCTTCCATTGCGTGTACGCTTATTAAAAACGGCTCCATAAAAATACACGTTATATAGAAAAATCACATACATTAGTAACTTACATTGACATGATTTTGTTAGTTTTCCACTGCAACTCCGGATCACAACGCGATCACAAAGCGACTGAAATTCTCAATGTGCTTCAGAGATTGACAATTTAAGCTAAAGCATCATGAATATTTCGTTTCGCTTTTACAACGTGCAGTTTCCCTTGCTTGACGCTTAAAGAACTGAAATCGAATACAAAAACGATTAAAACTGGTTATACGGACTGTATACGCAAAGACGTTACGTTGAAGTTAAATTTAGCGATGATCGTCGTTTGACGTCGAGCGTGGAAAATTACTATGTATGTTGGCGGTTGTTTTGCCTCGTGTTATGTTTTGTTTTGGAATAATTTGTTGTGGAATAACAGTTCTCTAGGCACGCAATTTAAAAACTGCACATATATTATACGATTCCCAATTTTGGTGATCAAAATAATGCTTTTGCACGCGGTAACTTATTAGTATTATGCCAGTTTCGTTTCCGATACGAGAAATGGGTTTTAAAACTTACGCGAAAGCAAACTTTTTTTATGTAGGCCGAGTACTGCTGAAGTTCTGAAATCAGCTCCGAAAAAATCACCGACCAAACCCAGTAAAAAGAAATTCTCAATGTGAATCACGTCGGCATACTGTTTGTTTACACAGAACATAAAGCTCGAAGTGATACAATAAAATCAGAAAAATTACCTTTACGTGGGTAGCAGCGGGTTTCCAAAAGACCCTCAGCAACTTTCTTAGGAAATCCGCCCCAGTAATTTTCTTCGTTTATATACTTATGTAAGTGAAAAATGCGGTCAGCGATATCTGTCCGAGGAAAACAGGAAAAATAAAACAGAATATATTAACAGCTTACCTTGACCTACACGAAAGCCAGTACTCATTTTACTTTCAGCTGCCTTTGGCACTGAAATAACTTGAATAAATTTTGTTCAATCAAATCGCCATTTTTAAGAGTTTTACCTAAAAAAAATTATTTTAGGGAGCGTTTGTAATTTAAAAATGAACGAATTCGTCCCGTTCTTTAAGATAATTTTGTTAAGTCGCCGTGGTTGGATTTATTCGTGAAAGGGAAAACATCACATTCTTAATAATTTATGGTCATCATACTGTTTAATATGCGTGATCAATATTATAATGATGTCATTTAGACGCTAAGCGCTTTTTACTATAAACTAAAGATCTTTGTATCCCAAAATTTGGGCTGGTTCATTCTCAAATTATGGCAGGTTCATCGAATCGACGAGCAAATAAAGTGAACAATATATATTTTATTTTTCACTGTATTATGCTAGCGTAAAACTATCGGCGTAAATCTGTTATAGCACGTGAAACCGGAGTGACTGAAGCAGATGACGCAAGCTCGTTCCCAGAGCCCTTCGCTCATCAAAAGGATTGGGGGCTCTAGGGACAAGTAACAGATAAATCAATTAGCCCCCATCTAGAATTTCGATTTTTTTAACCACCCCCCCCCCCCCCCAAAAAAAAACACTCAACCTCTTTTTATAGTTTTGAGTGGAGTGCTGACAGTTTGTTGCAAAGCAGTTGAACAACAACACTACTATGGTTTTCTGGGTCGTGACTAGAATGTATACGCCAAAATCAGATCAGACGTTACCCTCCACAAAAGAAAGCTAACAATTCTCAGGCTAACCAGGGATACTACGGATGCTAAATTAGGCTAACCGGCTGATCTTATTTTGGGGTGTATATTTTAGGCATAACCTAGTCATCTATCATCCCGTTTTTGACAAATTTTCGTTAAAGTATTCGAAGAGTTTCCGATTCTTGTTATTCAATCAAAAAATAGCGCGAGCACTCACGAGTACTCCGAAAACCATTCTCGACGGCCCAGAGCTCGAAAACAGTCGCGCCACGGCGCATGCACAACTTCGGACAACTTTGTTCCCAGGGTCTCTCTTCCTCCCGCCGAACGGCGGGAGGATGAGAGACCCTGGGAACGAGGTTGAACTTCGGAGACGAAATCGCGGGCTCGGCCAATCAATGACTTGCTTGCTTTCGGTCTGATTTTTGGGTTTAATATAACCCGTTCATTGATTCAGTCACCACGTTTTTCCCTCAGAGAGCTAGCGAAACTTACAGTACAACCGTAATATAACTTAGAAATCTTGTGGAATAGACCTTTCTCCAAAATGGCCGCAGCAAATTCATATTAAACTGAGCGGAAAATCAATACCACCACCTGAAAGACCACCTCTTGTTTGGTAATCGTACGAAGTTTAATTAGGTTAGATTCTACCTGAGTCGAGAAAACGGAAGTTGAAAACTGGACAATTTAGAGACGTTTATATGACAGGGGGTATGGCGTATAACCCCAGTCATAGAAACAAACAAACGTGCACATGCGACAAATAGACGCGCCCGCGATGTGAATGACGTCAGCGTTTTGGAAGCCTCCGTTTTCCCTGCTTAAAACAATAGAAATACCGGAAATGAAGGGTCAAGGACATAATTTGAAACTTATATATCACGCTAGCATTTAACCCTGAGCAATTTTGTTGAACAAATGAAGAAGACAAAATTGTTGTTCATCTAGATGCTACGAAGGAAATGGCACGAATAAGAATAAGTGGAAAACTCTTCTTGTACGCATGTCATGCTTTCTAGTAGTAAAGTATGGATGTTAATCAAAACTATAACAAAATTCTCGAATCTGATTGGTTATCAGCAGGCGCGATTTGAGCACTAATAGGACAGTGTACGCGTCATGCTTGAAATTGGACGATGTAATAGGACAGTTTACACGTCATGCTTGTAATTGGACAGTGTAATTGGACAGTACGCGTCATTTGCGCGCGCTGTCCTTTGCTCGTGCATGCATCTCGGTCAAAAACAAACTTGATTATTATGTTTTTATTCACGTTTAACGTCTTTTCCTCAAATTTTGTTATAGTTATGATTAATTGGTAACAGGACTTCGTGTCGTCCAATTCTGTCTGTAATCATACTCGTGATTAACAAATCGGACTCCCGCGAAGCGCGGTCGTCCGATTTTGTTAATCACTCGTATGATTACAGACCGAATTGGACTCCACTCAGTCCTATTACCATTATTTATTATACGACATGGCATTTTAGAGTGCGGATACGCACAAAGACGAGCGCAGATATGAGACCGTATTACATGGGTCTTAGTCCCCCTGACCGCGCGCTACGGAAAACACTGTTGAAAGCCTATATTTTAGGAAAGATATTATGTCGTTTAATAAACAATTTATTCAGCGGAAAGTTGTGTAATACGGCTGGGTATTTTTACGAGTCAGTGTTTATTTTTTCTCGCCTAAAGGCTCGAAAAAATAAAAACTGAAAGGCTCGAAAAAATAAAAACTGACTCGTAAAAATACCCAGCCGTATTACACAACTTTCCGCTGAATAACCTCTATTTATCATGTCGAGAAAACAACAGAACTAAAATCAAATATAAGCCCCCACAATTAAGTTCGCATGGCGAATCTGGCGAATCTATTTTTGCATCCGCGGAAAGTTTCGATGAATAGAAATGAAACTGTTGATGGCAGCTGCCTTTTATATCAACCGTGTTGAAATAAAGTTGCTTATATTTATAGCCTTGGGGGGATGGGATGGGGGGACTCTGCACCCGGAAAAGGTTACTAAAAGTAAGAGTTAGGTTCACATCACAGGACAATACATTAAATATGTGGTCTGTAAACTTGAAAGTCATGTTGTTTTATTAAAGAGTGTGGTGCACTACTATTTAGCTAGATCACAATGCCAAAAAAGATATCCTATTTTTTAAAGGACTGAACACCTCAAAAACCATATCCTCTCCGCAGGACATACCTACATAGCTTAAATATGGGAGTATCCCCCCCCCCCCCCACCCCGGGGGGTTTAACTGTATAACAACCCCTTTTACGTCATGGCCCGCCTGAAAGGGCCTTTTGCTCTCGTTTAGAGTGGTATATTTTAGGGGTCAAATAAAGTTTGAGCCAAGCGCAGATTGGTGTCCTTTAGGGGTTTAATTCAAAATTTCCGACCAGCATCCCCGTCCCTTTCATATGGGAGTCCCCCCCGGCTTTCCAGCCAGTACACATGTACCATCGGGTACCTATTTTTTATAAGAACGTTGAGGCTAGCATGTTCTTAAAATTTTGGTCAATCTCAAGAACATAGCCACTGGTTGAGACTTAGCTAAGAACATTTTTATTCACTTGTTTCTTGCATCGAACGCGAGTTCTAAATACAATATTCCAATATCCTTTCAAAACATTAACAAAATGTAACATTTCAAATATCTCAGTTGATACGCAGTTCAGATGAGCTCAAAATACTTGAATGCACATTATTTATAGTAACAACATGATATGGCAAAAACCGCTTAGGCTGTATTTTGGTCTTTTATGACTTTTATGGATCCAGGTTTACTGCAGAGTTTCCTACAGTTTCACGTTCGAATCTTTTTTTTGTGAAATACGTTTTCAGGCTGAAATCGCCAAAAAATAAGAACATTCGGTTTTGGTTCAGCCTCAGCTCGAAAATTAGACGTTCTTATAAAAAAAAAGAGTGTATATATGCATTACGTTCATTTCGGCACGTTCATAAAAAAAACACAATTGCCTTCTATAAAAAGTAGAGAAACACCACGCTCTTTCCATTTCGTACATATTTTTGATTGCCAAGGTCACGAGAGTAGATTGCGTTGCAGCGCATGTCACATTTGTTTTTAAAATACATGTACATTACTTTCAGAATGCAAGCCACTGATTTGAAATGATTTCCCTTCTCGTCCGAGCATTTATAACCAGCAAAATACATTAGTTGAGAGAAACATATTTGCGAAATTAATGTAAAGATAATTTAGGCCATCCCCATAAAATCTCCCATCGCCCGACCGACCCAATTTTTTCAAAAAGTAAAAAAAAAAATTCTGATTCATGCCTGCGCCTTTTTCTCGGGTATTAAAATGCTTTGTTTACATCTTAAGTCACTGTGAAATCTAAATCAGCCCAGTAATGACGTCTTCGAACACCTTTCAGAGTGATATCGGCTCGTTTCAAAAAGGTCACTGGTCACGGGAAAGATATAATCAAGGCTCTCTTGGAATTATTTATGTATTAATTAGTCAATATTTCGTTTCTCGGCTTTTCTTTTTTTTCTACCGACCGACCGACCGACCCACTTTCACGAGAGAGAGGGCGATGGGACAAAACATTTTATGGGGATGAGTAAGAAAATTTATATCAACTTCGCATGGGTCGGTCATTAATTTTGAAACCGGAACATAATTGTAGTTGCTCATAAACTAGAACCACTATTACGTAAAAGGAAACTTTTACATTTGTAAAGTCGATTTGAAGTGAGCTATAAGAAATATCAGGAAAATAATATCAAAAAATTATATAATTTACGTTCTGAAGGTCACAAATGAATTTCAAACAAATTGGAACGTTGTAAACCCCCACCCTACCCCAGTCCGTGAACGAACGGAAGCTATAATATTTGACAGAGTTACCTAGCGACTCACACGCAGTTGAGTCACGAACAATGACAAGGTATTTTTGCACAATTTCCATATTTCATATCAAAGAAAAATATGGCGACAGGATTCAGAGCTTGGCCGTTAGCGCTATGTATAACGTTACTTTACGTTAGAAGTACAAGTCCTAAAATTGTTACGGGGACTTTGAATACGAAAGAGGTAGGTATATAAATATTGCGACAAGTACAAGTTTGGCTTTGGGGAAGTTTATAATCGAAATAATGGCGCGCGTTGAGCCGTTCGCGAGGCTTCCCAGCTAATTACTCGTACTTTTCCTATTTTCTTTGACAGAACTGGGCCTTTTTAACTAGATTTTGTTACAAAGATTCGATAGGAGAACTTATATACCACTTTGAATATCCTCAGGTATGTTATTTTCAATTTGATGTTGTCGATTTTCTGTACGTTCTAGAACGCTTGATCATGATTCGGCGAATGGATATTTATGGAAATCAGCTATCGTTCGATTAGTTAGTTCATTTGTTTGTTTATACCTTGCAGGTTTACGCTACCCAGAATATATTTCTGTATTTTGACACACAATGGCCACATGTTTATCCCAAACCAGAGATGGTAAGATATCGTGAACTCCTTCAATATTTCACGTCTTACATAAACGTATGAGAACATAAGTTTACATGCATTTATGCGATACAATGATAATTACAGTGGTGTATGTTGTTGAAAACTATTGATCGATGCATGCCATTTCCTGAGCATTAAATCGACTGGCAGTCTTCCTCAACATAAAGTTAAATGCTTAAATAAGTTATAAATTAAAGTGATTGTATCAGGATCGAACGTGGCACAGTCGTATTTCATGACCATGAAATAGTACCATTTGTCGTTATTAACGCCGCATTTGTACACATACAGGCAGTCATTACATAATTACAGGCTGGCAGTAAGAAATTGAAGGAATATTTCTTACTATAAATGTTCGTTGTTTGTATATATACACAGGATGAGTTATGACTTGTTTATTTGTTGACAGTGCATTTGCAAATGACAGAATATTGAAGTTTATCCAAACAGCATAAATTCAATGTACTGAACAGGTGGAACCATTTAGAGCTATTTAGTCAACTCTTGCCTTGCGAACATCCTGTTATTATGGACACCCACTATTACAGACAAACGCCAGCCCCCCGGCTGCAGCTACATGTACATGTAGAGGTTTGACTGAAAATGACTCCTGCTATTGTACGCGTGAAGCAAGGAAATAGGAGACGTCTGCACGCAGGCTACCGCTATTGCAGCCTCTCACTATTAAGGACTTCAAACTACGTCCTGAGGGTGTCCGCTATAACGAGAGTTGACTGTATTTGGTGTCAAGCGCATCCTAGTTAATCAGGAATATTTGGGCTGTTATTATATTTGATTTGCAATACAACATTTAGTTGTGAAGTCAAAAACTCCATGTTAATGATTCACAGTAATACAATATTTCCTTATAACCAGGAACTTATACAGTGTACGATCAGTTGTGAAGTCAAAAACTCCATGTTAATGATTGATGGAAATATGATATTTCCTTATAACTGAGCAGAAACTACAATAATCGTTTCCTGTTTGTTGACGTGAGGAGGAAAAATGAAACTGATGTAGGATTTTCAGTAACTTTCAAGGAAGGTGTCTGGATCACCATTAAAAATACAGTAGGAGGCTATCTTCAAGTTGGCAATTTACAAACTTTTTACTAAAAATAAATTCAAAGATGATAGCTACTATAGGCAGCTGCTTGAGGTCCAGCTGTCCAGAGAGTCCTTAGCCTGTGTGGTACTTTCCAATTTCTAATGAAACCATGTACACTGACACTGAAATTACAAACTAAGACAATACACACCACATGCATTGTTTATACAGTAAGTGGATTCTGCGCACACTCTGATTGGCTAAAAAACTGTTTTGTTTTATCAGAGCATAAAACACAGTCCTAACAATGTTTATTTTTGTTTCATACATGTGCCAAAACTGTGTACTTTGTATTTATAAAACACTCCATAGCTTTGGCTTCATTATTTGTCAAATAGACACGTCTTGAGCACTAGGATCATCCTGGCAGGCAGATTAACCAAGCATCATAATTTTTCTGCATATTTTTTTTTTTACTGCTAATGGGTTTTACTTGGTACTAGGGTTAGGATCAACCTAGCTGAAAGACATGAAAATCCTAGCATTGGGGTGAACATAGTAGTAGTTGCATTTGAACGGTTAACTCGCCTACTCTTGTTACTGTTGGAAATACATGTACATCGTGGAAAGTTCGTGCTAGCCACTACAATTTCCCCAGACGGCAACTGATGAGATCCGTTTTGGACGTTTGACATGTTCTATACAATACACAAAACACTCGGTAGACTTGTGTGATAAATTTTATCTGGGATTTTATGTAAATCATTGTTTCTTGTCACGGACTGGTCATGTTACATCTTGTAATATTTTTTATCCCAGGTTTTCATATAACAACAGCTGGGCCTGGCTTCACATTAAAGGCGAAAAATGAAAATCCTTCGCGAAACGTTTCAGATCAGATCCTTTTCTTCCGAAATATAAGAGATAATGGAAAATGAACGAATGTCACAAGCTGGAGTAGCGTTGCATAAACACGCAGACAGCCGTCTCTTCTCGGGGAGGAATGAAGACCGGACTCGAGAGAGCGGCAGAAATTGAGCCTAGTGTATTAGGTGAACTTTTACACCTGTCAGTAACTGTCAACTAGAAACAAAAGATAATTTGAGAACTGAACTAACTTGAAAATTGAAAGAAAATTATCTTTCAGACAGATACACTGTACATTGATTTTCGAGGCAAAAGTCCATTTTTGCAAATTTATTTAGAATTATTTTGTTTTACCAGGCCATGACGCACTGGACTGGGCTACAAGCCGGATAACCCGACCTGCGAAATGTTGCATGTAAACCCAAGCCAATTTTTAATTCACCTGTTGGGATCATCCTAGTGCTAGGATCCACCTCCCACATTGTATAAACCAGGCCTTTTTTACTTATTTATTTTCTGGCCAAAATTTAAAATTTTTACTCAACTGAAGTCCAAAATGTGTTGAGAAGTTGGATTCAGTATTAGCTGCAGCAGACATGGCACAGTGCACAAAACAAGTTGATTGAAAATCACCATGAAATAAAAATTTGTTATTCACAAGAAAGTTCATGTCAATACCAATAACAATATTATTATTGTTTTCAAATCATTGAACATAATTGCATGTCATGTCTTAACCTGCGGCAAAATATATTAATTTTAGACAAGCTGTTTCTTGGAAAACAGCTTTCTTCATTTCCTTCCTTTATGCTTAAAATCAATAGCAGAATGATTGTTTGTAGGACAATGGCAGAAAATTTATCAGGTTCAAACTGGCTGAATATTAATAAGCTCTAATTCATTGTTAAAATATACATGGCGCAAGATGGTGTCAAACTGTAACATACATTTGTATGGCTTTCTGTTTGTGTTAATTGGATTTTTAATTAATACCATTTCATAATTCTGACTAATTCAACAGAAATGTATAGATAAAGAGGACAAGGTTTACAGAGGAAATAACCAAGTTGTGAATCTCACAACCAATTACATATGGTCTGGATGTTCAAAGTCGGATGTCCTTGGTGTAACATATTTAAAATGCTATGGTAAGAATAATTATTATAGTAATTATTATTATTCATTCACTTAGGATCGTAAGAATGATGTACCTTAAACCCCCTATTAAGCCTCTCCTTACAAATAAGCCCCCATCTCTAATATGCCCTCCTTTTTGGAGCAAGAAATTTATTAAGCCCCCCCCCTCTCAGCCTATCAGTACTAGAATTTATGCATTGCTCTTCAAACTGCTTCAGGAAATTTTTTCTTTTCAGGGGATCGGCGTTTTGTGTCAACTCGTGAGAGATGGTGGTACTTAGCAGTGAGTAACTGTAAATCTACTAAGGTGAGGCATGTTTTCATCTTCAATGTGCGCTGCGAAGGGAGCATTCCTACTTGTAAGCAAGCAAGCAGATTATTTGCTGTTAGCTTAATTAAAGTAACCATCGAATAGCCTCCTTGGGAATGTGAGTGAGATAAAAATATTTTAATTTATTATTAATCTTCTGAGAATTAACATAAAGATAATGACAGAACAATCTAACTTTAGTTAGTAAACTGTATTCAGTTTGTCACAAGCATGGGACTACAAGTGTCTTGACTGGATTCAAATCCATGACCTTACGCACACCGGTCAGATGCTCTAACTGATGATCGAGCTACAGGAGACTTGTGTTTCATATGACAAACAGGCTGCATACTGCTAGGATTAATAATGTTAAAAGCGTCAAACACGGTGATAAAGAGTCTGGAAAAGTTGGTACAATACATACAGTATGTACAGTCATGTTTCACGTACTATTTCAAAAACGAGTGCGAGTGTTTCATCACGATTTCCAAACACGAGAAAACAGATGAAAGCACGAGGCCGTAGGCCGAGTGCTTTTATTGTTTTCGAGTGTTTGGAAATCGTGATGAAACACGAAGCACTCGTTTTTGAAATAGCTTCTCAAACAAAAGCTTTAAAAAGAAAGCACTAATTAGTAGTAGTTGACCCGCGTTGTTTTCCAGCTCTTAATTTACGGTTACCAAACGTAAGCTCTGAATAGTAGTAATAATGAAATATTGTTTTGCACTTCTAATTAACCCATTGACGCCTGTACCGGCCAAAACCGGCCAGGCGCAACGACCTCTGAATTACCTATACCGGCCACAACCGGCCAGAAAGAACACGTGTTTACAAATGCACTTTCCCTCCCTCCCTGGAGAGTTTTTGGTTCCCCTATTGTTCTATTGTTTTAGAGGACAAATAAACCAATCAGAATCCACCTTTTGCGCATATTTTTAGAGAACTCTAGGGGCTCTAGAAAGAAGGTTTGTTGTCTTGATCTTGCACGGATCAAATTGAACAAGAAAAGTATGGCGCGCCTTGTATGTCCGGGAGCGAATGTACAAACTTTCAGGGCCTTTTTTTTTCATTATTTAACACGGAAAATTACCTCTTCGAAGCTTGAAATGAAAAGGAGAAACACCAATTAATTTCTAAGTGGCTTCAAAACGAATTATCACCGAGTACAGACTGAATAAACCTTGCTGGAGAAGAATTTATACTCTCCTTCGGCGGCCGGGAATTGCGAAGACATCGAGCGGCCGCTTCAAAACAAATATTCACAGACTAATTATGGATCTTCTCAAGACTTCTAAAAGCGAAATGGTAATGTACTTTATTTCTTTGAATGTGTATGGAATTAGTGGAAGGATTTTTAAAGCGATCGATTGAACAAATGACTGCAAAAGTCATCGCTAAAAGTCCAAAACTTTTGCTTCGCGTAATAAACAACGAATTTGACGGCGAATTGCACACAGCGGCACCAGATTTTTCATAAATATTATTATGCTTTTGGACACGTTTCTCGGCTTCAGTTTGAATGAAAGTTAATATCAAACATAGTTTCTTTCAAGTTTCTATAATTTATTCACCTTTAACGGGGAATTTTAGGTTTTCAAAGAAATGAAATGAACAACAAACTTCTCGCACGCGGTGATATTTGATCTGCGTATTTACGACGATTTCCTCGCCTTTGTTTATTTAAGCTTATTCGCTTCTATTTTCAGGAAATTACCACAGTATTTCAGAAATGAATCCTGAATAGTTTTATTAATCATACCAACGAGAAAAAAGGAGAAATTCTAAGTGTTAAATGCTTTAGTTTCGAAAGTGAAAACGATTTACGCAGCGGTAATTAAAGTTATAACACTCGCAATCAGTAATTTTATCATCTCGAATTACCGCTTTTGACCGCTTTTCTGCGGCAAGAAAATACTTCTTTGCCGTTGAATTAATGAAAGTACAAGTTGACCAAAATAAAACCGACTTTTTACCAGAGTATTTTGTGATATTTGTGTCTTTTGTACAAAGTCTTTGTGCTTTCGCTAGTTTCTAAAATCAATCAAAAATGGCGTGCAGTAGTGAAGAAAATTTTATCGTTGTATTCAAGTTTTGTAATCAGATCAATTTATCAAGGCATTGATGTTTTGTAGTTATAAATTGGTCTTTCAACCTGTCTAGTTGGAATAAAAGTGTACAAAATAAGCTAATTATTTGTCTGTATTTACTGCGCATATGGTTTATTTGTTCAACTCGCACATTTCGCTCAAATCCCGAAAAAGCTCCAGGTAATTCAGGGGTGGCGCGCGCTAAATCTCTAGTAGTCAATGGGTTAACAGTTTCTAAATCCGTTGGGGAAACATGATCATGAAGTCAAATGTAAATGAGTGAAAATTTGTTATTTTGCATTTCGAGCATGATGATAATTTACTTTAATGCCCGACGTCATTCAAGTATCTTGTAGCTCAATGGAAGAGCGTCCGACTTCTGTGCGGAAGGTCACAGGTTCGACTCCAGCTGGTAAAACATGGAATTATTTTTTTCCTGGAAAAATGCTTCCATGATAATTATTTAGTTTAAGTCTAAGTCATATAAATGCCGCAAGAATCTTGATATCCAATAAAATTGGATATGAACATCACTAGTGATGTTCATATGAAGATCACTAGTGATCTTCATCTGTCATTTCATTGGATATCAAGAATCATGCACGTGACAAACGTTCCCGCCACATGGTCTTCACCGGGTATCAAACCTCATACACGTGACGAAATGCGTGTCTTCTCATTGGTTAATTAGCTCATGAATTATTAATGAGTTTGAGAATCCCAGATCCAAACCTTGAGTCAATAAATGTGGTTCTAACTTTTAAGTTTGTGGATGAAACCCTAGTGTGTGACCATTCAAATGAAAGCTAATGGACAGTACTTTCAAGTAGTGCTAATGCTGTTTGTTTTTGACAATTTTGCAAAATGAAATTCACAATTTTCCCTCAGGTTTGAACTTATATAATTAGCACTCTTGGGAGTGAAAGGATTAAGTTCTGTAATATGTTGGAAATGAACTGTATTCAGTTTGTCACAAACGCAAGACTACGAAGAAGAAAATTCTGAGTCCCCGAGAAGAGCTGAAGCCATGACCTGTTATCCCAGCGTAGCATGAAACTAAAATATACTGGAAAATGTCATGTTGATAAATGAAACTTATTATGTCATTTTCAGGGACTGCTATTGACATACAGATTAGAAATGACAAATGGAGATAGTTTTTGGAAAAGGCATTTTTCAGCAGATGAAAGATGTATGTATTTCTAAATCAAGTTCAGTTATGACATTTAGAGATGAACAACATTTAATTTGACATTAATTACCGTAAAAGCAGCTTACTATTAAGCCCCCAGGGGCTTATTTAATTTTAGGCCTCAAGAAGGGGGGGGGGGGGGTGGTGCTTAATAGAGAGGGGGGGGGCTTATTTCAAATCATACATTTTCAAAACTAATTCACATTAATTTTTCAAACTTTACTTATACCACTAACTAAAACAGAACAAGAAATGGGTCATGTCTGACCATCTTACAAATACAACATCATTTATACCATAATTCAATCTATGATAGTTCTTGAAATTAAAGACCGTTTCAATACAAAGTGACTGAAACGCCAGAAAATATTGCTGAAAAAGTCATTTACATCAGTCTGACGGAAAGAGGGTGTGGGGGCAGCTTATTACAAAATCTGACTTCCAAAGAGGGGGGCTTATTAGAGAGGGGCAGCTAAATAGAGCTTTTACGGTAGGCTACCTGTGGGAGGCGCGCGGTGACCTAATGGTTAGCACATTGGATTCCAGATCGAGCAGTCTGGACGGGGTCATTGTGTTGTGTTCTAAGGCATACGTAACTCTCACATTGCCTCTCCACCCAGGGGATGGGGGTTATCGGCCGTGATCAATGGACTAGCATCACATCCAGTGGAGTAGTGATACTCCTATAGTCGCTTCATGCTATGGAAACCGGAGTTACAGTGTTACTGTAGCACCGGCTTGATAAGCCTATAATTCTATTGCAAATCACCTTTAATCAATAATTTTGATGTACATGTATTCTTTGTTTACTGTCGGTGACTGAGATGAAGTTAATTTTTCTTTACATTTTCTTTTCAGTTATTCTTCCAATGAACATAGCTTTTTTTGTTGTATTTATCATTTTGTGGCTTCTTAGTATCTATTCAGCAAGTAAGAAACTTCACTTTACAATTTCTCAATATTATTTGAAGGGAATATTGTCTAGTAAACACGCCCGAGTGCATTGTTGAGTTATATAAACACGCAGGAATGTTTAAGTGGATAGGAGAAGCATGTAGGTGCAGCCAAGTGCTTGTCGCACTTCTTGAATATTCTTAAAATTAATTCCCAAGTGTTTAATATAACTCAACAGTACACAAGGGAAAGTTTGCTATTTCCTTTATAAAATGTTCAAGGATGGGTGCACACAATAGGCTGGCCACATGTATTATAACTCGATAATTAAAAGCATGCATGTGATGTAGGACATGTGCATTTATATCAAAAAAAGCTAATAATGAATTTGAATATTATTTAACAAATAAAGAAGCCAAAACCATGTATTATACTGTCATAAAACACGACGGGAATTTGAGAACACGAGAGAAATTTAGAAAACACGAGCCGCAGGCGAGTGTTTTCTATATTTCTCAAGTGTTCTCAAATTCCCGGAGTGTTTTATGACAGTATAATAATACATGGTTTTGGCTTCTTTATGTGCTTTAAAATATAGATTTACGCGCGCGAAACGATAAAACACGCTTTTCTATGATTTATACTCTGATAAAACATGGTTTTTAACCAATCAGAGCGCGCAAAATTTCAGTCTATATTTTAATGACAGATCATAGCACACACAATTCCTTTAAAATTTATATAATAATTATCGTTAATTTTAATTCCTTTACTTTCTCGTTTGTTGCCATATCGATACATGTACATTGTCAAGCAGATGTGATGAGAATTAAAGACAAAATCATCCACTAGAGGAATTAATGATGTACCAAAAAACTCCTGTGTCACTTTAGTGTCAATTCTAAACTCTATCTAGCCATTTACAATCATTCCTTGTAAGTGCTCTATAGCTTGGAATGATGTATTCTGACTTGTTACTTTTTCTGTGGCTTTAATGATCTTTTAGTATGAATGGTTGAACATTCCAAAATTATTTCAATCTTCATATTCAGTTATTGTTCAAAGTTTTTATTAAAATAATAAAGATTTGGTATTATTATACGACATTTTCGATTGCGAATACACACCAAAAAGAGTGCAAATATGACGCTGCATTACACTCATCTTAGTCCCCCTGACCGATGTGCACTACGGAAAACACTGTTGAAAAGCTTAAATATTTTAGGAAAGGATTATGTCATATAATAAACAATTTATTCAGCAGAAATTTGTGTAATATGGCTGGGCATAAATTTTACTCGTCAATATTTATTTTTTCTCGCCTAAAGGCTCGAAAAAATAAAAACTGACCTGGCCGTATTACACAGGTTTCCTCTGGATAACCTCTTTATATTTCAATTTAATCTATCTTAGTTCTGACTTGATTTTAGTCTTAGTTAGATATTCAATCTATTAATAATGTGTATTGCAGGTGTCCTAGTGTCTAGAAGACTTTTTCACTTTACCTACAAGCTTTATATGGTTTCATTGACCTTTGAAGGTAAGATACATTGTATGGCATTGGCATGTCATGTCATTGCACCTTCCTGTTATCTTTAGTACATATAGTAACACAGCCCCTGCAAGTCAGTCATTCATTTCTTTTGCATTTTCTTTATGAATTATGAGTTTTTGAGTTTATGAGTGATGTTTAAAAGTTCTCCAAATTGCATTCATGAGCCTTTGCACTTAATAACCTCAATATGCACAGATGACAGACTATAGACTATTAAAACTTATGTTTTGCATATTTATGAACTGAGACGAAGTCGAGTCCAGGTCCATAAATATGCAAAAAAAGAAAGAGGACAATATTCCGCCATCTTGACCATACAAGCTTGCTCAAGAAAGGATTAATTTTATTATATGACCAGAAGACAGTTCAATGATTCACGAGACTCGTCAATAATCGTTCTTTTCAACAGATTCTATTATAACTTTGTTTTTGGACTCCATAGATAGAAAGAGACAGAAAATATTTGCCAATGGGTTGTCTCAGAAAATATTTTTTCTTCATGCAAATTACGAACAAATAGCTTTTTGAACCGACGTCAGTAAAAAGTTTTCTTGCGGGAAAACAGCGGGCCATCCCGAGCGATCACGATGGGTTCATCGTGACCACGCAGGTAGCCAATCACAGCACAGGATTTGCTTCATCTTGCCCGCTCATAGAGCCAGCCATATAATAAGGCTAGTTAGTGATGGTTTGCAAATTACAAAGAGCAACAAATTGATCTCATTTACTGTTTTCTTTGTTCAGTTATAAGCTTGATGTTCTACATTATATACTATGTCAAATTTGGAAAGAGTGGTGTTGAAACATATGGACTAATGGTAGTAGGTAATGTATCAATATTTTATTATTATAATAATAATAAAATTCAGTATTGTGCTAAATTAATGTAGATGTTGCATCTGACTAATTTTGGCCAAAGATACAGCCCCAAGAAAATTTAGTGGATAATTTTGCAACAAGATATATTTTTAAAATTATTATTTATACTAACATAGCATTTTAGAGTGCAAATAATATAAGGCCGTAGATACTGTCTCTTAATCTCTCTGACTGTGCGCGCTACGGAAAACACTGTTACAAGCTTAAGCCTAGATTTTATGAAAGAAAAAATGTCATATAATAAAAAGTTATTCAACGGATTAAAGGCTCATAAAAAAACTGAATTATAAAAATACCTGTAGCCGTATTCAGTGGTGGATCCAGACCTGTTTATAAGATGGGGTCCACCCAAAACATTTTCCGACCCTTTGAGCCTTAAATTTGGATGGGGGCCCTAAAAATTCACTAAATCTATATGTGTAATATGTTTAATTGTCATTGCAGGACGTGCTGGTCATTTCATCTCCCATGTTGTATTTCTAATAATGTTAATTTTGATGGCAAAAGGATGGACAGTTACAAGGTATTTAGAGTTCAAACCAGGCAGTGTGAGCTAGTACTTGTATCAAATTTAAGTACAAATTATAACTTACATTAAAGGGACACTGTCCCGGCATATTTGCTCAAAAACTGTTACAAATGCATGAAATGGTCCCTAAATCTATGGAATAAGAACTTTATAAACTCTAACTAAATGATAAAAAGCAATTTCTTCGAGAAATTCCATACTGCAACAACATTTTTGCAAAAAAGATTTCCGAGCCAAATTTGAAACTTTGAAAAACTGACATCGTAACGTTTTTTCAAAAATCCATATGGCAATCCATTTCCATCCTCGCTATCGTTTGTCATCCTCACTTCCTAATGGGTTCCTGTCATTTGTCGAGTGCTATTCTACAGAATTAAACCATTATTGTTCAACTTCCTATGATCTAGATATGTTTCTGAGCTTCCCCAAATCATGCTAAAATCAGGACAGTGTCCCTTTAACATGACAACATGTTGCAACTTGCAAGTGAGAGACGCGGTGGCCTAATGGTTAGCGCGTTGGACTCTGGATCGAGTGGTCCGGGTTCGAGCCCAGGCCTGGGTCATTGTGTTGTGTTCTTGGGCGATACACTTTACTCTCACAGTACCTCTCTCCACCCAGGATTATAAATGGGTACCGGCTCGACAAAATGCTGGGGGGTAACCTGCGATGGACTAGCATCCCATCCAGGGGGAGTAGCAATACTCCTAGTCGCTTCATGCTAAGGAAACCGGGATATTTTTCAGTGTGGGTCAGTTTGGCTCGAGTGCGGCTTTACCTTATGTTGCAACTTCCATGCAACTTGTTTCAAAGCAAAAATATGTACTCTTATACTAAGTAAACTTCAGATAAACTCACATTAATAACTGGTTGAATGATTTGATTGCAGAGGACGTATCAGTTCTTCTGGTCAAATCAAGCTTAGCATCTTTGGTACAGTGTACACAGTGTGTTTTGCCATCCTCTTCTTCTATGAAATTGCTGTAAGTAGAATATTCTAACATGAGTACAGTACTGTGGAACCCTTGCCTTACAACCAATCTGTTACTCCACCTTTCAATAACGTGCGAACTCTGCTCAATCAACTGTTGCATCACAAACCATGCAAGTGCAAAGTAGTTGCTGTGTTAGATATCTGCAGCAAATAGGCTCAAGAGCACTTCTGTTATATCTGAGTGAATTAATTTTATAGTCAAAGCTCTCGTAAGCGACCACCTTGGGAATTCGAAAAAGTGGTCGTACAATGTAACTAGAGCTGGTCTCTTACAAGAATAGGCTGTCGTAAGTGACCACAAGTTGACACAATAGAGGCTGGCCATTTACGATATGTACGAAAGCGAATGTACAGGTCACACATCCACAGAGATTGAAAACTTATTTCTCTTATTCAGATGATTACAAATAATAATTATGTACAATTTCTCATAAATGTGTAGTACAACAAGTGGTTGCTTGCGAGAGCTTAAAAACAAAGGAAAAGACCAGTTGGTAATTCCCAAAAGTGGTTGCAGTTGCTTACGGATGCCGGAAGAGGTTGCTTATGAGAGTCTGTGTGACAATTCAAATGGGGTTTCACAATAGTGGTCTTTACTAGAGCTTGGTCGCTTACGAGAGTGGTCGCAACGAGAGCTTCAACTGTAATTTTTGTCAGTAGGGGCTACTGTAGTCCAACATGTAAACCAATAGGCCATTGTAGGGTAGCTAACAGTAGGGTTTAGTTTGTGGTGTTTGTTTAAAAATTGGTCAATTTATTGTTAAAATTGAAGGTGTTTGATCCTGGCGAAGTCCTATATATCTACGAGAGTCCTGCTGGCATTGGGATCTGTGTCCTGAGAGTCATAGTGAGTATTAAGCTCAAATTAATTAGGGACAGGGCCTCTCACATTTTCCAACATCTAGAACAATCAGAAGAATGTTGTAGATCATGTTCTGCTAAATGTTTAATTTCCAATTTTAGATCATGCCACAACCAAATTCCAGGTTAAGATAAAATTAAAAAAACCCATTTAGCTTTAGTTCATGTATATTTCATGTATATTTTGTCACTTTTGTTATTCATACAGATTAGTATTTGACGGATTTTTCTCATATCTTAAATAATTCAAACCTGTATTAAGCGGACACCCTCAGGGAATGCTCTTATGTCCGCTTAAAACAGGGTGTCCGCTTAAGGACGTTCGCGTCCAATAATTCTTCCCATGTTCAGATTTTTAAAAACTTTTACTGCAGTTAGATAATGCCCAACTCATGTCAAAAAGGCAAAAAAATTGGGAGGTCACCGTGCTCGCATTGAAGACCGTAGTGTTTCTAGAAGCTTTGGTCATGTGAAGCGATATCGGCTTCAATGCTATCAGCAAAAAAAAAGTAAAATGGAGAACTCTAGATAAGATCGATGTGTTGATTTCAACGCAAATAGGCCTATTAAGTAAATGTTTGCAGCTGATGTCATTCCTTTAGGTAAAATTAGCCTTACAGAAGGATACTTGTAAGTCATGCACACCCGCATTCATAGAACAATTTGATCGCAAATAAGTAGAAAAAGCGAAAGAATCAAAACTTTTCACGTTCAGAATTTGTTTGTTTTTTGTTAAAATGGAGAGAATCAGTAAAGGAAGTGATCTATGAAAACAAAAGCAGGGGTCACCGTGCCCAAGAGAGTAAAATCCTCGCCAAGTTATTGAAGCGGCCTCCAGCTCTATATTTGTCCAGTTCCATTCTCAGCGCGCACGTTGGATGCATGACGTGGCGCGCGCATACAGCATGAATAGCATGCGTAGTAAGGATGCGCACTAGCAATGGGCGCGAACGTCCTTAATAGTTATGAGGTATTATTTACAGTAAATAAAGGAACTGATAAATGTTGGGACTTTTCGCTACTGTCCATTTAATACAGGTTTGACTGTACATTATTATTTTGGGTGTATTGTTGAAATCAATCATTTAATTATTGATTTCTAAAATACACTTAAAATATTAGTGTTATAATGTATTTATAAATATTTTTATAAATCTAACTTCAATCCAGTCCATATTATACCAGCTTACTAGATGCTCTGACAGAAATACTTTGATTGATAAATGTGCAGGCATTCTATAAATTACTATTAAATAATGATAATTCATTCATTGATAATAATTATTGTGATTAAATCTTATCATTATGTTAATTATGATAATCATAATTTCAGGCTTGGTTGTGGTTTTGCTATGGGACTTTCTTTACGCTGAAGCACTTTCCAAACAAGTGCAATTTTTATTACCCATTCTGGTTCTTCTACACAATATGGTAAGCTAGTAGTGTGTTATCATTTAGAGTGGTAAAGTGTGACGTCACAAATTTTCAAATTATTTTTATCAAGCCTCAAAATCCCATCATTAGATAAAGATTGCTCAGCCACAAAATTTCAAGTTGTTAACACAAATAGAATTCAGGTCGGAGATGTAGAGGCTCAAAGTTTGGTACCGTCCCATACAAACCTCTCTAATTTTGCACCTGTTCTAAACTGAAGGAACAGATGCAAAATATTATCAACTTTTCACTTTATTTCATGATCAGATCAATCTGTATATTAATTATTATAATAATTATAATAATTAATATACAGATTGATCTGATCATGAAATAAAGTGAAAAGTTGATAATATTTTTAAAATTATTTTAATTGCATTGAAATTTTGAGATCAAAAATTTTAATTAGTTCCAATATGCCAAACCTCCTATAGGTGACCCCCGGGGGGGGGACTTCCATATAAAAGTGACGGGGGTGATCGTCAGAAATTTTGAAAAGAACCCCCAAAAGGTACCAAAATCTTGTTTGGTGGGTGTGGCTCGAATTCATTTTCGCCCCCAAGAGGTACCAATTCTAAGACAAAACTAGTTCCTGTCATATTTCCCCCGAAAAATACCCTAAAATGTACCGGAATAACTCTAACGGTAGACATTTTAGATTTTAATACCCTAAGCGGTACCAAACCACAAATTTTAACCCCTAAAAAGTACAACGATCACCCCCGACACTTTTATATGGAAGTCCCCCCCCCCAGGAGGTGACCATGGGAGGAACGTGCTTTAATAAGACAAAGCTTTGCTCATACACCTGTTTAGTAATTTGACTGCACAATAAAAACTTGGGATCTTGCACAACTGTCACTAAAGCACTGTTACACTGATTTTTCCTGCAACTTGTCTCGCCATTTTGTTGCAACACAAGTTGCATGAAAAATTGCCTGGTGTATTTTACACCCTATGAAATGAATACCGTATGTCTCGCAGCTTTTCATTGCAGCAAGTGTTGTGAGAAGTAGCATCAAGTTCTACTTTTGTAAACTCTTGGTAGTGAAAGGGTTAATAACAAGTCAGACATTCTTCTTCCTCAGGTTTCTTGCTGGGCCAGTTATAGTTATAATTGCAACATTCAAAATACCAAAGTGGGAAAGGTTAGTACATGTAGCAGACTTCATACAAGACATGACCTTGAGCTATTTACTTTGTATAATTTATTATAATATTTTCGCCAATTCAGTCATAGAGCAGGTTATTTTATCATTACTAATAATTTTAAAATGTTGAGATATTTTCATTACATTTACAGTGCGACTACTCCAATCAAGGCCACCCAACAAAATTCTGTGCAAATTAGTAAATGAAAGCTTAGATGTAACAATAGCTTTCCCACAAATTATGGATCTAAGCAAACTGCACACTACACAAGCAATACATTTGTGACCATAAATATTTATATTGTTTTAACACTTAAGACGGATTCCGCTCAACGTTCGAGCAGTAAGTGCAAAAATTAATTACTAAAAAACTACTCGTAGCACGGTAACATTTTGAATACTATTTGAAACATATCACTTTAATTCACTTCTCCAAGTGACCCCGCAATTAAATTCTCAAGCATTCTCGAGAAAATTAATGTTGAACCTTGTAAAAAATGATAAAAACGCACGCCATTTTGTTTTGAACTGACACAAAGCGTCTTTTTAATTAAAATATGTAATGACTTCTCTCGCGGGGTCAGCTTGAGAGCTAATTTATCGATTTATAATTTCTTCTTAACTGTATTCAAAATGTTACCGTGCTATGAGTATTTTTTTGGTAACTTAATTTTTTGCACTTTTTGCTCGAACGTCCAGCAGAAATCGTCTTAAACGTTATTGGTCAATTTGCAGAGGATTTGCTTTATGGGTGGTTGGAGCAGTCACACTATGAAGTTAAATTTTATCCAAAGCTTTTTAGAGAGCAGACTTGATGTTAAAGGAGTTAT
This sequence comes from Desmophyllum pertusum, assembly GCA_029204205.1. Classification (NCBI taxonomy): domain Eukaryota; kingdom Metazoa; phylum Cnidaria; class Anthozoa; order Scleractinia; family Caryophylliidae; genus Desmophyllum; species Desmophyllum pertusum. Next base: position 42,871 of record MU825929.1, on the reverse strand, counting down.
ATCCGTTTTAATCTTCTCCATCCTCAACCATCCTTGTTCCTGTTTGGTTTATTATCACCTCTTCATGGTGTTTAAATTCTACCTTAGTAATTGAAAGGGCCTGGTGTAAAAAGGGCGGTTTGACAATACAAACCTCCCTTTTTACACCAGGCCCAAGTTCAATAATATTATAAACTATTATTTTGAGGCTTTCTTCAATCTGAAGGTGATTTTGCAATTTGCAAAAATTACTTTAAATATTGTGACATAGCTCCTTTAATGAGTGTCAGGAAAAAACAGTTTCCATCGTGGGAGGAGAGGCAGGGGATAGAAGGGAGGGGTAGGAGTGATGGACAATTCAGTAGTAATAATAACAATTAAACTTTATATAGCGCCAAATCCTATTGTCCTAAGGCGCTTTACAATCTACTATTAATACAATAATTATAAAATAAAAATGCAATGCCTAATACAAAAATTACGAATATTATTATTAAAAACTTGGTTAAAAAGAAACGTTTTTAAATTGGATTTAAAAATATTTACAGAGGTACCGTGCCTAATATGGATTGGAAGACAGTTCCATAGTTTGGGTTCACAAACAGAAACGCTCTATCCCCGTATGACTTTAGATTACTTGACGGAACAGATAGCAGACTTTGTAAGGGACGGTTCATTATTTATGGAGATGACCGGGTCGGGAAATAATATATATATTTTGCTTTTTTTTTTAAAGCCCGTCATAAAATCACGCCAGAATTCCAAAGCCCGTCTAGATGCATCCTTAACCCGTTCAATGGAAATAATGAGCTTGACAAAAAATTATAATGCAGTTACAGTGTGAATATTTGCATTTATCTTTTAAATACGGTGTGCTATTAAACTTGTGAAACTGTTCTTCGTCTGATTGTTTGTTTGTAGTTGAAACTTGATCGCTGGGAAACGTGAAATGAAATCTACATCTTTCGTTTCATTTCCTATACGTTCCGGAATTCGGAAGCGACATTTGTTTCTAAATTTTTGCAAAAGTTATATCTAATTAAGCTGTTTGAAAGCGTATATTATAGGTTTTTTGGATTCAAGAATAAATTCAAATGATTGGAAATTTAATTCAATTTATAAAGAGGATGGACGCTTTACTGACGACTTTACTCATAAACAAGCTAATTAACAATTAGATTATTCGCTCTCAATTTCTATTATAACAATAGAGTGTTTCTGTCGAGGAACTATCGGCTGATAGTTGCCCGCGGAAATTTTATGTTCTAAAAAACAAATATTAGCCCGAGAACGAAGTTTCGAGGGCTAATATGCTTAGTTTTTTAGAACATAAAATTTCCAAGGGCAACTATCAGACCGATAGTTCCGAGACAAAAACACTCTATTGTCGTTATTGTTCACCACTAAATTTTCCGTGCGGCGGCCTAAAACTGAAAACCTCATGAATTTATTTATTTCGATTTCTACACGCTTGGAGCTTCAAAAATAGGTTTTGCATTTCAACTTTTGTCTCGTAAATACGTACAAAACTTTAGGTTAAGCTTCGGTATTACTTTTTCAAAAGTTATAAATCGACTGAGTGATTTTTCAGTTCGCATCTAAATGAAGTATGATTTGTATGAAAAATGGCGGCAAAACCTGGCGCGGGTTCCGCCAAGTCAGTTGAATGAAAAGAAAGCAGGACAAAAAGTTTTCTTCGGATTATTTCTTCGCTCAATCTCTTCTAATGATTCATATATTCTGGAAAATTGTGCAAATGATTTAGCACAAAATGGAAAGAATCTGAAATAATTGTGGAGCTGAACATTATATTCATTTTTACAAGTCAAACGGACAACTGAATGGAGTCGAAGGTTTCACTGCGGGCAAACGCTTGACGAACTGCTGTATTTAAGCTTTGTAAACCGATATTTATTGTGCTGATTCAAGCTGGAATTGACAAGCCTCTTGGAAACACAAGGTAACAATACCGAATAGGCTAAGCTTAAACTTGTGGTGTAAACAGGCTGTCATTTTTTGGACGAATTTGTGTCGGTTTACCGATCTTTCCGTAAATTGTTTAGTGCACTTTCATTCGCATTTGTTGTACATTTACAGGAATTTGCCATTAAATATTTCGTTCCAAACTTCGTGCATGCCCATATGTTATGAAAGATTGGATAGAGAGTAAATTCTCGCTATTTTTTTTTAATTTATTCTTTCAACTGTTTAGCTCAAAACTGCACAAAACGGTTGTTTTTCGCTCAGGCGGGCACTATCGATCCGGGGTTTTTTGCCCGACGGGCACTATTACCTGACAGTGTCTCTCCGCGGATGAACACTATCACGTCACGTGTTCGATTTAAGCCAATCAGAATCAAAGAAAATTTAGTGGTGAACTATAAGATATGATAGTTGATGAGGCCACACTGCACACTAATGGCTGATAGTGTACGAGTAGCTCAGGCCAATCAGATTGTCTCATTTGCATTAGTATACTAGTAGATTTTTACTAATTAAACATAGTGTCTGCGTGAATATGCCGCGTGTTCTTGTCAATAAAATCATACCGTATTTTTTATTTTTTTCAGTGGCAACTTAAGTTCCCAAAGTTTAAGCGAAACATGATAAAAATGGTTATAGCTATCGTCATGAGGTATAAATGGGCTCTTGCTATCGTGTAGGGCCGTAATCAAATTAATCTATTCTTAGATATTTGCATTTGGATTTCGCTGTGTCTGGCCAGCCGTAGGGCTCGAAATTCATCTTATCACTGACGTTACATTTTAATAACACGATAATTGACACTAGATTGCTGGAATATATTTTTGTATTCTATGTAATAACATATTTAAATCACGGCAGACCGGACGAAAACATCAAGTTGCTGTTTTTTCTCGTATTACAAATTAGAAATAAACAATTAATTTCAAAGCGAACTGAACAGCAAATCATCTACACATCTTCAATTTAATATCAAGATCAGCACAATGTATTTGAACATTATTCGAAACAATTCTGTACATTTTTGCACGATCTGATAAATTCTTTCTCAACGTTGTTGACGATGACATGAAATTCAATCTGGGGTAGAAATTAATCACGCGCTGGCAACCATGAAAAAGAGCAAACCGATAGATGACTCCTTCGCTTCACAGGCCGCAGAAATGTAAAAATATCCTTTACATTTTATCAAGCTAAGATTGTAAAAGGCTTTGAATTATGTTTTAATCAAAATGTTCTTAAATGTATTTATTTATATCAAAGAAGAAGCATATCGCAACATTGGAAATGACAATTCAAATTCATTATTCGCCCGCTTGATGAAACAGCAAATTATTAAACTATCTGTAATCTTAAACTGTCAACATTTGTTTCCATGTTTTTAGTATTTTACTTGTAGATCAAAGTGCTTAAGAACCATGCATTAATTATAAACAAACTACATATAAATTTCCAAATAAAAGTCACATGTGTCACGCATTATAAAAATATACGGCCCAATGGGCCGGCGAAAATATTTGACGTTATTGGGCATTATTTTGGTGACTAAAATACTTGTGCTGGCAGGTTTTTCCTGAAAGTCGAGCCCTGTTTCGTTTATTAAACGTTGTACAGTGTATGACATTTTCAAACCCCGGTCATTTTGGCAAAAAAAAAAAACTCAAAGCAAAAAATTTCTATGGCCCGGTCACTTTTTACCGACCCAGTCAACCCCATAAATAATGAACCGTCCTTAAGACAAGTTGGTTTATAAAATATTCATGGTCATAATAAAACATTTATGGATGATTTATTTTTGTTTTCAGAGCTCAAATTGTCAATGGAATTGATTGGTCAATCTCAATTATTGCGCACTTTGTTTTCATGGTAAGTGATCAATCGATTAATCTTTCATTGAGGAGTGTATAATTACAACACTTTGCATAAATAAATTGTTGATTTTTAAATATATAATTTCATATTTTGTTTGATCAAGAAGCTGTATATGTAACTGGCGCATATAGCGCCTGCTATGGCAGGCCATGCATGTTACGAAATGTTTGGTGGGGGTATTTTTGGGTCACTCTCGAAACAGTATCCTATTTCTGACCAAAATATGTGATTTTCCATACCATATTTCAGACCTCTAAAATTAGTCCTAAATGTCATGGTCTGATACATGATCTTATAGCTACCCTGGGATGGCTTTTATTTGCATAAACATTTGATAAGGGCTTCCAATTCCCCAATGTTAAGCAATTCCAGACCACACTGTGCACAAACCGAGGTATTATTTATTTATTATTATTTACACACATACCTTGTAGCTTAAGGGAGTACCCCTAGAGTGTCGGGTTGTTAGAGGTGCATTCATGCAATTTACTAAATTGTCAGAAGTTTTTAACAATACCATTTAATTTGTTGAGTGACAGTTGGCCAATCTTTTGAGTTTTTTTTACTTGAGTACCTTCCTTCTTTTTAGAACACCGAGCAAAGCTACATGTAATAGAGGATTGCCCAATCTTGCTTCCTAACGCTGAAACTGACAACTTTTAATTACATGTATCTATTTGATACTTTCACAGGTAATAACCAGACCTTCTGCGGCAAATGTAAATTTCCCATTTCACATGAGAACCAATCAGAGTAAGACCGTAACATCAGTATTAATAATCATTAGTAATAAATTATTATTAATCAGGTAATTATTATTTTTAGGTATCAATACTTTAATTTTGCTACAAACATTATGGTGTGTGTTCAAAAGAGTTTTTATCGGCTTATTCATTAAAGGCATTAAAAAAATAGAATAAATATTAAAGGAACCCTAGTCCATCCCATATGCACTGATGCGCGCCACAGACGGCGAAATTCGTCCATTATTCGATGCCTCGCAGAATGATTAAGAAGTTTTTATAGTTCGAAACCGAGAGTCTTTCTCATCGTGACGAGTCGAGTAATTGGAAGTCTGTTACTGGTTATCAATAGCCTTGTGTAATTATTCGTGTATCAATTTGAACGATTTTTTTCTAAGTTTTGTCTTGATCAATTCGCTAAAGATTTGTGAAATCGAAAAGTTATGCTATATTCATTGCCTCACGAATTTCCAAAGCGTGGACGGCCGAAGGCTCCAGGACAGAAAGAAGAAAATTATTCTTCGCGAGTCGATATGCGACCTTTGGAATGCGAGGAAATAAGCCCGGTATAGCATTGGTATTGGCAGGGGTTAGACTCATATTAGCCAGTTTGCCCGAGTTGTTGTAGCGCCAAGAAGCAGACGTTTGTCCGAGATGCTCAAATCGAGACACAAATACACATGACGGCCTTTCGTCTTCTGCCTGTCCTTCTTCCGGACTGCACGTATTGTTTGCAGAGAACAAAATCTGTGATAATTAAACACATGCCAGAGACCGAAAATACAAATGAAAGATTTATTCTTCCGATACAGAAGTATGAAGTGAAAAATTTAGATGAAGAGAAAGACTCGCCACGTGCAGTCCAGCGGAAGGAACGACAACATTTTGTTCCGGTTGATTCCTCGCTCTGCCGCGGGCATTTCATTCCGTCTGGTGCGAACATTTTGCGCACATGTGCGAGTCCGTAAAATTTAATGTTTCACGGGTTACCTGAAAGGATCAATTTCAGTTTTCTACATCTAATTGTCGACGTCCGGCATCTGTACACGTTTTCTTCCTGTAAAAACTGCATCATGCAGGTCATTGCACGTCAATTTCTCGCGTCTGACCTTGTCACGGCTATTTTCTTACTGATGAGGTTCACCCGCCAACGTGTAATGTAATACCGGAATTCCAGTATGTCAACAAAAACAAAGGAGTGGCTGACTAGGGTTCCTTTAAGTATGACTGCACCTTTCAATAACATATTGGCTAACTCTGAAGTTAAAACAGTTACTCAACCATCTGGTTTGCCTTTTACATTGTCCCTCAATCACCTTATCGAGATGTCTGCTAGGAGTACCGTAAGGTTTACTTCAAGGAGTTCAAAAGGTCACATTCCTTGTCCCAGGGCTGTGATTGGTGGATTTTGATCCTATTTTTGTTTCAGTTTTTACTTTTTAAACGAGGTCTGTTGGTTGTCTATGGTAATGTGATTGGATGGCAGACAGACAGTGTAAAATGCAATCATTAGGACGTTGGGGTTTGAACTTCAGAGTTTCCCTGTGTTTAATACTGAAAGGTGCAGCTAAAACGTGTTGTCAAAAAACAGTGTGCCCTGGTAGTTAAATAAAGGTGGATATTATAGAATGATTTCTTCAATGTTTCATCGTTCTGCGCAATAAAAAATTACTTTTTAGATTGGCATTCCAAGGAGGCGTCGCCCTCACAGACATGGCAGAAAAGATGGATTGGCATACTACACTGCCTCTCGCCCCCCAATGCACCGCCCCCCTACTACTCCCAGGAAAGCAGGTCGGCTTCAACAGATATCACCTCCATGTTTTGTGGGCAGTGGAGTGGCGCAATAACAACAAGGTACTGTATAAATATCTACTAATAGTGAAGACCGAGTCTACAATAAATACTAACACAAGAGTGTGTTCATCCATTTTAAAACAACGAGTAGTTTTTGATTAAATAGTAATGAATGCCATTAATTATTGGCCTCAATTTTGGCAGGAAAATTTCATAGACTGTTAATTTAGTAATTATAATTATTTTGCATGTGAAATTTACTAATTTCGTCCCCGATGCAAGCTAGGCTCTCAATTACTTACAAATTCAGTCAAAAATCCCAGGCCCGCCAAAAATTTCTTATTTAAAAAGAACTGGCTAAGTTTTCATTCTTCGTTTACAAAGCTAATAACAAGTTAGGACCGTATTCATAAAATGGCTGCCGATTTATTATTCTTTTTTATGTATGTTATAACGGAGGAAGGTCACTCCAGAAATCGCACTTCTTTTTCCCCTGCCGCTTAACCATTAAAAAGTATATATGAATGATGAATTACTGACGGACGTGGATTTGAAGTTCCAAAGACCGCTCGCTACCTAACCTTCGCGGAAAGTTTTGCCTTCAAAGTATCGAAAAATTCGGAATTGACCCGCCGCGCATTTTTGAAGACGTACTCAGCAAACCTGGCCGCATAAAAATAATCGCACATTTAGTTGACGTCGAATATAGTCCAACCTGAAATTGGCGGGAAGCTGCTGTGTAAATAAAGTTATTTTTAAAAAAAATTTTAAATAAAAACGTGCCTATTCAAGCAGTTAGAATGCGACGAGTTGCAGCGTTTTGCTGTTTTGGTGTGTCCTTACTCCCCCCCCGGTGCCGAAAAATGAAAAACAAAGCACAGGTAGCGTTCGATGTTTCGAGAAAGTTCGCTACCAGCCGAGACCAATGCCGGCCGTCTTGTGCAGCTGGCCAAACTGGGTTGTAACAGATCCCAAAAAGCTGATAAGGAAGAGAAATTATATTTCATCGTTTGCTCGTTAACCGCCCGCGGACCTGTGCCACTCGACCTCCTAAAATTAGATTATTGTCCTCGAAAGTTCAGACGAAGCAGGAATCAGTTCTACTTTTGCGAAGCGATCGGCTGACAAACGCACCGCCATTTCGGTGTTACACTAAGCAAACGCTTCTTTCAATTTTGTCTCGCGAACGGCTTAACAAAATTGCGAGACAAGTTGCACGAAATATTTTTTAGTGTCACAGCGCCTTCATTAAATTTGAATCATTAACGGTAATACTGATCAAACTAACCTCTTGTCATTCTTTCTATGGCTTTTGCTTCTTTCGCTAGTGAACCGACTTTTCCCGTGTTTAAAAATTGTCCGGAACAGCAATCAGGTTTCTGCTGTTCTTTTTATAGTGTTTACCAGTATTAAAGATGTTTATCTGACTTAAATATCAATCTCAAAGCAGTCAATCCGTAAAGTGGTCGGAAGAAACATAAATGTTTATCGGGTTTTGGCAAGTAATTCGTCTTATCGCGAGTTAACTAGCCATTTCTTGGCAAGATCTCTTCAATTAACGGCAAACGATGAAATTATAATTCCTCTTCTATCGCTTTTTTGGGCGATCTGTTACAACAGTTTGGCGGCTGCACAAGAGGCCGCATTGTGGACTCGAAACAATCGAACGAAGGAAGCACCAAAACAGCAACTATGTTTAAATCACACAGACGCTTCCCGCCAATTTAGGTTGGACTATTATTTGCCGTCAGCGATTATGCAGGCCAGGTTGGCTGAGTAGTCTTCAAAATGGCGGCCTGGCCTTGATTCGAATTTTTTTCGACACTTTTGAAGGCAATATTCCCGAGGTTACGAGGGTTCTTTGGAACTTCAAACTAGCGGTCAGTAATTCATCTTCCTATATACTTTTTTAATGGTAGTGAGAAAAAATGGCCGCTTTCTGGAGTGACCTTCTCCTTTAATTTATCTCCTAAGAAAGGCCTCGTTGTAGAGTAGAAATTCCTTATGGTATTAAAATCTATGCTAATCATCCAAACCTGTCGCTGGTATAATTTCCTTTGTTATAAATTGATGAATTTGAGAAAACTATAGGTAATGTTTTTATTTTGTGGCAATGTTTTTTTTTTATAGAATTTAAGGCTTAAGTGCCAGCACACGCTTGGTAACTGACTTGTTATTATTTAACATTTCAGCCACAATATTCATCCCCAAACGGAATGCAAATGAATGGAGCGATGAATGGTATACGATGATGACAACTAATCAATCAGTTTCATAGCCAACATGATCACTTGAAACAAGTTTGGTTTATTTTCAAGCTGTAATGGGACTAAGGTTGTTTGGGTGGGGGGGTAGAAACACACCCTGCAAAGTAATAGACAGTAATAAGGGTGGCAGCAACACACCCCGCAAGTAATGGATGAGCCAAAGGGTGTGACTCATGCCACACCCAGCTAGTAACTAAAACCTAAGGTGGGATAAGGGTCCCACCCATATAACGCATACTGGTAATTTACATGCAGTTCGCATCTTATCATTCTTCATTAATATTTTGTATTTCATTCAATATTAAGTTTATCTTTTTTGTACAGGCAACACTTACATTTGTTTAGTTTGGTCGTTTGGAAATCAATATAAAAGCAGTAAAGGCTAAAATCGTTAAACTTTTAAAATACAGTAAACACCCGCTTATAAGAACCTACATTTTTACAAGTCAGCCTGAATAGGTCCTTATATATCGGGTGTTTTTTAGTTGGAAATCAGGCTGTTTAGGTTCTTAATTAGGTCTTATTAATTCAGGGTTTAAACTGTTTGCTACTGTTTAGAATAGTACTTTAATCCCATTATTTCAGTTGTGTCACAGAAACTACTAAATCATACAAAATCCAGGGAAATATAATACATTTTCCACAGTTTATTTACGATGTTGAAAGTTCTAAATGTCCTACAATGCTCAGCGCTAAAATATTTTTTGACCCAAATCTTACAAATAATACCTATTTCAAATGTCAGGCTGAATGGGTTCTTATATAATGGGGGTCTAATTTCCAAATTTCAGCTGTAGGTTCTTAATCCACTAGGTTCTTATAAGCGGGTGTTTACTGTAAAGTACATGTAAAATGGTGTTAAAAATGAACATTTTTGAGTATAAAGTCAACACCATCTTCAGTTGGCTTTTATATTGAAAGTGTTCATTTTTAATTTAAATTTTACAATTTTTACTATATTTTTCAGGGAATAGTAAATGCGCCCGAGCGCATTGTTAAGTTATAGTAATAATAATAATTAATATTATTATAAGGACACAGGAATTTTTAAGAACACAAGAGAAGTGCCTACAGAAGCACAAGGCGTAGCTGAGCCCGAGCTTGCACTTCTCTCAGCTTGCAATTCCAAAGTGCTAACTCAAACAATGCACAGAGGGCAAGTTTACAATTTTCTTTATAGAATGTTTATGGAATTGGACATGCACCCTCAACTTGTGACGTAGGCCGTGTGCATTATAACTCGATAAAGCACATGCGTTAAGTATATGGCATGTGCTTTGTTGAGTTACAATGAACTTGAAATTGACCAACCATAGTGCACATTATAGGGCCAAAATTTTATAATAAAGTTTTTAGCCTTTACTGTTTATGTTTGCATCAAAAACATTTGATTTGCCATTTGTGCATTTCATAAGTTAAAATATTATTAAATTATATTAGGTGTTTTGCAACTGTGCATTTATAAAGATGGTGGATCACCAGGTGTTATTTATGTATAGTAATTTATGTATAATAATTACAGGCCTTATGCCTCACTAGGGGTGAAGAGGATGAATGAATCAGTTATTCTACCATAAGTTATTTTTTTATAGTAAGTTGTAAAAATGTGTACATGTATCAAGCACAGCATTCTATACTCTTGTTACTTGCTGACATAAGCAGATTAAAATGGGAATTTCATAACAGTATATAATAGTCATAGCAAAGGGATTATAATGTTTGCATTTGCAGCTCTCCCTTATCTCTTACATGTAGATAAAAAAAGAACAGATCACTAATTTTTTATACCCAATGTACAACGTAATACTGTACGCGGTAGTTTGGTTGTAATATGTCAGGAATTCTTAAAGACCTTTTTTTTTTTTTATTTAAAAAAAATTTAGCTCAATTCTGTAAGGAAATACGCTGGTCCTTAGTAGGATCAATGTTTTATACTATAAATAATATAATTGTGCCTAATATATTATTAAATATTAAGTAATCAAGAACGTCTCAGTTTTAGTCTAAAAATGATAATGCCAAAATGCATCAGAATTTTTTCTTACAAAGACATTTCAATGAATTCTGTTTGCAGCAACGTGGTGGCACCAGTCCCCATTAGCCAAGAAGATGTTTCTATACAGAAAATTCTTTGAGAATACCCAGGGCCCGGTTGTTTCAACAGGGTGGAAATAACGTTTTCCACCGGATAAATCACTATCCAGTGGATAAGTGCTAACAAAAAAAACTGCGCTGTCCAGCGGATAGTGATTTATCCGGTGGATAGCGTTATCCACCCTTCGAACAACCGGGCCCAGATAATCTAAAGTTTGAAACAAGTATTGATCCAGCCAAAGTTTATGAGAACTTGACCCAAGCAACCTGATGTGAAGTAATGTTTTACAGCAAGGGCCCAGAAGTGTGACCACTGTTAATTACATGTAATTCACATTCCTTTGTGCACGCATACTATCCAATCTAAAGCTGAGAATAGTTATACTCTGCCTCTGATTGGATAGTCGGCATGCACAAACGGATGTGAATTAATATTAAAAGTGGTCACACTTTTGGGCTTCTTGCTGTAACACAACCTTACCTACTATTTAAAAAATAGCCATGATACAATATGACAAGCATAATATATATTATCTATCTAGATCATTATTTAATCTCTTCATATAAAAGAGGTTGCTTGGATCAATCTTTTCGTTTATAAATTATTATTAACGAATATAAATTTACCTTTCAAACATGTGAATAAATTTGCCTAATGTTTAAGGTAATTCCATCGAAGTAAAAGTTGCACTAGAAAGTTTCTGAAAGTTTCTCTAGTTGAACATTGCGATGTAATATTTCAAAATATAGAATAAAAAGAATAGGTTACCAGCCCCGCTGAAAGAGATATAATCAACTAAAAATTACCTCATAATTCCTTACCAAAATCAACCAAAAACACGTATTTTTCACATTTCCATGAGTGAGTGATTATTAATTTTTCTGTACGGAGAATTGGTCTATACTCCTTGTATAGAAATAAGATGATTATTAGACTTAATTATGCGGGGGGAAAACTGATAGGTCACCATACTCGTTTACGAGAAATGATTTTACCTCTCTGGTGAGGCATAACCATAATAAAAAAAAGCCTGCCATTTTTTAATGTGTGCGCGGTAATTAGCGCACAATTATGTGTAGAAAAGATGTGCAGTGCAATACTGAAGAATGACCTCAACTTCACATTGAACAATATTTTAATAAGTATAGGAAATCGTATGAACGCGAGTGGCAATTCATGATTTATGGCACGAGTGATGTTTTGAAAGTTTCTCAAAATTGCACGAGCCTTTAGGCGAGTGCAATTTTTGAGAACTTTCAAAACATCACGAGTGACCATAAATCACTAATTGCACAACGAGCAGTTCATACGATTTTTTGTTTATAATATTCTCAACAAAATTTTGCTGCGGCCATCACGCTAGCGCTACTCTGCACACGAAACGCTTCACTAGTTTCCAAAGTGCTCACATGTTTTATTTTGAACGCGCAGGCAAACCAAGCGTGAACTTTTTGAATGAATTACAGTACTATAGTTTAGAAAACAATTAACCCATTAACTTGAAAGCTTATTTCAAATGCCATTAAGCGGCAAAAACGTCTCTTCTTGGTCCGGTACCGTTTATCGCAATTCCGTATTGCACTCTATAACCTATTTATGCATTCGTCATTGACGCAATCCCAGATAGCTCGCATATTTTGTATGGATAGTATATTATGAAATAATTAGAATTCACTGAATAGATGAGACATGAATTGTCGGGAAGAGTGTTACAGTAATATCATAATAAACAGAGTGTGGAGATTTGAGTCTAATCCATGTACAGTGAGTATTACATCGTAGCGTACAATTTCCTAAAGTGTATTATTATCCATGAATATGTGTCCCGGCTCTGTGTATTATTTAGTAGTGTGCGATAGTAAAGCGTATATTTCCTGAAAAATAGGTCATTTTTATTCAGTTCTCTGAATAGGTGAATCGTGTAATCATTGTGTGTGTTCTTTTTGCACTGACATTAACAGTGCCTATTAGCTTTTCTCATGCGCAGGAGTGGATAATTATGTGATTATAGGACGGGAGTAATGCGTTTTTAAGTTACGTGCGTGACCTGCCAAAAATGCTCTAGGGGGCGATATAACTAGCAGATATTGTGTGGCTAATATGTCCTACTGCAAGTTGAAGTAACAATTACTTTGCTTTTTTTTTGCATGTCTATAAATCTAAACATTTAATAATATATTGCTTTCCATTCACGCAGACCATATCACATAACAGCCACGGAGGAAAAACTTTGCTAAAGTGGTTACCGTCAATGACCCGGGGACTATGGTTGTCATCGAAGTGAAAAACCCAATTTTACAATCCCAGGCTCAAGGCTCGTGCCGTCGAGTTCAAACAATGGGCTTCCAATTCGCTTGGTGAGTTGTCTTTATAAAAATCTAAGAATTGGTTTATTCGGTATATTTCAATATAGCAGGATATATTTTAATAGTGAAATGTCAAGTGCGGTGTATAAAATTTTTTTTGTACCTCGAAAACAAACCTTCGTAGTCACTTAGTTTGCCATCATAGTAGGATGGTGATGTACTCTCTTGCCATACGCATGCGTAATGTTTTTCATCTGTGCTACACATAACAGTAATATATACAATTCAACCTTTTCACTCTTATCCACTGCCCATCATGCCTGGTGGCACATGGGGCAGCAAACAAAATGTAATGTTAAGTGTTACATGGTGATTGATTGCAAAATTTCAACCAAGATTTTAACCAATGGCCACGCTTGTTACACCTGTGTGTGAAATGTGGCTCATTCGCATACTGTGTAAAAACTAAAATCTTAATTTAAGATGTTTTGTCTTACTACACCGGCACAAAAACAATAACTGAAACAATTATCGGGTATGTCAGCTATTGTTCTGGTGGGTAAGACCATTAAATTAAGATTTTTAGTTTTAACGGAGTTTGTCATGGGGGTTAATTTAAACAGCTTGGCAGAGCTTCAGATTTAGTTTCTCATATATAGGACCAATTATAAAAATAACTGCAAACAATCAATAAACGTTCCATGTTTCAAACTGGAAAATATTGTATATTTAAACTAAATATGTAATGATATTGGAAATAATTTTTTATCACAAAAAATGTAATGTAAAGTAATGCTCAATTATGCACCAGTTCGTTTAATAAAGTGAGTAAAACTACTGCTTGGGTCAATTTCATTTAGCTGAAGCAAAAATGTATGGCTTAAAGCCGCGAAATTGGAGTGAAAATACCTAAAAACTTGCTGGTAAACTTACCATCCCCTTATTCTTGATTCAAACAAATTCTGGTTCTAATTTCTGGTTCAAATTCTAATTGGTTTATCGTGCTGGACTCTGGATCGAGCGGTCTGCCGAGCCCTGGTCTGGGTCATTGTGTTTGTGTTCTTGGGAAAGGACAACTTTACTCTCCACCAGTGCCTCTCTCCACCCAGGAGTTATAAATGGGTACCAGTGACAAAATTTTTTTTTTTTGGGGGGGGGTAAACCTGCGATGGACTAGCATCCATCCAGGGGGAGAGTAGTCCGGCTTCATGCTAAGGAAACCAGGATAAGCTCCAGCAGTGTGGTCAGTTTGGCCCGAGTGCGAAGATTCCAGTCCATCCCCTTGTAATCCCCAACTTCCCCCTGGTCTGGCCAGGGTCTACCCCTGGGGCAAGCCCACATATTAATTACAGGATACTAAATTGCTTAAATACAAGAATTTTTTTTATTTTATCAACAAAAGGTCGTCATCAGACTACTGTCATCAAGTCCCCTGAATCAAAAAGAATCCCTAGCTCCACCCCTCTCGTATAAGAGGAATTTTTTCTGACTAAGAAAACGTGATCAAAGGGTTCTTTGACTCAACATTCCCCATCCCTGGGGACAATTTCTTAGTTTTTGCTCCACTCCCGGCCTGGAGGTCTAACCCTTGGGGAAAGCTGATGATGTTCCACAAGCCCCCTTCCCCCACCCCCATCTGGAAAAATAGGCGCATCAAAACAGCATTTTGAACAAAATAGGCCGGGGTTGTGATTGGAATTTTATGGTATACCCCTACAATTTTTTCCCGGTGATTTGAGCATGCACGAGCTTCCGTCAGGCTTTGCACAACGTTTTCTCTGACCATACTTCAAAAGAGCAAATAAACAGACCTAAACAACGTACTGGCGCTTGTCGATGATCGATTTTTATAGGCTCTGTTTGTGAGAAATTGTATGTCTTTTAGCTTTAGCCTTATAGCATGTATCAGAGCATGTAAGGTAATAAGAAATTCTAATTTATAGCTTACGGGAAAGAGTGAGAAAATAGCAAATGCGTGTGGGCTCACCTGAATTTCCATTGTAAACAATTTTACGTATCACATTTTGTCCCAACGCCAACGGCTGTGGTCTCCAAACGGCGACCTGTAGATGTGGAAATAAGCCAAGACCTCGCTTTTTTTTCTCTTATTTCAATATATTTGTCGTCAATTTAAAACATTTTCTTTTCGCAAATTAACTTCAAAATACCTTATTTTTGTGATAATTGTGGCCTTACCGATTTCAACCATTCCGAGAAAAAGAAATGAAACAAGGTCAATTTATTGTTTCTTTTCAAGGACGTTGCCCCACTCGAATTTCCCGCCACTGGGTGAATTAAGAGAATTTCTGAACTGATCAACAGTTGTAGCTTCTTATCGCGGCGAGAAAATTCAATAACGGGAGTAATTTAAGCTGTTGTATTAAAACCTTGCCGTTTTCTTAAGATTTTAGAATAAAACGTTTGCTGTATTTTTCGGCTGAAAATTTGATAAATATTTCCAAAACATTCGTGTAACATCCCAGATCTAAGTCTGAACTCTCAACACGCAGCTTTGGGAACCTCGCTCAATAAGCGAAAGAGCTTGACCCGCCATTTCAACTGAAGCATTGGGGGAGCAAAGAGGAGGCCAATTTGTGGGAATTATTTCATCTTTTTAGGCGCCCTTTTAGGCAGTTATCTTCGAAACTTGCTCGGAGAAATGGCCTGTTTCGCAAATTTGCTACTCTGACAAAATACTCAGACGACAAGTTCGAGTACAGGTAAGGCAAGATCATGGTCATCAATAATACGCTTTATGTTTCATGCTTACGATCATTCAGAATCGAACAGAAAGTTTTACACAAACGTTTTTATAGGCCTTTAATGGCACTTGTAGGTTATCATGAAGATCTAGATGCACGTCACAATAATTATTTTTATTTTTTTGGACATTTTCTGTAGCCTATCATCGGAGTACAAGGATTAGAGCAGCATCCCTGTAGAATCTATCATGGAGTTTTGTGTTAAATTATAAGCTTAACTTGTCACTTTTATTTCACACTATTGACACAAGGAAATGTAAAGCTTAATGTTTTTGAGCTGGATTTCAATGCTTGATAGCCCTTTGCAGAACCCATCATAAAAAATAGGGTTGTAGTACAAAATGGAAAGAATGCAAAAGAGCGTGATGAAATTAGCAAGGTTGCCAGTGAGACCACTGAGGAAGTAAACTATTTGGCAGACTGTCAGCCAACTGTGTGATTTGTTGATTGACAGCTACATGTACATGTACAAGTAAGGCTTATGTAAATGTGGAGTAATTTATAAGCTGAGCCCTGACAAAGTGAGTTCAGTTTGTAATAAGTAATTCAGTGGCCGGAAACCGACCTGTGTATATAAGGTGGGCCACAGGTCCCGAAAAATTTTCCGACCACCTGTTGGATACTCTACCAATGAGCTACATGTACAGGAGACTCGTGGGATATACTAACCTTTTCTTTGTTCCCATATATATTGTCTTTTTTTCTTCGTTAAGGCATGTGATTCCTTCCCAAAGAGTTTAGCAGAACTAGTTCCCAGGAGTCACCTGATGACGGAAAGTGAGTGGCGCAACCTTGGAGTGCAACAATCTCCAGGCTGGACACACTATTTGATTCATGAACCTGGTAAAGGTCTTCCAGGTCAAAAAGCGTTAACTAGGAAAAATATCACAAATTTGATCAAATCAAAGAAAGTGGGGGTGAATGGATATAATCTTTGGTTTTAATCCGCAGGTAATAAAGTAGAAAAGTATTCCTTGAACTAAAAGCCGTTTCTTTATTGAAAAATCTCAGCACAGCTTCATGTGAAATAGCCAGGGAACAAAATAAATTAATATTGAAATAGCCGAGTAACGGTACGGCGTCCTGGCTCTAACAAAAACCCTGATTCTGGGTATAAGATTGAGGAGGATGAATGTTAAAAATATTATTCAACCAATTTTTGGGTGCTAAATAGTTTGCAACTCGTTGACAATTATTGTCAACGAGTTGCAAACTATTTAGCATCAAAATGTCCTAAATGTCCTCTCAAACTCAGCAGCGCTTTTCCAGTTTGTCAGGCAAGTCTTCTTGAGTGCACTTCCAAATATGGGCAACTTACATATATTTAACCAATTATCCTGCGAAATCGCACAGGAATTTCGCCTGATACTTAGCTGACGAGGTCGTAGGCTGCCGTAGACCGAGTTGGCTAAAAATCAGGCGATATTTCGCAAGATTGAGCAGGATAATTGTTTTTATTATTTCAACAAATTAATAACACAAAACTAAAAAAAATACTCTTCCACTTTTATTTCAAGAACTAACTTGAACATTTTACCGTAATGTGCGCATACAAACTTACATATAATCGGCAGGATATCTATTGAGTACGGTCGACAGATTATTGAGTGCATCATGACCATATTTGGACAGTTACAATTTGTATAGGAAATCGTATGAACGCGAGTGCAATTCGTGATTTATGGGCACAAGTGATGTTTTGAAAGTTCTCAACATTGCACGAGCCTTTAGGCGAGTGCAATTTGAGAACTTTCAAAACATCACGAGTGACCATAAATCACTAATTACACGAGCAGTTCATACAATTTTTTGTTTATAATATTCTCAACAACATTTTGCTGCGGTCATCACGCTACTCCAGGGTTCAAAATAAAATCACAGCTTTTAGCTTGAATTTGTCAGGCTTTTTTTGTCAAGGCTCTTGTTTTTCGCGGCTGTCAATAGTTGAATTGAGCACGTATGTATTTGAACTTTTTTTCACTTTCCGCGATTTGCTTTATGTGTACTGCTACACTAATTTAACGGGAATCTGCCAAGAAACCCGTTGCCTAGCACGTTGACCAAATGCTTCCTGAATTGGAATTGTCACTTTCTTCCCTTGAGAACATAGAAATTATAAACTGATTTTAAAAACATTTCGCACATATCGCATTGCTTTGAACTGCTAAAACAATGTCAGCGTCAGAATCTTCATTTTAATTAACGGTGTTTCGTCTCACACCGCAAACAAAGCAATCGTGAACGGGCTCCTCTTTTTTATGTTTTTGTTCAAGCGTAAAATACCGTCACGCTTCTTCACATCACAAACATGGGAAATCCGTTCTGGCGAGCAATATGAATACAAAACTGACTTTAATGTTGAACGAGTGAATAAGTGTTAACAACCGGCACTAAACAAGTTTTTTGTGCAAAATAAATATTGATTACATGTGCAGAAACATAAAGTCGGTTAAGCAACGGTTTGTCTAGACAAACTTGCATGTTTACGTTTCAACACGTTTGACTTGAACAAACGCGTAAAATAGTTCGTCGTTCACGGTGAACAAGAATTCTCCATTTCAACTTTTGCAGCACGCTTCAAATTTCCAAACCTTTTTCTACTCTTTCTACTCATTTTAAAACGTTTCCAAAACATTGTGTCTAGATACCCGGCAGACGGGAAGGTGGTTTTTCAAAAAACTAGATACCCGGCAGTCTGAAATTTTAATAGAATTTACACGAAATGATCTCATTTAATTCTTCTGAGAATAGTCTATCTTTGTTTAGAAATGTCAAGCGATTTCAAACATTATTTTGGCTTCGTAGTTGAGGAATTCTTCGCGCATTTGGCATACTAAGAAATGCTCGATGTTTTTCGACACTTAGAAGATATTCGTGCTTTTACTCACGGAATCAACTCTCCAGAATATCCACAAAAATTATCATTGAAACCACCTGAGCTTATTCGATCTTTGTTCAGAAATGCCAAGCGATTATCAATCTGATTTTTCGATGTTTTGGGGTTTGTAGTGGATGAATTCTCCGAGCTTGGGCATATACTAGAGAATCTCGACTCACTGGCACGGCTTTTCAAAAAACTAGATACCCTGCAGTTAAGTTAGAAATTCATAGATGTGTTTGCCAGTGCAAACGGTACAACTTGAATATAAGAATCCTGAAGTTCAGAAATCACTTGGTATTTCTACATAGAGATCGAATACTCTCGGCAGGTTCGAATGAAAATTTTCGTGGAAAAACGGTAATAGGTTCTGACTGCCGGGTACATAGTTTTTTGAAAAACCGTGCCCGTGACGTCCCGGGCGCGTACGTCACACCATGAATTTTCTAAGTGCCGAGAACAAAGCTCGGACATTTTGTCAATATCAAATTAAACCAAAAACTAAAAATCGCTTGGCATTTCTGGACCAAAGATCGAACACTCTCGGGAGGTTTCAATGATAATTTTTGTGGAAATTCTGAGAGTTTTGGAAATTCCGTGAGTAAGAGCACGAATAATCTTCTAAGTGTCGAAAACATCGAGATTGTTATAGTATGCCAAGCTCGCAGAATTCCTCAACTACGAAGCCAAAATAATGTTTGAAATCCCTTGACATTTCTAAACAAAGATATACTATTCTCAGAAGAATTAAATGAGATATGTCGTGGGGTAAATTCTATTAGAATTTCCAGACTGCCGGGTATCTAGTTTTTTTGAAAACACTTCCCGGCTGCCGGGTATCTAGACACAATGTTTCCCAAAAGCTTTTAAAAAAGGGACCCATCGGTGTTGAAACATTGGGGCCTTTAAAATTTGAATATATATCTAAGAATGAAAATTCGGGTGGCAAAACTACAAAGGATTTTAGATTTTTTTAATTTGGTATGAACATGACACATTTGTCGAGCTTTGAATTTCGCGCACAGCGCATGCTTGTACTGCCCCGCAAAGAAGTCTGGTTGATGACGTTCATTCACACGCTGCTCTGTGCTTTTTGTACTTGTGTGGCGAAAGTGATTTTAACGAGCGTCCTTTTAGCGAAAAATTTGGGCACCCCCTAATTTCCCAGCCGTTCCAATTCGACCAGAGTACCCCAAACGGACGAGGAAAATGACGAATCGTACTCGTTGTCCCAAGAGAGTGGCTAACATGGCCCCCGATGACGAAGAAAGGGCCTAGCAGAGTTGGAGACCGACTCATGGTGTCAATGTGGGAAGCTGTAGCCCCATGCCAACAGAGGCAAGCGTCTATGTGTTGGCCAGGACTTTCTTTCCTTCTCAAACAGTTGGGGGTATTTTGATTGTTCTTATGAAGTTAAGCGTAGCTTATGTGTTTCGGGGAACCAGGGTTGTCGCCTTGGCGGCTCGAGTAGTGAAAACTGTCACCAAGCTAAAAATTATTTCAGTGACTCAGTGCCAGATATTGGGTCTTGGAGGCCCAAAAGACAGTAATTTAGTTGCATTAATACTTTATCTACCACCGTTTCAGCCCCGAATAATTTATTTTGAAATTTCCCGAAAGCGATCCAAACCAGGGCTTAATTAGACTGGTCTTTTTCTACCAATGTTTGTACTGTTTTGTTATATCCTAACGTGTTAATTGCCTAAATGTCTTTTGGAGTCTTTGTTGAAAAAATATTACTGGTTGTGATGTAAACAAAAAACTGCAAAATACACTAATTACTTACGCTTATGTTTTTTAATTAAAACAGATTTTATCCATGTGGTAACTAATCACAATATGGATTTTGTGTGCTGTATGTCTCAATCTGAGATGGTACTGTGGACTAAGCACTGGTTATAGACCGGAATGTCCTTCCCATGAAACAGGGAATAAAACGGTGCTGGTTTTACCCTCCATATACCTACCCCCACTAAACCTCCGCACCGGTTTACACCCAAACCGTTATATGAGAGTCAGAAAGCATGGTACAGTAAAATGTATTATTTTATATATTTCGAAGTAAAGAATATTTTTATGAACATGTTTGACCTTATGAAATATCAAGAGATTATTATGTGGGGTATGGCGGTTCCTCAAGATGATGTTCTCCATTGAAAATGTTTGACTGATTTTTTTTCCTTTTTGGTGTGGTATTTATTGTCATTATTATTTATTTGGTCTGTATAATAACATGGATACAGTTAATGGGAAAAACAAAAACAAAAATTCTGGGAATAGTGCTATCAAGTATTTTCACAGACCTGTCCTACAATTTTGCTTACTCACTCATGTAATGCCTTCCGATGTAATGTCAAGTGAGATCAGGATTGGATAGTTCATCGACTTCAGGAGCTTTGGAACCAATATATTATATTATTATTATTATTATTATCTCAGCACCACCAGTTAGTTTCATTAATTGGTGACTATCAGAAACGTCACACTTGGACGAGAAAAGTCCCTAGGTTAGTACTTCTTCTTCTTTCCCATCATTTCTTTCACTTGTTCCTTTCTTGTACTGTATCATTGTCCATTTTTTTGTGTGATGAATCGAATAAAACTAAAGTAAATATAAAATGAATCATGTGTACTGTATTGCTTTCCATTTTTCCTATTCAGGTCGTATACCAGAATACGGCTTCCCTATAGGTCCAGTTTCCAAGCAGGGCGTTCTGGTGGAAGTTCCATTGGTTTTTGAGGCTGTTGGGAAGAAAAATTCATAAGAGTGATTCCATCAATGTGCCATGGTTACATAGTGTATCCAAAATTGAGGGTGCACACTATTGTCCATAGCTAAGATGGGGTTTCTGTTTGGCTATCAACAAGGAGAATGCTATGATGATGAGTGATGACATGGCCAGCTGAATGTATAACAAGCATGGAGAGACTTTCTAAATTTATAACATTAATTTATTGTAGGTCACAATTATATACAATCTTTCTTATACTTTGTAGTGAAACTCTATTTTGGATTCAGACAGAAGACCACTTTCAGATAAATTCAGGCAACAGGAGTTCCATAAATGAAAATCTGACTGAATATTTTTCACATTGGAATAGTATGTAAGATCACATTTTCAGGGTTTCACTGTTTCACACACACTCAATATTAATAATAAAACGTCCCACCAATTTCACAATCCCTAAACTCTGTAAAGCTGGTATGTAAAATGTTGGTTAAACGTTACAAAATTATAAAAAAAAAACAAACTCGATTGGTCTGATGATAGTCATCGCCGCACTTGTCAAATTACTAAACAACTAGCAATTTTTCCCATTCAAAACAATTTGGCTGGAACAACACTCATCAATGGCAGAAGGTAGATTGAAACCAATCCAAACATTAATTTTTTTAAATTGAGGACCTTAAGACAAAAAAAAGGAATGGGCAAACTTGTATTCGTAAAGCAGACCAATAAGCGTGGGTGAACATTTCAAGCACAATTATATACATGTACAAAACAAATTTACACGTATGTATTCCGTTACGGTGGTTTCTTCTGTAGTACATGTACTGTCACTACAAGAACTGTTGAGGCAATGAAATTTCCAACTTTTGTCTGGTTTTTCTGGTCCACACAAATTTTGAGTTGTGGGTATTGTTATTTGTTTAAAGGATGCTTTCACATGTTTATTGGTCCAGTGTTAAAAAGAAAAAAGCTTTTAGCCGGCCGCGAACACACATCTATTCCTTCCTGTTTTTCAATTCAGAGTAAAACATTTTTGATTGGTTACCACTTTTTGATACTTTTTATAACTCTTTTTTTATCCTTTATCTTCCAAGCTCGTTTGCCTTGGTTCAAGTAAGCATTGCGACATTGTATTTAAAAAGCGCGTATACAAGATTATGGCCTTATCATTTTGCTAATGAAAGTCCGTGACAATTGCTGCCGTTTTTCCAAAAATCGAAACATTCCTCCCTCGGTCGGTGCTATCCTTCCGTAAGCCATAATATGGGGTTTCTTGTCCCACCTCCTTGTGACTGTCTGCCTTTATTGCCCCTTTTCAAGGCAAGACTCTTAGGGCTAAGACAATGCTCCAATCTTGTGTGCTTGCCCGCATGTAGGACTATAATTCTTCTTTCTCTACAATGAACGGGAGCGCGAGGCTCGACCTCCTCTTATGGACTTTGTTAAAACTCCATGCTAAACTTATTGGTATATTCTCAGATATCACCTTGATTTGCTTTGTCCAGATCTTGAAGTATAAACTGCCCGCTCTCATGTTTTTCACAAAAAATGATAACCTTGAAACATCAAGTTTTAATTATATTTATTGATCTGTCCTCTTCTTTCCCATTGAATGGTGACATCAAACATGTTATTCAAAGGACGTTAGCACTGTTGAACCTAACCACTGCTTCTTTTAACTGCCTATGGGGTGGCAGCAGCACTTTAGCTGTTTGGACAATTAGTTTGGGGACTATCTACAGGTAACTACCTCGAGTCAGAGCTTGTTGACACAGCTGGATTTAAGCACTAGGTGTACGATGTTAGGAATAGAATATCAACATTTGGGGAATAATTATATGTATTTATGGGCACTTCGTGACTAGTATTATAATATCAGATTAGCTTATTCTAGACGGTACTAGTATTATGACATGCAAATACATATTATATATTTTATGTCTATCTTCCCTTTTCTTCAGTAATTATAATTTTGTATATGAAATATGTTGTAACATCAAGTTTTGTACTATTTAATGGAGGAGAGTATTGATAATTTCCTTGGAATGAATGCACGTGTTCACAAAATAAATTATTTGAATGAAGAATTACATGGCATTTTGCCCTTTTTCTGGCCATAACCTGTTTGGTGTCCGATTTGGCTAATTTTTTTCCTTGTTGTGGATTCAAGTGCAAGCAAGCATGGTTGCCATGGCATCATGAACCTTCATTCAGACACTGGGAGACAATGGGGTCAGCATTTTGGCAAAGTACTTGAGATAACATAGAGTGTGTATAAACTTTCTCAATAGTGAGGGTTTTGTGTGCACAACACTTAACAATGTGTTTCCAGAATCCTTCCCAGCAACCCGCATTAGTATGTAGAACTCTGTGTCCGTTGACCGACATTAACTCCCTGCCCTTTGTGAGGTGCAGAGGGCCAAGGTTTCTAGCCATTTATTTTTGAAGATTCTTCTTTTTTACCGCACCCTACCTTGGGTGCAAGCATTCTCCATGTGGGCACGATGGTGGGTGGTTAGTGTCCTTGTTCACCTTCTTGGCCAATCATGTCTGATTGAACTCCACATGATGCTGAACGACATGGTGGATGTCCACGTTCTCCTTTTGAGTATTTCAGGATTGCCACAATCCACGCGCCCCGTGCCTCACAGGTTGTGTAGCCACACCGCTTCCGATCCACAGCAAATCAAGGTGGACTTTTAGCCAATTTGATTGCACGGTTGGATCCAAGATGTTTGCCAAAGTCTATACTCATCTCCCGCGTCTTTTCATTTCTTTTTTCCTTCCTTAGCAGCTCAGATGCCTAGTTTCCTTGCTATTGGAAATATGGGACCTTGGCTAAGATGCCATGGATCAAAATTGGTGATCTTTATTGGGGATGATTGACAGCCGCCATATTCCCTTTCTTATTTTGTATTTGTGGAATGCCTATCCCATGTGGATATGACAGATGGTTTCCACACCACACCACTAGTTCTGAATCTTCAACATTCTGTAAGGTTTTTCACTGAAAACCTTTTATTTCCACATGAACATTGGAAACTTGTTTACACCGCATCTGGGAAAGAACAGAGATATACTTTGAAAATTCTTCGCCAACATTTCTGTACCCTCTCAGACCATCTAGATAATTGTATTATGTACAGTACTTGTATGCACAATGCCATGTTCTGGTTGAAATCACACCATCGCAATGCACCACGCTAGGAAGCAATTTGTGCAATCTCTGGACTTCAGACTCTTTTCGAAATATGCGACATCTTTGCTCATTGTTATCTTACTTCCCCAATTGCTCTTAACCACAGGAAAACCAAACATAGTGTTTTTTTTTTTTTTATATTTTATTTTTATTTTCTTTTTTTGTCCTCAGATTTGTGTAAGGTGTCTTTCACTAATAGTCGCTTCGTCAGCCAATTGGCCTTGGCTTGAAAAGAACTGCTCAAATTTAGCAAAATGAATACCACTAAACAAAAATATGGCAGCAGCTTATAAAGAAGAAGGTTTCGCAGCTCCCTTTGGATTGCCAGTAAGGTATGTTGAGATTTGCCTACCTGTTTAAATTGCAGCCAATTCATACAGGTTAGTATCTTCAAGTGACCAAGCTGTGTTCCCTCGTTTTTTTTTCCACATCTTCATTGGTTTTCCTCCTATCAAAATAACAAGAGAAAACCAGCAATTTTGTCAGGGCAAAAGCGAAGAAGTTCCCTTTAAAAACTGTTTCCTCATGGAAACAAGAAAAACCTCCTTTGTTTTTTACGTTGAGATTTAAGGACTGCTTCAAGCACATCTTCTATGTGAGTGCACATTGTGAAATCTTTGGAGAGCAAGTGGTGTGATTACCCTTGTATTGACTTGATGTTACATGTGTTGAATGTGCTGACTATTGGCTGTGATAAACCTCAAGCTTCTGCGTCTTTATTTGACCAAAGTATACTAATGGTTCTCTGAAATACCTTTACACGGCTCGGATTGGCCTCAGTTTTGCTTGGCATCGAATAAGCTATCATCTGATCAGAAGAATTCAAGTTTCAAATTGATGAGATCCGTGTCAGCTCCTCAATGCTTCAGTCAACCCAGCATGCAACTATCATTTTCGGGTTGTATCATGAACTGTTCAATTGCGCTTGTGGTTTTCATATATTCGCTCCGAGCCCTGGAAGGCTTTTGTGTTATATTAGTGTGGTGGGCGTCAGCCAGCGGGCAGGGTGTGGAAAGTCCTGCTTCAGATTCATGGGCGCTGAGGAAATTGCATGTGTGGGTGTGTTAGGGGTGGTGTTGGTAGCACAATCAGCACAAAAGGCCACCTGGACGTACTGTTGGACATCTGTCTGATGTTACCACACGTCACATACCCTTCCGCCTAGACTAATAATATCTGCAAAACAAAACTGCACAGGAGTGACTTCGACATTTACACGATTCATTTGTGTTTGTTGTTCTTCTTTTGTGCTAATTGTGGATGTTGGTTTGTCAGAAATAAATAACTCCTCTGGTGACGCACTTTCAAACAATAAACAGGTGAGCGGAACTAGTACAACAGTTTGAATGTCAAGCAGCTTGAAGGACGTGCTGTTCTTCCCTCCTGATTGTCCCCGTTCGGCAAACTGCTTCTTCTCCGGGAATGTCGATCTTTCGTGGAAAACACTTCAACAAGGATGCTTTATTGTGAGAGAAAATAGTGGGTAGTGCAT
Organism: Desmophyllum pertusum; assembly: GCA_029204205.1. Taxonomy (NCBI): domain Eukaryota; kingdom Metazoa; phylum Cnidaria; class Anthozoa; order Scleractinia; family Caryophylliidae; genus Desmophyllum; species Desmophyllum pertusum. Next base: position 16,766 of record MU825929.1, on the reverse strand, counting down.
GCTTTAACCTTGAGCTTTCGTTTACCAATCTACTGCCATCCAATCAGCTTTCCTTTGCAAGAGCGATGCTGTTATCAAAGCAATCTGGGGTGAAAATGGTTTTGGAGCAGCACAAACGTGGATCTTTCGGAGACGTCACTCTCCCAACGGCTTGTTTCCGCACTGTTTTCCGCTTGCACATTCTGCTTCGGAAAACTGTGAAGGCTTGATGTCCGTATTGGCGTGTTTTTGTTCCCTTTCGGTTTGAAATGTACAACCGTGTGCCTGAACAATGATGGCATAGAGCTTCAGATAACTTATAGATAGGGAAGATACAAAGGGGCAATACCGTACGCTGAGGGAACGACGCTTCAAATCATGTTGTTGTTCTAAATGTCAGAGCAGCGTGCCCGTGAAACGTCATCAACCCAGACTTCTTTGGCGCGGGCAGTACAAGATGGCGCTGTGCGCGAAATTCTAAACTTCCGAAATGTGTGTCCATGTTCATATCCAAATTAAAAAAAATCTAAAAATCCTTTTTTGTAGTTTTGGTCACCGGAATTTTTCATTCTTAGATTATATATTCAAACATTTTAAAGGCAATGTTGTTTCAACAGCCGGGGTTTCCCTTTAAACATTTCTTTGCTGCTTAATTGTTCTGGATATGAAATGTTTACTATAACATCTACAGTCGACTTTGATTTTCAGTTGGCCCGATCAAGTCGATATTTTTCTTCTATTTCTTCGGTGAAAAGTCGCCTGGGGCTAAAGTGAGGTAAAGTGCCGGCGTGGCCGCCGGCAGCCGGCCTGCTATTGTTGAAGCTCCCTGAAACGTATTGCAATATACCCTACTAACTCCGCACACCCACCTCTGTCAGGAAACAAGTTTTTTGTGCTGTTCCTAACGCTATCTAGCCATAACAATCACCAAACCACGATGGTAGTAGCTGTAAAACGTTTTGAATTTTCCATTTTTGTTTCTGTGCATTCCACACTGAGAGCACTGCAGGAAAGCCGGATCGATAGAATTCTTTGGGGAATTTCCTGCGACCCTCACTGCGGGGCCAAATGAGCGGGTGGCTTCTAAGGGAACATCCATTTCTCCACACTTTTTTTTTATTTACTTGCGACTTTATTTTGGCGACTTACTTGCGACTTGCGACTTGCGGACTTAGGCTTCGACTTAGCATGCCGACTTGCGACTTAGCTTGCCGACTTGCGACTTGCGACTTAGCTTGCGACTTGGCGACTTGCGACTTAGTCTTGCGACTTGCGACTTGCGACTTAGACTTGCGACTTGCGACTTGCGACTTAGGCTTGCACTGTGCTACTTGCGACTTAGCTTTCGACTTGCACTTGCGATTAGCTTTTGCGACTTGCGACTTGCGACTTAGCTTGCGACTTTTGCGACTTGGCGACTTAGCTTTGCGACTTGCGACTTGCGACTTAGCTTGCGACTTGGCGACTTGCGACTTTAGCTTGCGACTTTGCGACTTATCTGCGACTTGCGACTTGCGACTTAGCTTGCGACTTAGCTTGCGACTTGCGACTTGCGACTATGCCGACGTTTGCGACTTGCGACTTGCGACTTGCGACTTGCGACTTGCGACTTAGCTTGGCGACTCGCGACTTGCTACTTACTTCCATGGGGGGGGGGAGGGGGGGGGGGGGGGGAGGGGGGGGGGGGGGGGGGGGGGGGGGGGGGGGGGGGGGGGGGGGGGGGGGGGACTGAGGGTGGCATGCCAGGTTGCTATACTCATAAACAACCATGGAAGTCCTGCGAATCAAAGGTGAGCTGTCTTCGAAGTTAACGTTTGTTTTGCAGATAATCTAATGTGCTCTGATGCTCCAGCTATGAAGTTTCGTCGCTGTGTTCGTTTTGGTTGTTTTGTGTACTGCTTCAACAGCAGTACTTCCAAATTACTCCTCCCCTGCAATAAGGACCAATGCATTAATGCGTGAGGAGATAATACAAAACTATTTTAACCTTGGACCTTACTGCTTCAGAAATTGCACTATTTCTCGTAAGTGTGGCACGGAATATGTATCTCGCTAAGAAGGCCATTTGAAAAGAATACTAAGGCGGTTGGGATGTACAAGACGTCGGCGTCCCGAGTGATTCTAGATGAGGTATTAGAAGCAGTATAGGCGGAACTGAGAGGTAGTGGAAGCCTTCTGGGATATAGAGCAATGCATCAAAGGCTGATCAATCAGCACGGGCTTGTTACCACGCGGGAAGTCGTGTCGTCATGTTTTGAAGATCTTTGATCCTGAAGGAGTGGATCATAGATTCACCGACACAGACGTACGAAGAAGAGTTAATAGATGTAAAGGTCCCAACTATTTTGTGGCATATAGATGGTAACGAACAAACTAAAGCCATTTGGATTCTGCATCCATGGTGCAATTGATGGCTTCAGTCGAAGGATTGTTCCTGGGCTAGAAGTAGCATCATCAACAAACGACCCCTCGTATAATAGCACAGTATTTTCTTGACTACGTAAGACAGTTGGGAAGTACCGCCCGCATTATACGGGGAGAGTAGCGAACTGAGAATGGAAACTTAGCTGCCATTCAGCGTTCTTTCGCCGGTCTATGGTATGACGATTTTTGCGGGAGGATAAAAGTTTCATGTACGGAAAATCTACGTCGAACCAAAGAATAGAGGCATGGTGGGGACGTCTTAGACAGGGTTGTGCCTACTGGTGGATAGAGTTTTTTTTAAGACTTTGAGAGATTCTGGTTTGTACTGTGACGATAATGTTATACAAAACCTGCGAATGCCTGAAATTTCATGTTTTCATGGATGTCATACAAAACTGAAAAATGATTGCACAGAGCTGCAAAAGAGTGGAATGTTCACAGAATTCGACCATCTAGCAATGTGGAGTACTCAACAGCTTCTGGAAAGCCAGATGTTCTTTATTTTGGTTCCCGGGATCGGTCAAACGCTCAAGATTACCTCGCATTCCTGTTGATATGGATGAGATTGAAATTGGGCAGAGGATATGTGTGCAGGAGCTGCCCACAAGAGAAGGGATGTTCTCCATACTTCTAGAGAAACTCGCCGACATGATCATGGAGGATGAAAGGGCCGGACTGGAAAATAGCTACAACCGCAGAAGAAGCTCTTCAACTACACTTTGATTTGTTAGATTATATAGATGCCCTATAAACGTTGACACCTAACTAACAGAACATGAACTCTGCTCTTTGAGAAAAAATAATGTTAAATACCAAGTTCATACATTAGTAATATGTTTTTTTAATGTGCGCCGGTGTGTCGCTTTATTTTGTTTTCAGTTTTATGGAAACATGCCTATAAAGAATTACGCGGCGACTTCGTTGAAAGTTATCGGCATTTTCCACTTTTAAACGTAAAGTTTTGAACAGTGAATATGATACACCATTCGTTTAAAAATATATCCGTTAAAAGGGGGTTCCACGTTTACGTCCGCCCATGTTGTGGGTACAATGCTCGAGCGCTACCATTAAGTGGGGAAGAAAGGATTGAAAAGGAAGCTCGAAAGTGGTTTTCATAAACTTCATATTAAATAAGTAATAAACGAGAAAGCACAAACTATTTGGGTTTCTAATCATGTAGTCATCTTCCAGAGTGTTTATGACAGCAGCTCAGTTGTTTAATCCAGTTCATAAATGTTCGATAGGTTAGTTTTATTAACTGGGCATCATTTACATTACACATGTACGTTCAAGAGAAAAAAAATAATATAATAAGGGTGTGGGAAGATTGCGAGTTGCGAGTGCGTGGACTGAGTTACGAGTTGGATGTAAGCTGTGGGGGATGAGTTGCGAGTTGGAAGTTCCGAGTTGGAGTTGCGAATTGCGAAAAAAGATACGCAAAAATCAAATAAAAACGTGTGGCGAGGGCATGGGGAAGGCTACTAGCCTTTTGCAGTGAAGAAAAGGTTCTTCCTTCAAAAACACTCCAGCCTAGATTATATGCATCGATTACCAGTGTCAGCGCGCCTTGACTCAATCAAGTTTTCTAGCGCTTGCTCCCTATAAGTGGGGGTATAGGGCGAACGAAAGGAAATCGTGGGCGGAAAATCCGCGATCGCGGAGCTATTCTTTTTACCCCATCCCACCCGGCGGAAGCCAAAAAATTCTTAGGCTAAATAAAGTTCGGGTTTGGGATGCCTTGAATGGTGAAAGCATTTTGGCACAGCTGCACCCGACGATCCATCCACCAATGCGAAGTCAAATACAAGAGAAAAAAGTTAGAAACCCGCGCAAGAAAAGGCGTCTTCTCATTCCAAGTACAGTCACTCGTACGAGCAGTCGAGCACGCGAGCGGAGCGCGAAAATCATACAGACGCGCGGCGCCTGTGCGTGTGATTTTAAAAGTGCGTATACTTTCCACGTCACACTAACTACCGCCCGACATATGCCTGAGAAAAAAAACGAGGGACTGTTTCGTAAAGTCTTAGCGCTATGGTTCACACTCTCTGGTGCCCCGAGCACAACGGTGCCCGAGATACGATTCTCGCTGGGCACTATATGTGAAACGCAGACCTTTTTTTCAAGTACCCACGCGAAGCAGAATTCGCGGCACCGTGCCACAGTTGCCCACGCATGCAAGGTCACAGGTCGAGAGACACGGCTGAACATGTTGATATCTCTGGCGTATGTACCACAGTAGTGTGGGCTGGAACCACAGCACCAATTTGTGCGCAGATGTCCCAGGACAACTAGTGCTCGGGCACCAAGTGTGAGACATAGCCTACAAGGCTATGTTCCGACACTTGGTGCCCGAGCACTAGTGTACCTAAGGCAACCGGACACAAAATGGTGCTGTGTTCAGGTCACACCAGTCGTTCACACACTGGGTACCCAAAATATCTGTGCCTGAGTAGGCACGGGCGGGTACTTGGAAAAAAAGGTGTGTTCAACATTAATTAGTGGCCCAGCGAGAATCGATACTCGGGCACCTGTGCTCGGGCACCAAGTGTGAACATTAGGCTTAGTAGGTTACACGGTGGCGCCGGCACGGGCACCATAGTCATTGAAGCGGGCCCTTTAAAGTCAACTCCTCGCCTTGCAGGACACCCACGTTATTACGGACAAAATCCAGCCTCCACCGGTGGAAAGCTATAGAGGTTGGACTGAAAATGACTCCCTCTATTACGGACTATTTAATAGGTTAGCAAGTAACAAAAAAGAAACCAATTTTATTGTTTTTGACTCTTTCGATAAAGTCGGATTCCATGAAACTGTCTCAGACAACATATTCATCATGTATTAAAGGGGAAGTAATCACGGTAATTTGATGTCATTTTCAAAAAACCCAAAAAGCGTTTTTTGGTATTAACAGGTAAACCTAAAAATAATCGGTCAAATTTTAATAAATTACCATCCTAGTGTACTAAAGGCAGCGTTTACACATTACGATTTTTTACAGCGATTTAGGCGGCGATTATTATCCGCCCGCGATTCTCAAATCGGCCTGTGTAAACCAGCTGCGATTTCACGGCGGCGATTTTGACTGCGATTTCAGCGTGATTTTAGCGCAATTTATTCCCATGACACGTGATAAATTTTTAAACAGCGCGGCATTGCATCGGGGGCATGCGCATACGCCTTGAAAACATTTATTCCCCCCCAACAGCCTGGCAAAACTGAAGAGCAATACACATTATACCACACCCATTTGTCTCCAGGCGCTATTATATTCCAATTGGCATCAGCTGGAAATAGCTTCACAACTACAGGCCCGAACAGTCGCAGCGCGCTGGACCATAGTTAATAGAGGGAAAAATGGTTAGCTAGGCAAACTTCAAAGAACAAAACAAAGATGCCAAGATTTTATGTTGATAGGTCCATGACCGTGCACAGTCTTTTGTTTTGCGCTCACAAACGACACTATGGTTGAAATACGTAACCGAAACATTTCTTCTCTGGTTAGTTACCTTGTGGATCCTAGTAGTTTGATTCAATGTTCATTGCACAGGTTAAATTATCGCGCGTATCTGCCAATGAATGTGTAGCGATATGCGAATATTCAATATCCCAGTGTTTTTCAGTTCAAGTCATGGATAGTAATCCACAAGCGCTCAAAAGGCCGTAGCCGGCCCATACGTACGCATTGCGGACCTGACGGTTCGGAATACACAGTCCTTTTCGAGACTCACGTGATCATAGTCGTTCGCCTTGCATTGTGTGTGCTTGTATCGCACTACATTCCAAAATTTACGGTACTTGCTGTAAATGAACCAGTTTCCGGCGCAACACGTTTGTTACATACCGCGACATTGAAGGCAACCACTGTTAATAACCCGTCAAAGTCAATCGAACGTTCGGTAATCACAGGGCCCGCGCAGCACTTTTTTGAGTTGGGGGGCTAATGCGAACGCGTCAGCGTGAGTCATCTAGGGGGGTCCGAAAGTCCGCTGAAATGGCTGGAAATGCATCTAAAATTAACAAGCGTGGTGCAAATTACCACATTTCAGCGCTTAAAAAACGACTGTTTTTAATACAAGAATCAACATTTTCAGTTTATCCAGTCTTTTAAATTCAGATAGAGTTGTCCTACTTTTTCGAAAGGCAGTCAAGAGATTTTCTTTGCCAACAGCCAGAAGCCTTCGTTAATTCGGGTAGTCTGAAGTGTCAGCCGTCTCTACACTTCAGACTATAATTCGGGGTAATGCTCATTTTACCATGTTGGCGCTTGTCTGTTGGTTATAGCACGCAGGACTCCCAGTGTCCCGCGATGTTCAGAGCTTATATATAATTCTCATTATACTCTATGGCATAACATTTTGTCATGAAAACGCTTCTCTATAAAACGCACTTGGTTAAATTTTAATCACACAACTTCCAGTACAAAACGTTAACTCATGAAATGTCTTTCTTGAAATGTTTACTTATTTTTTATTTTTTTAGAAAAGTGGGGGCTAAAGCCCCCAGCCACACTCTCCTGCGCGGTCCATGAATCGAACGCGTAATCTAACTCCATCGATCGATTGGATTTTGGGTCGGGTTCGGTAATATCGAACTCACACAAACATTTTGCCAATCGAACATAATCGAACGCTTCTTCAATCGAACATACAGAAGTAACCCGCTAGCGTCGAACTGCCAAGGAGAAAAACAAAAAGTAGTTTGAGATAGCGAGGGTTCGAGTTCGCCTATAGATGGGGATTGAGTTTGAGATAGGCGGGGAGTTCGAGCCTGTGGGGGGGGGGAGGGGGGGGGGGTTACTTTCCATATAAAACTGACGGGGGTGATCGTCGCCGGCACCTTTTAGGGGTTAAAATTCGTGGTTTGGTACCGCTTAGAGTGTTAAAATCCTAAAATGACTACGCGTTAGAGTTATTCCGGTACCTTTTAGGTTATTAAGCCGAAAAAAAAAATGACAAGAACTACAGTCAACTCTCTCTTAACGGACAACCTCTATAAGACGAACACCTCTATAAACGGACAACCTGGTGTTGGTCCCTGCGCGCCGTTTTTCAGTCATTTTACTGTATCTAAGCTCCTCTATAAGCCGGACAACTCTCTAAGACGGACAGTTTGGTGCCGGTCCCGATGGTGTCCGTCTTAGAGAGAGTTGACTGTATAGTTTTTGTCTTAGAATTGGTACCTCTTAGGGGTGAAAATTAATTCGAGCCACACCCACAAAACGAGCTTCTGGTAGCTTTAAAAGGGTTATTTTCGAAATTTCCGACGATCATACCGCGTCACGCCTATCTGGGAGTCTCACTGTCCTCCCTACCCCCCCCCCCCCCATATAATTAGAAGGTGCGCGACGAATATGCCAACTTCACTTAGTAACAATATATGATACAAGCATCAAGCAAGTCCTTCATGTACAACTAAACACAACTTTATTTCTTCAGAGACCATACCAAATTCACCAAGGCTCAATGAGAAAACGTTCGCTAACCTTGATATAAATTTCAACGTGCAATTTCACATGCTCTGCTACCATAATCCACACAGTATTTTGAGGAAAGTGGATGATGCCCTACAAATATAGAATGGAAAAATATTAGACTCACCGGCTCGTAAGAGACCCTGACTGTGGTTGAAGTATAGTTCTTTTAAACTATTTGCGTTTTAAAGTACCCTCATTTCCGAAACTTAGACGAACAATTCAAGTTTTTCACCGGGGGTGCTTAACCGTAGACGCTTACACATCTCCAAACAACAACATTTCATAACATCAACTAATACTCTGGTATAGAACCAGTAGCAATCCTATAAGACAAGACTTCTGGAGGGGTCCACATTAAGCTGATATTCTTCTCGAGTAGTGTATGCCAGTAAGCCTCTATATAACCCATTTAAGGTCGCGATTAAAAAACGGATTTCATCCGCAAACGTTCATGACAATTTCGTTTGGTCAAGGAGTGAGTTCATTTGGGTTTCGTCAAGTCATTTGACCTTAAATTCAAAGCCGCAATAAGGCAAGTATAATACGTCCTGAACAGGAGTAATGGGCCTTCTGCTGACACACAAACGGAAGGAATCGCCCAAGATCCTGACGTCTAAGACCGCATATAAAATTTGACCTAGGCTCAATTGATGAGTAGTTCTGCGAACGCCTTGTCAGTATTGCCTTTGTTTTTCACGCCGCCGAAAATTAACCATGACGTAATTTACCATGAAAACTAAAATCCATGACCTGTATTTAAATGACTTGAGAACCCAAATGAACTCACTCCTGGACAACGAATTGTCATGAACGTTTGGGATGAAATCCGTTTTTTAATCGAGACCTTAAATGGGTATATAGAGGCTTACTGGCATACACTACTCGAGAAGGAATCAGCTTAATGTGGACCCCTCCAGAAGTCTTGTCTTCTAGGATTGCTACTGGTTCTATACCAGAGTATTAGTTGATGTTATGAAATGTTGTTGTTTGAAATCAGTACTGTAACAAGCCATACGAGATGTGTAAGCGTCTACGGTTAAGCCCGGTGAAAACTTGAATTGTTCGTCTAAGTTCGTGAAATGAGTGTAGTTTAAAACGCAAATAGTTAAGCCGGACTATATTTCCACGACAGTCGTGAACAGTCATGGGTCTTACGAGTTACAATATTTTTTCTATTCTATATTTGTTGACATATCCACTTTCCTCAAGGAATACTGTGTGGATTATTGTAGAGCATGTGAAATTGCACGTTGAAATTTACATCGGGGAAATGTAGCGAACGAACTTTCCCCCTCAGTTAATGTTAGCTAGCCTTTGAACGCAGACGGATTTCCGGTCGTTCTTTCACGCCGCCGAAAAATACCGTCATGGTAAATACAGTCATGGTAGTTTTCATGGTAAATACCGTCATGGTATTTTTCGGCGGCGTGAAACAAGGCAATACTGACAAGGCGTTCGCAGACTACTCATCAATTGAGCCTAGGTAAATTTATATGCGGTCTTGGGCGATTCCTTCCGTGTGTGTCAGCAGAAGCCCCATTACTCCTGTTCAGACGTATTAGACTTGCCTTATTGCGGCTTTGAATTAAGGTTAAATGACTTGAGAACCCAAATGAACTCACTCCTGGACAACGAATTGTCATGAACGTTTGGGATGAAATCCGTTTTTTAATCGCGACCTTAAATGGGTATATAGAGGCTTACTGGCATACACTACTCGAGAAGGAATCAGCTTAATGTGGACCCCTCCAGAAGTCTTGTCTTCTAGGATTGCTACTGGTTCTATACCAGAGTATTAGTTGATGTTATGAAATGTTGTTGTTTGGAGATGTGTAAGCGTCTACGGTTAAGCCCGGTGAAAACTTGAATTGTTCGTCTAAGTTCGGAAATGAGGGTACTTTAAAACGCAAATAGTTAAAGACTATACTTCCACCACAGTCAGGGGTCTTACGAGCCGTGAGTATAATATTTTTCCATTCTATATTTGTGGACATATCCACTTTCCTCAAAATACTGTGTGGATTATTGTAGCAGAGCATGTGAAATTGCACGTTGAAATTTATATCAAGGTAGTGAACGTTTCTAATTGAGCCTTGGTGAATTTGTTATGGTCTCTGAAGAAATAAAGTTGTGTTAGTTGTACATGAAGGACTTGCTTGATGCTTGTATCATATATTGTTACTAAGTGAAGTTGGCGTATTCGTCGCGACCTTTTAATTATATGGGGGGGGAGGGAGGGAGGAGACTCCCATATATGAAGTGACGGGATGATCGTCGGAAATTTTGAAAATAACCCCTAAAAGCTACCAGAATCTCGTTTTGTGGGTGTGGCTCGAATTAATTTTCACCCCTAAGAGGTACCACTTCTAAGACAAAACTATACAGTCAACTCTCTCTAAGACGGACACCATCGGGACCGGCACCAACTGTCCGTCTTAGAGAGTTGTCCGGCTTATAGAGAGCTTAGATACAGTAAAATGACTGAAAAACGGCGCGCAGGGACCAACACCAGGTGTCCGTCTTATAGAGGTGTCCGTTAAGAGAGAGTTGACTGTAGTTCTTGTCATTTTTTTTCCCGGCTTAATAACCTAAAAGGTACCGGAATAACTCTAACGGTAGTCATTTTAGATTTTAACACTCTAAGCGGTACCAAACCACGAATTTTAACCCCTAAAAGGTGCGATGATCACCCCCGTCACTTTTATATGGAAGTACCCCCCCCCCCCCCCCAGGCTCGAACTCCCCGCTATCTCAAACTCAATCCCCATCTATCGGCTAACTCGAACCCTCGCTATCTCAAACTACTTTTTGTTTCCCTTGGGAGTTCGAGCTAGCGGGGTTCTTCTGTATGTTCGATTGAAGAAGCGTTCGATTATGTTCGATTGGCAAAATGTTTTGGTGAGTTCGATTACCGAACCCGACCCAAATCAATCGATCGATTGAGTTAGATTGCGTTCGATTCAGGGACCGCGCAGGGGAGGGGCTGGGGGGCTTTAGCCCCCCACTTTTCTAAAAAATAAAAAATAATAAACATTTCCAGAAGACATTTCACTAGTTAACGTTTTGTACTGGAAGTTGGTGATTAAAATTTTAACAAGTGCGTTTTATAGAGAAACGTTTTCATGACAAAATTTTATGGCCATAGAGTAGACTGAGAATTATATATAGCTCTGAACATCGCGGGACACGGGAGTCCTGCGTGATAACCAACAGACAAGCGCACATGGTAAAATGAGCATTACCCCGAATTAACGAAGGCTTCTGGCTGTTGGAAAGAAAATCTCTGACTGCTTTTCGAAAAATAGACAACTCTCGCTGAATTTAAAGACTGGATAACTGAAATGTTGATTCTTGTATTAAAAACAGTCGTTTTTTAAGCGCTGAAATGTGGTAATTTGCACCACGCTTGTTAATTTTAGATGCATTTCCAGCCATTTCAGAGGACTTTCGGACCCCCCTAGATGACTCACGCTGACGCGTTCGCATTAGCCCCCCAACTCAAAAAAGTGCTGCGCGGGCCCTGTGATTACCGAACGTTCGATTGACTTTGCCGGGTTATTAACAGTGGTTGCTTTCAATGTCGCGGTATGTAACAAACGTGTTGCGCCGGAAACTGTCATTTACAGCAAGTACCGTAAAATTTAGAATGTATTGCGATACAAGCACACACAATGCAAGGCGAACGACCTGATCACGTGAGTCTCGAAAAGGACTGTTTATTCCGAACGGTCAGGTCCGCAATGCGTACGTATGGCTACGGCCTTTTGAGCGCTTGTGGATTACTATCCATGACTTGAACTGAAAAACACTGGATATTGAATATTCGCATATCGTACCATTCATTGGCAGATACGCGCGCTAATTTAACCCGAATGAAATTGAATCAACTACTAGGATCCACAAGGTAACTAACCAGTAGAAATGTTTCGGTTACGTAATTCAACCATAGTGTGTGAGCGCAAAACAAAAGACTGTGCACGGTCATGGACCTATCAACATAAATCTTGGCATCTTTGTTTGCTTCTTTGAAGTTTGCCTAGCTAACCATTTCCCTCTATTAACTATGGTCCAGCGCGCTGCGCCTGTTCGGGTCTGTAGTTGTGAAGCTATTTCCCGCTGATGCCAATGGAATATAATAGCGCCTGGAGACAAATGTGTGGTATAATGTGTATTGCTCTTCAGTTTTGCCGGCTTTGAATAATGTTTTCAAGGCGTATGCGCATGCCCCGATGCAATGCCGCTGTTTAAAATTATCACGTTTCATGGAAAATTGCGCTAAAATCACGCTGAAATCGCAGTCAAATCGCCATGAAATCGCAGCTGGTTTACACGGCCGATTTGGAATCGCGCGATAAATCGCCGCTAAATCGCATAAAAAATCGTATGTGTAAACGGGCGTTTAGTACACTAGGATGGTAATTTATAAATTTGACCATTATTTTTAGGTTTCTGTTAATACAAAAACGTTTTGGGTTTTTTGAAATGACATCAAATTTCCGTGATACTTCCCCTTTAATACATGATGAATATGTTGTCTGAGAAGTTCATGGAATCCGCCTTATCAAGAGTCAAAACAATAAAATTGTTCTGTTACTTGCTACCATTAAATAGTCCGTAATAGCGGGAGTCATTTTCAGTCCAACCTCTATAGCTTTCACCGGGGAGCTGGATTTTGTCCGTAATAACGGGGTGTCCGCAAGGCGAGAGTTGACTTTAAGGGCCCGCGTTCAGACTAGGTGCCCGTGCCGGCGCACCGTGCCTACTAAGCCTATGTTCACACTTGGTGCCCGAACACGGTGCCCGAGTACGATTCTCGCTGGGCACTAATTAGTGTGAACACACCTTTTTTCCAAGTACCCGCCCGTGCCTACTCAGGCACGATATTTTGGGTACCCAGTGTGTGAACACTGGACTGAACACAGCACCATTTTGTGCCGGTGCCTAGGAACTAGTGCTCGGGGCACCAAGTGCGAACATAGCCTTAGGCTATGTTCACACTTGGTGCCCGAGCACTAGTGCCTGGGCACCGGCACAAATTGGTGCTGTGTTCACACACTGGGTACCCAAGATATCAACATGTTGGCCGTGTCCGACGACCTTGTACTCGGGCACTGGCACGGTGCCCGAATTCTGGCGTGGGTACTTGAAAAAAAGGTGCGTTCACATTAGTGCCCAGCGAGAATCGTACTCGGGCACCGTGCTCGGGCACCAAGTGTGAACATAGCCTAAGACTACGAACAGTCCCTCGTTTTTCTCAGGGATAGTCGGGGTAGTAGTGCGGGAGTATACGCACTTTAAAATCACACGCACGGCGCCGCGCGTCGTATGATTTTCGCGCTCGCTCGCGTGCTCGACTGCTCGTAGAGTTGACTGTACTTGGAATGAGAAGACGCCTTTTCTTGGCGGTTTCTAACTTTTTTCTCTTGTATTTGACTTCGATTGGTGGATGATCGTCGGGTGCAGCGTGCCAAAATGTTCACCATTCAAGGCATCCAAACCCGAACTTTATTTAGCCTAAGAATAGGCTCCGCGGTGGGGATGGGGTAAAAAGAATAGCTCGGCGATCGCGGATTTTCCCCCCACGATTTCCTTTCTTCGCCCTATACCCCACTTATAGGAGCAGCCTAAACTTGATTTGAGCAAGGCGCGCTGACACTGGTATCGCAATAATCATAGGCTGGAGTGTTGAAGGAAGAACTTTCTTCACTGCAAAAGGCTAGTAGCTTCCCCATCCCTCGCCACGTTTAATTTGATTTTTGCGTTCTTTTTTTCGCAATTCGCAACTCCAACTCGGAACTCCAACTCGCAACTCATCAAGTTACTCCAACTCGTAACTCAGTCCAACTCGCAACTCGCAATCTTCCCACACCCTTATTTTATTATTTTTTTCTCTTGAACGTACATGTGTAATGTAAATAGGCCCAGTTAATAAAAAACCTATCGAATTATGAACTGGATTAAAAACTGAGCTGCTGTCATAAACACTCTGGAAGATGACTACATGATTAGAACCAAATATTTGTCCTTTCTCGTTTATACTTATTTAATATGAAGTTTATGAAACACTTTCGAGCTTCCTTTTCAATCCTTTCTCCACCACTATGGTAGCGCTCGAGCATTGTACACAACATGGGACGTAAACGTGGAACCCTTTTAACGGATATATTTTTAAACGAATGGGGATCATATTCACTGTTCAAAACTTTACGTTTAAAAGTGAAAATGCCGATAACTTTCAACGAAGTCGCCGGTACTTTATAGCATGTTTCCATAAACGAAAACAAAATAAAGGACACACCGGCGCACATTAAAAAAACATATTACTAATGTATGAACTTTGTATTTAACATTATTTTTTCTCAAGAGCAGAGTTCATGTTCTGTAGTTAGGTGTCAACGTTATAGGGCATCTATATAATCTAACAAATCAAAGTGTAGTTGAAGAGCTTCTTCTGCGGTTGTAGCTATTTCCAGTCCTTCATCCTCCATGATCATGTCGGCGAGTTCTCTAAAGTATGGAGAACATCCCTTCTCTTGTGGGCGCTCTGCACACATATCCTCTGCAATTTCAATCTCATCCATATCAACAGGAATCAGGTAATCTTGAGCGTTGACCGATCCCGGAACAAAATAAAGAACATCTGGCTTTCCAGCTGGAGACTCCACATTGCTAGATGGTCGAATTCTGTGAACATTCCACTCTTTTGCAGCTCTGTGCAATTCGTTTTGTATGACATCCATGAAACAGAATTTCAGGCATTCGCAGTGTATAACATTATCGTCACAGTACAAACCAGAATCTCTCAAGTCTTTAAAAAACTCTATCCACCAGTCGGCACAACCCTGTCTAAGACGTCCCCACCATGCCTCTATTCTTTGGTTCGACGTAGATTTTCCGTACATGAAACTTTTATCTCCCGCAAAATCGTCATCCATAGACCGGCGAAAGAAACGCTGAATGGCAGCTAAGTTTCCATTCTCAGTTCCCCTATCTCCCCGTATAATGCGCGCGGTACTTCCCAACTGTCTTACGTAGTCAAGAAAATACTGTGCTATTATACGAGGGTCGTTGTTTGATGATGCTACTTCTAGCCAGACAATCCTTCGACTGAAGCCATCAATTGCACCATGGATGCAGAATCCAAATGGCTTTAGTTTGTCGTACCCATCTATATGCCACAAATAGTTGGGACCTTTACATCTATACACTCTTCTTCGTAGTCTGTGTCGTGATCTATGCTCCACTCCTTCAGGATCAAAGATCTTCAAAACATGACGAACGACTTCCCGCGTGGTAACAAGCCCGTGCTGATTGATCAGCCTTTGATGCATTGCTCTATATCCCAGAAGGCTTCCACTACCTCTCAGTTCCGCCTCTACTGCTTCTACTACCTCATCTAGATCACTCGGACGCCGACGTCTTGTACATCCCAACCGCCTTAGTATTCTTTTCAAATGCCTTAGCGAGATACATATTCCGTGCACACTTACGAGAAATAGTGCAATTTCTGACGCAGTAAGTCCAAGGTTAAAATAGTTTTGTATTATCTCCTCACGCATTAATGCATTGTTCCTTATTGCAGGGGAGTAATTTGGAAGTACTGCTGTTGAAGCAGTACACAAAACAACCAAAACGAAAAAAGCGACGAACTTCATAGCTGCAGATCAGAGCACATTAGATTATCTGACAAACAAACGTTAACTTCGAAGACAGCTCACCTTTGATTCGCAGGAACTCCATGTTGTTTATGAGTATAGCAACCTGGCCTGCCAACTCACGTGGAAGTAAGTAGCAAGTCGCAAGTCGCAAGCTAAGTCGCAAGTCGCAAGTCGCAAGTCGCAAGTCGCAAGTCGCAAGTCGCAAGTCGCAAGTCGCAAGTCGCAAGCTAAGTCGCAAGCTAAGTCGCAAGTCGCAAGTCGCAAGCTAAGTCGCAAGTCGCAAGCTAAGTCGCAAGTCGCAAGTCGCAAGCTAAGTCGCAAGTCGCAAGTCGCAAGCTAAGTCGCAAGTCGCAAGTCGCAAGCTAAGTCGCAAGTCGCAAGTCGCAAGCTAAGTCGCAAGTCGCAAGTCGCAAGCTAAGTCGCAAGTCGCAAGTCGCAAGCTAAGTCGCAAGTCGCAAGTCGCAAGCTAAGTCGCAAGTCGCAAGTCGCAAGCTAAGTCGCAAGTCGCAAGTCGCAAGCTAAGTCGCAAGTCGCAAGTCGCAAGCTAAGTCGCAAGTCGCAAGCTAAGTCGCAAGCTAAGTCGCAAGTCGCAAGTCGCAAGTAAGTCGCAAATAAGTCGCAAGTAAGAAAAAAAAAGTGGGAGAAATGGATGTCCCTTAGAAGCCACCGTACATTTGGCCCGCAGTGAGGTCGCAGGAAATTCAAAGATTTCTATCGCGTCCTGCGTGTTCCTCAGTTGTGAACTGAACAGAAACAAAATGGATAATCAACGTTTTACAGCTCTACCATCGTGTTTGGTGATTGTATGGCTGATAGCGTTAGGAACAGCACAAAACTTTGTTCCTGACAGAGGTGGGTGTGGGAGTTAGTGGTATATTCATACGTTTTCAGGGTTCAAAATAGCAGCCGGCTGCCGGCGGCAGCCGGCACTTTTACCTCACTTGCCGGCGACTTTTCACCGAAGAAATAGAAAATATCGACTTTGATCGGCCAACTGAAATCAAAGTCGCTGTAGATGTTATAGTAAACATTTCAT
Organism: Desmophyllum pertusum; assembly: GCA_029204205.1. Classification (NCBI taxonomy): domain Eukaryota; kingdom Metazoa; phylum Cnidaria; class Anthozoa; order Scleractinia; family Caryophylliidae; genus Desmophyllum; species Desmophyllum pertusum. The sequence continues at coordinate 196 of MU825929.1, read as the reverse complement.
ATCCAGACAATAAAGCAGCCAAGAAATGTTTTAAAGGGAACCCCGGCTGTTGAAACAAATTGCCTTTAAAATGTTGAATATATATCTAAGAATGAAAATTCGGTGCCAAAACTACAAAAAGGATTTTAGATTTTTTTTAATTTGGATATGAACATGACACATTTCGAGCTTTGAATTTCGCGCACAGCGCCATCTT